>OX387279.1:19918466-20480966 GCA_947562105.1 Shargacucullia verbasci
TTTTTCAGCCTGTTCTTGCTGCACTTAATAACCCTTACAGAATTACTGTCCTTGTGTGTATCATCATTTGTCAAATCTATTGTGACAGTGGGTGTTATGTTAAGTGTGGCAGAAACAGTACTCGGGGAGCAAGCGACCAACTCATTGAACAGACTGTTGTTCAATGAGGCCCTGATGTTTTGTTTTGAATTTTCCAGTGATAATATTTGAAAATTAGCCTCTTGTAGCTGATGTTCAAGTGCATCTATGCGATTTAGAGCTTTTTCATACTCAATGCTACATTGGTCGAATCCATCCACAATGAGCTGGAGCCTGTCCCTGTCATTGGTGGCATCAGTGCATTGTGTATGCAGCTGTGCCATCTCTGATTTTAACTTTTTGTTGTTTTCTAACACATTCAACAGCTCCCTCTCATTGTCATCTCTTTCCCTATTCAGTTGGTCACACAACTCCTTAGTAGCCTTCAGTTCGCTCAAAGCCAATTGGAGTTTGGACTCCTCCTGGCGAGCAGAGGCCTTACGAGTCATGATCATGATTATTGAATAGGTAGGGAGAATATAGAGAGTAATAAGTTGTAGTAGAGGATTGATTGGGAAGTGATAAAAAGAAAATAATTAAAATAAGTATAGATTACAAATTGTGTCACCAAAGAATAAGGTTATGTTTATATTTCGCAAGGTCGTCTTATGGACTTAATGTGATGTATATTTGTTAAAAACTTGTCATAAATAATATTATGTTTCGAGAATAATACGATAATAAGTTATTTTGTACCTGTTACGAGATGACAATGCAATATTTACTTATGCCGGTAGCCGGTAACTGTCACCGATTCACACACGATATTTATTCACAATTTTCACCTAATTCGCAAATATTAGGCATATAACACTTTTATAATCCCTATTACTTAGTGAATCAATAGTTTTTGGACTTATTTAGTGAGTAATTTAGTTATTTTTAATAAAAATTACGGGACAAGTTACAATCAGCTGTTAGCTGTAGTGTTGCCACAGGAGGAGTTTTGCTATGCTACTATTGTCGAAACTAGTGCTAAAGAATCACAAAATGAAATGCCGTAGAATGTGAGAACAAGACGAAGCATTATAATATAAATAAAGTATACTCTCGCTCCCACGTGTTATGGCCTTGTCAAAAGCTAGTCTTTGAGGGCAATATTGTGAAAATGTAGTCACATAAGTATGCTGAGTTTCCACGTTAAAAATCTTTCTTATTTCGGTCATTTACTATTGTAACCAATGGCTCGACAATATTATAAGCGCTGCAATTCAGTCACCTGTGCTAATATGGTCCTTAACCATGTCATATTTATCAATTTACAACAAAACATAATGTGACACGTGTACCTAACTCCAGTTGAACGCCTTCAAACTATAAAATGCTTATAAAATGTAAACATTGTAAATGAAAACAACATTGTATTATTATTTTGTTTATTATTATCAGAATAATATTCTTTGTAACGTCACACAGATGTTTTTAACTAAATAAATAATTAACTAATTTTTAATTGGTATTTCATTTCTTCAATAACTTTTATTTTCGAGAAAATAATAGTGCTATTGTAGTAGTAAATTTAGTTGAAATGTATTATTCATGGTTACATAAAAAAAATTGATGCAAAGTAAAACAAGTGGCATTACATATGATAATATTATAACAAACATTCTACTAGTTTTGTTTATATTATTTCCTCTTCACAAATTTTCCTAGACACTTAAAATATGCATGGTGTAATTTAGAATAACACAATAATGATTAAGAATCAATTATGTTTAAAATGTAGTTTCTTTGAAATATATTGTATTTGTTGCATCTCTAATTATACACACATTTCTACATTACTATATAGATACGTAATAACGCCAAAACCAATGATTATTTAAGTCTTATGAATAATGGACGGATGTATCTAATAATGGGATGTATTATCATAAAAATCATTCTCTAGGTACGTAGTATGACTATAGATATTAATTACCATTACGTTAAAATTGCAAATACATTAACATTTTTTTCTTTGTCGAATCTACCATATTGACAATTTTGATTGCATAATATATTGTATGGCACTTTAATAAGTTAAGTTTTTGGCTATGCCTCTGATTCTTGTCTAAGTATAGTTTCTTTATAACGAAATCGAGTTATGTATGCGGCGACATAAGGTTAAAATTGGATAGAGTGGAAAAATAATTATTCGAAGATTAGGAGTACTTTACGTTTTTGTTCAGGAAAATGATCTACCCGAATAAATAACGGAAATAAAGCACTATTCAATATGTAGCTCCTATGTGGAGGACATAACATTTAGTAGTGTTTTGCTTTTTATTTTTATCTTGCTGATTTTTGATTCTAAAGTTTTTAAGTACTGTACGCCATATAGTTGTCATACATAACCACTGTACTAATATTTTATACTAGAATGGCCCTTTATACTTCATATGCTGTAGTTCTGACAATTTATCTAGTAGTCTAACGATGTAAACGTTATAGGCAACACGGCGACCGGCTCGGAACTTTTGGGCTTGTTGATGTAGATGCTCCACGTGCGCTTGTCCAGATCAAATATACCTGAAAGGAGATGGTAGATTAATTAGTATTTACTTTGAACCTTTGATATCGGTGGATAAAGTTCTAATTTTGTTAAGTGAATGACCTCGAGACGCGCCTCGCCGTTGTCTATATTACCTGCAGCTATAGTCTTGATGACATCATCGGGTTGCTCCTGGAACAGTTTGAAGCCTGGGTCGCTGGTGTCGGACAGTATCTCGGCCAGGTCGGCGCGGCTGCGCGGTGTGGGGTAAGAGTGGATGACCTTGAGACGCGCCACGCTGCTATCTATGATTTTACCTATCACTTCGGTTAAATTTATACGCTGGTATCTGGAAGAAAGGCATAATGTAAAGGTTTATATGAATCAGTTTCGTTTGGTTATTCTTTGTTCGTTCGGTCGACAGTAACGCGCTCTTAACCTCTCGGCTGCCGGGACGCTGATCCATGCGAGACAACCGGAATTCCACCTCAACCGGTTATTAATTAATTTAACTTGCTTATAGATGGACAAAGAAAGTCTGACATATTTCATTTTTCTACTATGTCTAGAAAAATTAATGTGTCAGACATCCTTTGTAATAAATACTAATAGAGCATATTCAATACTCACTTATTGCAGTGTACCAACG
Organism: Shargacucullia verbasci; assembly: GCA_947562105.1. Taxonomy (NCBI): domain Eukaryota; kingdom Metazoa; phylum Arthropoda; class Insecta; order Lepidoptera; family Noctuidae; genus Shargacucullia; species Shargacucullia verbasci. Next base: position 19,921,670 of record OX387279.1, read on the forward strand.
GTTCCTTATCATATTTCTGTATGTTCAGCTGGGACCGGTCTCCCTTGAGATCTGGTGACACTTCCACGTTGTAAATCTGGCGATCTCCCCAGGAGTTGGTCCAGATCATGTTGACTGAGAAGCCGTTTCCGATGCCCAGTCCTTCGTCGCGTAAGATCTGCTCGGCTTCAGCGAAGTTCTTGGAGGCTAGCATAGCTCGGGTGATGAAGGTCCTTGCTGGTATAATGGTAGAATAATGCAGATAAATTTTAAATAAAAGAGTATTAGGTAAAATATTTTTTTAGCTATCGGCCGTGACATTTAAGACCATCAGGTTATTACTCCAGCACATTACTAAATGCTGGAATTTAAATCATGCAGTTAGGTTATGTTACCTTGTAGGTACTTACGTGTGTTACCGAACTTCAGGATCATAGGGCTGAGGGTGTTGATGGAGAAAACCAGGCCGTTCTCGTTGTAGCCCATCGTGTACCCGGGCATCTGTCCTGCATAGCAGAGGGACGCAAACCTTTCCTCTACGGCCTAGAAATTGAGGTACGTTTAGTTCTGATCAGGCATGAAATAAGGACCATATCTATACATCTATACATATAAATAAAATTGGAGTGTCTGTTTGTAATATTGAAATAACCGTTTTTTACTACATGCATATGAATATATATACGGTACATACACCAAAATAACATTTTTTACAATTTTTGTCTATCTGTCTGTCTGTCTATTTGTATAGGCTAATCTCTGAAATGGCTGGACCGATTTTGACGGGACTTTTATTGGCAGGTAGCTGATGTAATAAGGAGTAATTTAGGCTACTTTTATTTTAGAAAAAATAGGGTTAAGTGCATTTGGTCTCACTAAAAAATACATTGTTAAGTTCCGACACCCACGCGAACTAAGTCGCGGCCAACATAAAATAAGCACTCCTGCTGCACCTGAGGTTCTGTGCTCGATGCTTAAATCGGGTCAAAGTCAAAATCAAAGTTTTTTATTTCAAATGAGCATATGCAGGCACTTTTAAAACGATATCAATCTAGATGCACGGTTCCACAGTAGGTTGGTCTTATGGAAAAAAGACGAAGTAACGCCATGGATACTCTTCTCAAAAATATTGGTTTACAATGATGGGTAAAGTTTTATTGGGTTTACAGATGAGAGATTCTCAGTAACGAATCTAATAACGGGAAGTTGTGAAATGAGTTTCATTTCAAATGAGACAACTACGAGGTACCTACAACTTTCCCTAGCACATCGGGGAATAGAATCGTGATGCTAGGTATGTTGGCATGTCTATGATACTCGAAGTTTCCAGCAAAGGATAAGTCATCAGTAAATTTATTTGGTCCTTTGTGATTCGGCGATCCTAACGCTTATCAGGAAAGTGTTATATTTTTTTAAATCTCTAGATCGAACTGTGGGTGATTTATATAATTCGACAGTGGAAATATCGTGCCACAATCGCATTTTTACGATAGCATGGAATCGCTCTACAAATGGTATTAAACCTCTAGACAGTGTGAAAATAGATTTTACGAACTTGTTCAAACGGATTACGTATAAAAACGCATCATACGTAAAAAGTATAGAGGTAGTTAAAATAAACATGTAGGTACGTAAATATTCATTAGTATTGCTATTAAGAAAATAATTTTCTCGAATTCTTCTTCACGTTTCTAGAATTCGAAATTGCAAGCTTTCGAGTCAGATTCTTTAAAAATTTAAGTAGAGTGCTCTGGAATTGGAAATTCTATGAGTGTCATTCGAAAATTCAGTGACAGGCGGTTTACACCCAAGAATGGGTTCTCTATATTGCCTGTGATAGTAAGACATACTTTAGGATTCTATTAATTGAATTGACAACAGTAGAATTAATAAGTGCATAAAGTGGTTTAAAATTGCAGAATATTATTTTCCAATAAATGGGGCGGAAAAAATTATGTAGAAATACATAATTTACAATACATATAATAATACGAAACTGATATAATCCATCCCGTATGAATACTCATACGGGTACTAGGACCAGGGAATTTGGTCTTTTTGGGTTTGAAAATAGCAAAGGTAAACTCACTCCGTGCTCTCTGTCTTCTGGAGAAGGTGTGATGTGTGCTACCATGATGTAGAAATGGTTCAGGGTCTCGCTGAAAGCGTCTTCTGTATGGCCCAGTAAAGTCTGGAAATTAAAGATTTAATTTGTACATACATGTAACTTTTATAATTACTTAAGGTAAAACTAATTTTATATTATTATAAAGATGTTTTAATAACAAAATATTATATACACATCAATCAGTTTGTAAGTACCGTGATTATGGCAGTATTTCAATTAGTTTCTAGCTTAACCAACTCAGGAACTAAGGAGCCTATAATGAGCAGTACCTAGAAGTCCACTGTCTGGCATATACGCGTGCCATAGATATTGATCTGCATGTTACGTTAGTATGGTACGCTTTACCGTTATCACGACAATAGCTTAATTGTTATTGGGCATAATCTTACAGCGTGCGGGTTCTTGATGGCGATGGAGCTGCAACCGCCGGTGTCGTTGCGAGGGATGTGATTGTCGTTCACGTTGCCAATCAGGTCGTCCATTTGCAACAGGAATAACTACGAAGAAAGAAACACTATGTTTTACTGTTAGTTTATGATTAACTAGCTTTTAGGTTATATGGTAATTTTAATCGGAAATTATATAATAGATTCATCTTTTTTCAAAATTCCTACTTCATTCCGCAGTTTCCTGCATTATAGGTGGCATTTTGGGTAGCTTTCTATTATTGTGAGTGACTTTTAGGGTCTAACAAGGTTGTTAAAGATAAATTATAATATTTATGATTCACTATATAAATTACTAAGTTTCACTGACAATGGAGATATGTAGATGAGTATATAATAATGGAAAATGATGTCCAATCAACTTTTCCCATACATTTTCTATGCAGATATATTTTCGTATGCACGTAGGTGATCTTTGATCACTGTACCTCACTAACTCACTAAGTTTATTGATGAACCAGTATCAGTACCTGTAGGCAAGTGTACAATCTACAAACGGTATAGAATATAATTGACTTTAAGCTGTCAAATATTAATTTAATAGTAACGTGATCCTTAAATGTCAATGCTCTTTTCTGGAGCTTCTACTCTCTGGGTATTGTTGATTGTAACTTCTCTCGATCTAGGGGAGATGGTATCTGTTACCTGATGGAAAGGCACACCGGCGCCATCAGCGACGCCCTGTATCTCCTTCACGTAATAAGGGAACTTCTTCTTCATGTTGGCCAGCGTCTTATCGTAGGCATTCCTACCAGTGTCTGTCTTGTACTCCTTCTCGAAATCCCGCAGGTTCTCATAGGTAGCTATGAAGTCCTTGATGATAGATGAGAACGTGCGGCCCTGGGAAAATAATTTATAATTTGTATACACATAGGCTATTTCCAAAAATATTACTACGTACTTTATGACTTATTGTACTGATCAGATCGCTGCCTTAGAATATCTCACATTTTAGTGATGACCATTTGTTAACTCCCATGAAATAGGAATGTGCCTATTCTTCGTCGGTCAAATTTCAAAATCCTGCACGACAATAGAGTTTAAATTAACATTCGAACCCAAAGCTTCTTTGGAGCTGCACTTGCAAAACGACCAATGAGTCAGATGTCTTAAAAAGATTATTTTTTTAAATGTCCATAACATAATGTTGATAATACTTACGACGTCAAATCCGACTTCATAGTGGGTTCCCTGGACGAAGATGACGGGAACTGCGCGCCGTCTGCCGATCTGCTTCTCACATGACACTCCTGGAATATAAGATATATGCTGAAAATTAGCTGACGATCTAGCAGATATGAGGCACTTTACGTACTGCCAATGACAGTAAGGTGAGTAATCATTATTGTTTGCCCGAAGAAATCCAGTGTCAGTTGCCTATGGCCATGATTTAACACGATACATACATAGCTATATATTGGGTTACTATTGACGCTCTTCTGTATCTGTTCAATCATAGAATTATTATGCAAATTGAAATAAATCTATGATTGACAATTGATGATGTAAATTATTTGTATAATCATTGGTAATGAAGTATCACGTCAGTGAATAATACCCGTTAAATATATAATATAGACACCGGAGGACGGGCAGCAGCGTCCTCTCACTAATCGGTGAGCCACTGCGATCCCCAAGCCGCCTGCCAAGCGTGGGGATTATGGCAAACCCCTCCACTTGGGGGAGGCCTTCGTTCAGCAGTGGACGTCTTCTGGCTGATGATGATGATATAATATACAAGGATACCAAAATTCAGCTTGTATTTAAAATTGAAATGTGAGAGATAAATTGAAGCACCGGAATATAATATTATTATATTACACACATCAATTATGTATATTATAAACATACACATCAATTATGTACGTTCTAAACATACATAATTTATGTGTGTTTTGATGAATAATCATATTATAATATCTACATAATTTCTAGGTTACGGTTAAGGACGAATACGGTAGAAGTTGGAAGGTTATTGCTCGAAGTAGTTTGGTACTTTAAGTACCTACCTACTGAAAGGACCAAAGTATAGTTAATTGTGCATTACTAAAGGAATCGAATAAGAATATTTTTTATGAGGTATCTTTCGTAAATAATGAATGGAAATGAAGGACGTCGTATGCCGATTTATTGAATCTCACCTCATACCGTAATATGGTGCAGTATTAAAAATAATAGGCCGCAGTATTATCTAGCACAACCCGTGACTAGCCTAGCCTTTGCATGGGTTTTCTATAAGCAATTTAGACAGGGTAGGGTGACGACTGACGATAATGTCCCTTGATGCTGCCCTGGTCTACCATCATCATCATCATCATTATACCGAAGCTCTTAACATTCATATTGCCAAGATCCTAATTAGTACAATCTTATTTTTTAAGGTTGTTTTTCTTGTAGTCAATTTAATTAATTAAATCAGTTGTATATAAACTGGTCATTTTGTTCCAAAAAACTTAGTTTAATCGCTAAATACCTATTTCAATCCCGTCATATTTTTTTAGACGATTCACGATTAACATGCCTATCCAAATAAATGGATTATTAAGCTTTAATAACAATATTGTGATAACATGTATATTTATGCAAAATAATATTATCGAGAATTTGTTCTTACGTGAGTACAGTTTAGCCCTAGAGTTTACAGAACAAAGTAATCTAATAACAGCTATAGATTATCCCTAAGCTGAGTGTACAAGCCACAGGGGTTTGTACCACATAACGTAGATACTAGAGAGTAACTTCCCCATAGGTAAAACGCAATGTGATTCACGGTGAAATTATGTATACATGACACGTTTGAGCGTGTGATGGCTCAGTATTCACGATGCGCCAATAGCAATTGCATTATGGCGGGAATTTTTATAGGCACAAGTTTAAAAACAATTTACAATATTTCCTTTTCATAATATGGGTGTACTAAACCACTATTCCGTCTACATGATTCATTTCATAGGTAGTTCAATCACTATTCTATTCTGTTAATGGAAAATAAATATGAATGGCAAAATTAGCTTTTGCCATAGTGTCGTCCAATTTTGATTCTAATTTTGATGTTCTCACTGCACTCTACAGGTTAATTTTCGGAAAATCCTCTTTATGAGAAATGATATCAAAATTGCGTGTACTAAAGTTAATCATATTGTAAGGTGATTTTAATGGATACTTTATATGGAAATCAATATATCTTATCAATTAAAATTCAAAGTACTTAATTTAAAACAGCTCGCACCTCTCGTCTAATGTTTAGCCAGACGTCGCGTTGTCTGGGATAATAGATGGAGCATTTATAATGTCTGTGTTTACTTGATCATCTACATTTTTAACCGACTTCAAAAAAGGCGGAGGTTCTCAATTCGGCTGTTTTTATTTTTGTATGTTTGTTACTCGATCATTCTGTCAATTATGGAAACCGCTAAATGGCAAGACTATCACTGTATTAGTTACAATCGTCGTCTTAATCTTTCCATTTCTCGTAATGCTTTTTCATCATGTGGTCGGCTAAGTAATTTATTTGGTTCTAAATCACAAAGTGCATTACCGTCTAAGGTTTTCACTCGACTTGGGACAACATACATTTGACCTTTGTAAAGTTTTTCAAAAGAAGCGTTCTTACTAGGTCTACCCATCACTCAAAATTGTAATATAATTATATTTTTTAACAAAAAATAAAACCGACTTCAAAAAAATTCAAAAACAACACTAACTAAAAAGCAAAAAATAATTGTTTATTATACAATATAGTAATTGAAGAATATTGAAGTCGGTGCCAAGTTAAACATGCAATGATAAATCGACACGATTGATGAAGTGCATTCGTCGTGTCCGACGTACAATTCGCCTCGCACTCGACAATTTTTACGTGAACTCGTTGTTTCAATGTCGCTATTACAGCAGCAAGGTATATTACTTTTATGTTTTACTTGGCACCAACTTCAATATTCTTCAACTACTATATTGTATAATAAAACATTTATGTTATGCTTTTAGTTAATGTTGTTTTTGAGTTTTTTCGTAGTAGGTTTTTATGTTCTGATTAAAAAAAACCTGCTTCTAATTGTTCACTTCAGGGATATTTTTTAGTATTATGTATTAAATGTCATATACATATGTATAAATAATATGACCGAGTCACATTTAGTAGGTGTAAATGTCTTTGTCAAGGCCGCCATTGCCAGGCAATATACCAACACATTGTTTGCTTAACTAGAAGATAATATCATGACACAATCTAATAGTACGAGTATATGTTATGAAAAAATCCACAGCAACTATTGATAGTGCGCTCAAATCTTTAAAAAATATTATTTACCGACTTAATCCTTCCTGATTTCGACTTACTGACGTTATCTAGTCACTAGTAGGCACTTAGCAATTTGTGTTTTTCTCTTCTTCAATTTAAGTGCTAGGCACTTGACGGTGTAGCATTTTCCATTTGGTTCTGTCCAAAGCTATCTCCTTCATTTCTTTATATGTTACTTATATTTATTACTTTGTATTGTTACTTTATATGAACTATACTTTCACTAAAATGCTTGTTTAAGCAAAAAATCCACACTCATTATTCGTTTAATTTCATATATAAAGATATTTAAATCAAGACATCCTAGCAAGCTCTTTTGTCTCCGATCACAGCTACGTAAGCATTAAGTAGGTATGGGATCAAACACCATTCTGGGTGGTTCACTGCGCATAGCATATCATCTACATCTTTAACTCAATGCTATTCGTAATGCAGAATATCAATAGTTAACGGCAATATAAAATAAATTAATTCATCTACAAACTACTTAATTATAAAGATTAGCTTGTCTGTGAGTTAAAAATAAATTAATGTATACCTTGACAACGTTTAAATTATCGTGAGTGGTTAGTTTTAGTTAGAATATATTTATGAAAACATAATCCTTCTGCATACAGTTATTATTCGTCTTCTTGTTTCGCAATTTGTTCTAGTTCCATAAAATTAAGTTTAAAATATAACAAATAATATTTGAATTGATAACCTCTTTGAATCATTGTGCTATTGTAGATAATAATAACGGGTAAGTCAAGATTCGTGCTTATTCAATGCACGCGGGAGCGAGCGGCAATGGAGACAACGGCGAGTGCGTCATGTGTTTAAAAATTAAAACAAAAGAAACGCAGCTATTCCATTTTTTTTTAATTTTACTTTTTTCTACAATCTGTTTATACTGAATCTTGTTTATCGGCTTGTATTAGGCACCATAGCCATCATTAATGGACAGAAATCAGTAGTATCAGTAATTATCAGTACCTATCATCAGTAGCTCTTAAACGTCCAGTACTCCATTGGTGGTCATGGGGGCCAACCAGCCAATTATCCTTCACAGCAAATGAGCAATTAGTAATCAATCATAGAAGCCGCGTAGCATAAAATTATGTTAGTTTTTAACCTTTTTACACCTAATCTGCGTATTAACTACCAATATATAACTTTTAACTGTCAGTTATATCATTGAAAACCGTATAATATTACACGAAAACGGTATCACAAATCGCAATGGCCTCCGAATTAACAAGCAAAGCAGCTGTTATTGAAACTATTAAAAATATTGTAAATATATCGTTCGCAGAAGCAGTTTTATAATAACAAATAGTTGAATAACTGGATGGTTCGGTTAATGATGAAAAACCACATAATAATAGCGTAATAAGTCATAAAATGGACGGGTAGCCTGCGGTTTTGTGTGTTGTCGGAAATAGGTGCCTATATCCACAAAGGCAACTATGTTAAATTGACTTTGTCAAAACGGTGAAACGGACAAGTCTATACCAACAATCAGTGTGGTCTTAAAAAGCGATTTAGATATCTACAATTACATAACTTAATTGGTACTTAAATTTAAAAAAAATATTTAGGTCGATTAAACCCATCAAGGATATACAATATACTTAGAATTTCGCTTACCATTCTATTGTAAATATGACATTCTAGCTTCCGCCCGCAGCTTCGTCCGCGTGGTTTACGAACCCGTACATTTTTCCGGGATAAAAAAGTAACCTATGTGCTACTCCGGACTATAATCTATCTCTGTGCCAAATTTCATCCAGATCCGTTCTGGCGTGATTGAGTAAAAAATATCCATCCATCCTCACAAACTTTCACATTTACAATATTAGTAGGAATTTGGATAGGATAGGATATATAACTTGTAAAATGTTTCACCCTGGTAGAGTTTGTCCAGGTAAACCACAAATAAGATGGTGGCCAACAGTTAGGTTGATATACTGGCTTAGGTATAAGAATAAGTGGATGTACCTAAAGAAGAGTGGGGAATATAGTAGGATGGAATGAAAAGTTCAGTGAATTAAAAATAAACACTGCATACTCTTTCGTATCGTAATAAACACTCGTGTTTTACTGGAAAGATTAGGCAGTCATAAAAACTATACAACGTGGCCTTCTCAAAATTATTTTAAAGACACAAGATGTCGTAATATTAATTTAATGTCATTTTTAAGGTTTATAAACTACGTACAAATGGCTCGACTCATTATTTCCACTGTCAAGGCTGAACGGCGACAAAGCGGAACGAATCTCACGCATTCAAAAATCTGTTGATTAATTAGTAGGATGTTATTTAATTGATTACATAATAATAACGAAAATGGAAGAAAATTACTGTCTCATTGCCGTTGTGGTCACTAGCGTGAATGTTGACCGTGAGGTCCTGGGTTCGATTCCCGGGTTGAGCAGTGTTATTGGGTTTTTCTGGCACGGAGTCTGGAACTGTGCCAGGTAGATGGCAATAGGCTGGCCCCCTATTACATGAGACCCTATTAATCTGTGAAATATGCCTGCTTAACCCTTCGGTAAATACAGGCGTGGTTAAATGTTATGTAGTAGGAGAAAATCTGCACTTAAAAATATTTGTTAGGTATATACCATTATATTTTAATTACCAGAAACTATTTTAGGGCTTATCTAGAATGATTAACTTAACACGTACATGAAATCGCAAATTAAATTTAATTAAACTCGAAGCAGTTATTCGCAATTGTTTCACTGGATTTATACTTAAATTTTGAATTTTTGAACATAGATAAGTATAGGCATTAATATTTTTTTTTCTATAGATATGTTTTTGTTACACTTATTAATAAAACCTTAAAATAAACAAAAAAAAATGATGTATATGTTAGGATATAGCATAAATAGGTTTTCGGAAAAGAAAATATCGGGGTTATTAGGTATCTTTGTTATCGTAAAAAGCTGATAATAGCAAATAAATAGATACAATAACTTGTATCGAGTCAAAAGTGGGTACCATTAGTTTGCCAAGTGTGGTGATTATGGCATTATTCGTCGGCGACCGGTACTGCCACAGCAGCAGAGGGTTAATATGCTGATTACTTGTGCACGTTACCTTTACTCTTGCATAACTTGTCAAATACATCCTGGATGAGATTAAGACTCTTTGCTGCCTCCCCTAGATGTTGAAAGACGCAATCAAATTAGTTTAAATGTTTTGTGAATTTATCAAGACGCCTATCATGATCTATCTGGCCTTTTTCCAACTACATTGGGGTCGGTTTCCAATCTAACCGGTTGCGGCTGCATATCAATATTTTACACGGAGCGACTACCATCTAACCTCCGTCAATTACTGGAAGGAGACATTGATAAAGGTTGGACTGGTTGTCAGACTTTTAGGGCTGTTGACACCCGTACCGGACCAACTGTTTTCCGAGGCAACGTGCTTCTCGCTGTGAGAAAATGGTCACCAATTCAAGGATTGATCGCGTCAAGCGCTGCCTAACCTCGGAGATCGACATCTGCTCGCTAGCTACGAGGTTCCCCAAATAATTTATCTAAATGCTTATATATGTCATGTATATTCAACCGTAAACCTACTACATATTAATATCTCTGTAACCCTTATAAAGTAACCAACTGTAGCTGTAAGGCCAGAAGTAAATCTAGTTTGTCCAGTGTTTTACAAATTGCTCCACTTGATACTAAACTAGTCAGAACATCAGAAGGTAAAAAATTAAATTCAAATATTTACTGATGTCCACTTAAACAAAGATTTTACAAAATAAAGTAAATATACATACATTGTAAAGTACACTTCAGTATTGTAAGAAAATAAAACAATATAACAGATTGCATTATTAACCACTTTCGTTCCACCAGTAGAACTGACTAGGAAACGTAGAGCGTATCACATAATACGTTTCTACTATATATACCTATATACAATATAACATTATACGTCGGTTTTTTCTTTTATTCAAAATTTTAAAAAGTTAAATTGTCGTATTAGCTGGTATTGTTATCTATTTTAAGAGTTACTTAATCTGAGGTTACTTTAGAAATAAATTTAATCAGTAGCCGTTTCATTGTGAAATAATTAAATTTCATTTGTTCCTATGTTTTCAAATATAGTAGGCATAACAATTCAAAAAATATTAAAAATTATTTATCCATTTTATTGTTAAAACAACCTTTTTTTTTGGATTTATATATTTATTTGTATGTATATTGGACTACTAATAAAATTAAGTCTTTATTACTAATTCAAAAAAATAAGTAAACGTACGTAAAAATTTCAACTAATCTAATAGCAATGCTAATCGGTACACTAATAAGTTAATTATTCACACTTCAGACAAGTTAGTAGAACATAAACAAAACTAATCAACTGATTACTATGCGGCCTGAGTCTGCTGACAATACACTATATAAAAGTAATGGCAATTCATATAAGCAGGATAATATATCTTTTATATTATCCTGCCATTTTACGCCATTGGTTGCTACTTGAAAATAAACTACCCGTAACATATCTGGGGGCTATTTTATAAAATGAAACACTTTTCCCCACACCAGGATTTCTCCTGTATCGTGGGAACAGTTTACAAACATACGAGTACATAGCACATGCATACATATCTAGACCCGAAACAACTATCTGTAGATCATAGAAATATTTGTTAGGATCTCGAACTCGCGACACGTAGCGAAGAAAGCTAATTGCTAAGTCACTTCTTCTTCTCAGCTTCGCAAACTCTTTTCTATTCCTCGCGAGGCGAAACAGTTGGGCAGCACTCAAAAGAGGTCCGTCGGTCGCAGAAAGGACTCCTGGCTAAGAAATAAGAGAATGGACAAGAGTTGCGTGTGCTGCCCAATTGTTCACTAAGTCACTGAGACTTCGAAAACAAATGATGTTAATTTATAATTTTATCATAATCGAATTGATGTTTGGAGAAAGTTTAAATTTGTTTCATGTTATCTATTGTATGGCTACAATGGAGGGACAATTTACCTGTGTGCTACAATATAATATAAATAAACATTGAAACTTTACTGTCCAATTCAAATCTGTTCCGTGAGATTCCGTATAAAGACCGATAATGCCGAAGAACCTTACGTCCACACGTCCACCTATGTACGTTAGCGTATACGTACATTTTTGTTAAAAGCTAGACAGCGGTCGATGGCACGGTTGGCGTAGTGGTTGAGCGATCGACTGGTGCGCTACGTGTGGCAGGTTCGAGTCCCACATAGAACAAAATTTGTATGACCTACAGATTGTTGTTCCGGGTCTGGGTATGTGTATATAATATTTGTGTTTGTAAATGCACATAGGCATTTTTATTCGTAGTAGAGTAGGGCAAAGTTAACAAAAAAAAAAAGCGAAGCTTTCTCCTTTAAGTGTTATTAGGATAAGCTCTTATATCTATTTGTATTATTTTTAACATTTAACACCTGTAACTCTGCAACAATCTGAGTACTCGCAGTGATGTTGATAATTTAATAAATATAATACATGGCAAGGAAAATAGTATATATTATTCATTATAAGACATATTATGATTTACATATTTACAGGATTACCACCGGGAGAAGCCCATTTGCAAAGCCAGAAAGCATAAACAGACGCATTCTTTCAATTCAACGAGTTCAATTTTTATTCATAATCGCAACGCTCGACATTTGACATTTTGAACTTATTATATCACTTTTATTACATCAAATCTAAGCGTTGCAATCCAGCACTGTTTTCAATCCAGTGGGAGTTTTGCTGGATTGACTTCAATCCAGCGGGATCCCGCGGGATCCCGCAAAGGTTATAGTTTTTTTGCAATTTCAACAATATCTTACTGCACCTTATTGACTAATTATTTTACTGTTTGAGTATTTATTCGTTAATATAAAGTTAAAAAACAATAGCAAATATAAATATTTGGTAATATTGTAGTCTTTGTACTGTAGTTAACTAAAAATATTACTTCTTATCTTTATCGGAGGTAATTATAATCAGTTTTTTTTTATTCAGAGGTTTAAAGTATCATATAAATTTAGTTTCAGTTTACTAATTGTCTTAATTTTACTGACTAAAGTAAAGAATTAATAAAAAAATAACAAATTTATAAATATCTAATAATAAGTCACTTCTCTTTTTGGAAATATGATCTTAAAAAACAAATAACATCAATAGTGTTATCTTCAAATCTACTTCTTATAGAACTACATATGGAGCTAGTGAAAAGGCTTTTTCTGCCTCCACACTTTCTGGTTTGATAGTTGGTAGAACAGCCTGCGGATTCGCATGCGGATTCGCAGGATGTTGCGGGATCCCGCAGTTCCTAAAATTATGCTGGATCCCTCAACCCAGCGGGATCCCACTGTGCTGGATTGCAATCCCTAATCAAATCATGCTGATATTGGCCAACGTCCAAAATAAGCTTCAAATAAAAAACAATAACAAAACCTTTGACACTCACCGTTAGACTCTCTCATTGCAACGCCAACAACTTCAACAAATCTTCGAACGACCGAATAAAATGTACCCAAATATAACTAAATATATATGAATACAATGTTTGTTTCTATTCGAGCAACTTTTAAAATGTTTCTAATTTTATTCTTCACGACTATGAATATTTATGTGACTACGGCGCAGGCGACGGTCCGCGATACACTGAGCATTGTTAAAGGGTTTGTGTCTAATATAACAGACTCAGTATCAAGGATATAGAAGTTATATCTAGTCTAGATTATGAGGACATAGATGGATTCGATCCTAGGTCAAAGTCTTGTCTGGTTTTGTGTATGAAATTCTTAATTATCCGATTGGAGCGGCGACTATAAGCTCATCTCGCCTAATCGGTATGAAAAAAAACAGATATGCAATCCATGAGCCATATATATTTAGTGAATATGGCTTCAAACACTCATAAACATCCGTGGTACAATTTTTTATTGTGTCAAGGTCACGTTTCTAATATTTTCAGTCCAGTATGTTGGCACACGGACGACACAAGCGTTCATTCGGAGATCATTTGTGCTTCCCCGGTATACTCACCCAAAAGCTTTCATTTTAAACTGACGTCAAAACAAAGCAAAAGTTCAAATGTTTGATATGATCACTGATTAAAAAAGATCATCGTTTTAATTTTGGCGAGTGTTGCGAATGTGTGTAGAATTTGCATCATAATCTGCATATTTTGTAGATTGAGTTAGGTAATGTGTTTCTGGCAATATTTCCGCGCCTTCTGGTTATCCCATTAGTAACTAACCTTGGGGTCCATGTAGTTCAATCGAATCCTAAGGTTTAATTTCCAGGTCAACCAAAATGTAACGGAATTTTCTAATAGGACGTTTCCAGTAGCGGCCTTGAATATTCAATTGTGTCCAGTAGATGGCAATAGATATTATAGATAAATAGGCTTGTCCCCGGATGCGTAGGTCTTAGTAACGATTAAATGCCGTGGATTTGAGGACAAGGATATTTATGGGATTACACAGCCAGGGTGCGTCGTCTCCCCGTTCTTGTTCTTGTTCACCTTCCTGGTTAATTTTCCACCAAGTCATGAGCAATTCTGGATAATATGAAATAATGTTGCTGCTGAATAAAAAATGATGTTTTATCTTTCTGTGAGTGTTGCAAGGGGCGAGAAAGCTGTTATCTTTGTGTATGGACAAATACACGAAATCATTAATTAAACTTAAGTCTCGCCGAAGTCTTATTTTACCTACCGGAAAATAACTGAAAATAGTTGTGCAAATTCTCCTCTATATTTAAATAATAAGACTATTTACAAACGTAATAATTAATGAGTTATGTGGAAGACGAGGAAGAGCAGTGGCTCCCCAGTCAAGTCAAGTCGTGTTTCCAAAAAGCATCAATATGTATTATTAAAACAAAAGTCAAAATCAATGTATAGATTAAAAAATCTTTAAGAGTGATATAGCACATTTTGCAAAATTACGGCAGGTCATAATGTTCTATTTGAATATTATTATGTAAACCTGTATTGTAGATAACACAAACTTCCTAAATCTTAGGCTTACAACAATGTAAGCCTTTACACCTGACGGCTGATTAGAGTGGGCCGACATACCTTCGACTTGGTGGTGACAATGGTGTAACCACGGAACCATAAGGCATAACCATAAAATCATAATAATCATAAAAAAATGTTATAATGACACATATATACCTATTATAAATCGTAAAGTAACTCTGTCCGTCTGTTTGCTACCTCATAACGACTAAACCACTGAACCGATCGTAAAATTTTTTTACAAAAAGGTAGCTTGGGACCTAAGGAAGGACATAGACTATTTTACATCCTAAATTTTGATCCGGAATATTTCAATATTGTACCAAATAGAAAAACTAGATGGCGCTACATGTCTTTTATATCAGTCATTGATAAAAATCATCAGCTATTATCAGCTATTTATTATTTATAGTGATAGTGATTATATGATAAACAAAAAATTAATACAGGTGAAGTCGCGGGTAACAGCTAGTAGTAAATATACCTACCTACTAATACACTTGTTGGTCTGCTCAACAAGATATCTAGAAACAAGAGCATATATTTCGTACTGTTATACCTATAAACAAGTTTGTATTACACCATGACTGCGATGTGACTTGGAATATCACGGCTATATTCTCTAAAGCTTGGGTAGATATTCTTTAACTTTCACATTGGTAAAAGGCTGTATCAAGAACTAGTCAGAGAGAGCTTTTGCACTATTCTAAAGTTCAGAAGGCAGTAAAGACAGTAGGTATTCTGATACTGCAGATAGAAAGTCAATGAGTCAGGGTGGAGCTTTAGAAGAGCCAGATATGTTCTGAAAATTATTCTGAACAGAACAGAAGATATTTTTGTAAATTTTCTAGTAGGAACTGGTACTGGAAACGCGACTGCTGAGCGTGTGGTCCTGAGTTCGATTCCCGGATCGGGCTAAATCTTATTGGGTTTTCCGAATGGAAATTCTCAGTAGCAGTACGGAGACTGGAACTGTGTCAGGTAGATGGCAAGAGGCTCGTCCCTATTACAAAGGACTCAATAACGACATCGGCGAAACGTGGGTGTACAATAGTACACCTCTGCCTAGCCCTTCGGGGAATACAGGCGTAATGCTATGTTATGTTATATTACAAAAATACTTTTTGAGATCGATTAGACCTGGAGGAAGTTACTACTACAACTATCTGAGTCTATTGCCATCAACCGGGCGTAGTTCCAGACTCCGTGCTGCTACAGAGAATTTCCATACGGAAAACCCAATAATATCTAGCCCGACCCGGGAATCGCGACCGCTAGACCAACGAGGCCTTAACACTGCGGAAAACTTGCACACACGAGATCACTGCTAAAATCCTCGGAGGAGCCGAGATCACTGCTAAAATCCTCGGAGGAGCCGAGATCACTGCTAAAATCCTCGGAGGAGCCGAGATCACTGCTAAAATCCTCGGAGGAGCCGAGATCACTGCTAAAATCCTCGGACGGCCTTCTTAAGGAGCCCAAATCCTACGAATTAATATTTATCCTTCGTCATCCCACTAGTGAAACAAGCAGTACCGCGGCACAATGTAGTATGGCCGCGAGTTTAGTCACGCGAAATTCTCAAGTATCCGTGCGCAATGAACGCAGGCGCGGACATTTAGAGCGGGCCGTATCTTATATCATATACAACATGGCCGACTAAGCTTAATTAATTACTAAGTCATGCTATACTGCAAATAATGACAACATTTAATATAACAGAGAATGGACTCGGACCTGTTGCGTTGTATGAAGCCATCTCTCTCGCGTAAAAAGTCTGACAACCTGACAAGCCGAACCTTGGGATATTGGCCCAGTTGTGTGATGGAGGCCAGCGTATATGATTAAGAAAAGGGAAGATTACGATCCTCAACAGTATTTCACCCTAATAAGTCGTCACGCTCCATGGCTGGAGGAGCTCCCACGATGCTCATAATACGACATAACACAGGATGTTAAGTAATATCGTTATTAGTGACAATGTTTTTTTGTTTGTTCTACCAATTCCTTCCGGCTAATAAGTATCACATTAAAATTGATTCTAATTACATTACAAATTAATACCGGTGCCAGGAAATTTTGCACTCTATTAAGCACAGTATATAGACGATATCTGTCTGGCTTTACGATAGGTTGTTGTTCAATATTGATTTTACAAAATAAGCCTCAACAGCTCGTATGCAATGAAGTTATTATTTTGTTGATATTAATTTGCACTACATAAGATAGTAATATTTCCGCATACTGATTCTTTCCTAGTCTCATTTGATTAAAGAGGTAATTCTAATCATTGATAATATAATTAATGTTATGTAAACATTTAGCCAAATAGGTCTTTACATCGATGACCACATAGACTAAACCAATAGTGAATGGCTCTAGAATTCTAATCCTTTCGGATTATCGGTCTGAAAACCTTAGAGGGTCTTTATACTTTGGAGCGGGTTGACATGGTCTGACATGGTAAGTACGTTTTACAATGCAATCAGGATGTCTTGAAGTTAATTAATCGAATCAGGCGTTACTTTGCCGAAATCCATGATATACAAATTGCAAATAGAGTTTTTAGTTTTGATTCCAAACTAGGTCAGCGTCCAAACGGTCGACATGACCTGTCAACATTTCCCGAAGACACTCCGTGGAGGGCCGCGACACGTGTCGATGATTTGTGTTGCATGTTACATTAGGTATATTCGCACCTCTTTTATGTGTATTATATTTGCGGGCGGGAGGACGGTGTTGCGTATTGCACCCAACCCAGAACGAATAGTGCGGAATTTAATAAAAAAAAAACTAACTGCATATCTTGTATGTCTTGAAGCATTATTTATCGGAGGAACTTTTCCTATATAGAACACGAGAATTTCCTCGAATTAGATCAGTGGCTCACACTTCTGACGATAACCTTAAACACGGTAAAATCTAATAATGAGAGATAACAATCATGCGTCATGTGAACACCTGAGGCTCTAACTCATTATAACTCTCTTCCCGGTTCCGCGACATTCGTGTTTGAAATAAAAACTTAGTAAACATAATTATAACAATTGTCCGCTGTGAGTCCAGCCTTGAGCATCGACAATACAACAATTATAATTAGTCAGAGGCCTACCAGTAGCATTGACAGAACAAATTAACTGTTACTATGTAAAATATGTCACATTATCTACTGAGATATGTATCACAGCGTATGTTGTGCCTTAAAGTACAACAAGCTGCTACAGGCTGGATGAGGAGGGCGGAGGACCTGCTGCTATGGAGCCACTTGGGAGAGGCATAATGTCCTGTTGATTCATTTAATGTTGGGCAGTGTGTATGCCGTACGGCCATTCGTTAGAAGCGATAACCAGTAATTCTCAAACGGTACAAAAAGGTGTGTGTAAGTGGAATTTGTGTATGAAATAAATTATTAACCATTTGATAGATATATTTTTTTTACTTTATTAATTTGCCAACCCCATCATACCTTATTCATTTTACAAAAATCCAATGCCAGATCTTATATTAATAAGGAAATCTTAATCAAGGAAGTCAACTAGTTGACAGTTCTTTTGCTATATCCGATTTTGGCTATGCTAAAATTGTTTAGCTAACATTACCTCTAGGACAGTGTTTCTTAAACTTTTTGCAGTCACGGACCAATTCCAGAATTTCTAAAATTCCACGGACCCCTGTCAAAGAATATTAAAGGGAAAAAAACATGTGGATTCGTGTAGGTACAGTCCCCCCGCACCTCGGGCCGCTCAACAGTGGCCAGCGAGAGCGGTTTTAAACAAAGGATGCGTTAGTTTGCTACACAATTTTCTAATTAATTTTAAGGGTTAATTGAGCAGCTACGGACCCCTACCACACATTTTACGGACCCCTAAGGATTTTGGTTCCTAACATTTCCCATCAGCAAAAGTAGTTCATCTTCGTGATATTTTTTTTTATATATTTTAGTTGGGCAGGTTTTTGCTTTTTTAAATTAACTAAATATGTTATGGGGGTGAAAGCAGGTTCACAAATCGTTCAATGTTCAATTCGTTTTATAAGATTGATGATGATGGTGACAATATCCTTTACTATTTTACTTATATATTTTTTATTATACCATTGTGGTGTTTGAAGAGGCTTGTCTTATGTCTAGTCTAGTACGTATGGATGAATATGAATTCCTGATTAAGCCTCTATCCTAAGGCACAGAATATCTAACAGATAGGTAGTAGGTATATTTGAATGTAAAACACAACTGAGGACCGGTTCGAGATGGCGCAGGAAAGAGATATGTGGATGAATTTGGGGGAGGTCTTTGCCCAGCAGGGGGACAGGGGGATAACAAAAAATAATCAAGACCACACTTCCTCTACTTTGTTTGTACTGTTCGTGTAGATGATCATCCATAACGAAGAGAAGAAGAAGAAGAAGAATTTTATGGTTTTATTTATATATTGTTAGCTGATCATTTGATTTTGTTTTTTTAGATAAATTGTGCAATCAAATTAATTACTATAGTGGCGCTTTATTGTCTGCATTATTTAATAGTACTGCTTACTTAGTCTACTGATCGCAATGTTACACGGAAACCAAGGTCCAGGGTTCCATTCCCATGTGTTTATTTTTTATCACAATTGGTGCAGTGGTTTAGCATCTACGTGTCAAGGGTTCGATTCCCTCACGGAATACCTATTTGTTCCGATAGTACAGATAGTTGTTCCGGGTTTGATTATTGGTTATTTAACTGTAGGTATAGGTTCAGTTAAAAAAGTATGTTCAGTGTGATATTTTAAACCCGATCTCTTTACTAAGATGAGACGTTAATACGGTAATGCTTATAGACAGTGAAACAGATTGTATATTTACTCCACTCCACTCTATCTCCCAACATAATACAATAATACGCTGTTCATCCACCACAAATGTCTTGAGGCAGAGAGCAGCCATTCTTGCGATACTAGACACCTTTAAAAACGAGGAAAGAATTGGTTCCTTCCGATAGGTATAGATACTACTGTGTACTGTGTGTACTGCAATACTGGCACCACAAAACGCTTTGAGAAGTTGATTACATGTGCAGCGCATTGCGACGTGATGTGGCGCAAGTGGAAGGAGATCAGCACGTGACGGGAGTTTTCTTAAACGTTACGTATTTTACACTCAAATTTTTTCTTTACACCCAAACCTGGGCCAACGATCTGTACTCTGTAGACCATACTAATATTTTCAATGCGGGAATCAAACCTGCGACAGGTAACGCAGAAAGCTGCTGCGCCAACCCCATAGAAATTTCCTGGTCCGGTAGTCAAATTATCGTTCCAAATATTCAATATTCAAGGTAGTAAACCCAAAATCTAACAACCTGGTAAAACCACTTAACGAAGCTGAGAAAGTATGATGGAAGTCCCGTTCTCCTGTTACTCAGTCTGGTAAGACTTGAACTTGGAATGGGCTAAGCTGATGATGAGTCACTTCAAATTAGATTTATAAATAAACGCCAGTCTCTTTATTCTTGTACCGCGACAAAAAGAATAAATTGCAGGCGGCGGCGAATCTATGGCCTTGCTCACGGCCTAGGACGAACGCGCATTGCTGGCTGTTAGAATACGACCATATCGACACGACTTGAGATATGATCATTATATTTATGTAATACGTTAGGTAATGATTGTGAAGCACGGCGTAAATACTTAATTGTAGCAATGAGTACCTACAATTACGAGTGTCTAGGCTAACATCCCTTCGAACAAAATTTTAGATTTTGCGTTTGGTAAAGGACTCAAAGTCTTTATTATATTTAAGCTGAGGACTTTGCGGGCTCTTTTAATACGTCGTGATCCTAGGTGCACATTCACAGCTGGGGTTTCGGCCAGAGAAGGCACCAGCGAGAAACTCCTTAGATAAATATTGTGCCGTAATCATTGTGAGTTCAATTATAGGCAATGGGGATTCCTTTAGCCAGATTTAGAGCCTACTTTCTTTGCCGTAATCATAACTGAAGCCTTAATTTATATTGGTTACCTCCTGAACTAATATAGTCGTTATATAGTGGTTTCAGCCATAGAGTTTACCTATAATAGAATTGCAAGCAGCAAATTATATTGTTACGAACCCTACTTATTACGAGAAGTATACTGAACAAAATTATGGTAATCACTTCACTAATAAGACAATTTGATGATAAGTACCACACAAGACAGCAGACACAGAAGGTTTAAGAAGCCATATGTAATTAAAATTATCTAATAAGACGGCCGCTGAGATAGACTTAGATGCTACTACCAACTAGCCAGAGGAAGCAATATAATGAGAGGTGTGGAAAGATATGGGGGAGACCTTTGCCCAGCAAAGGGACAGGAAAACAGAAGGCGTAATTAACCAATTAAGTTGCTGTTACAGCTGGTGAGCTGGCAATGTAAACTGTATCTTTGTCTCTTACTTGGGGACTACCTACTTTAAGTATTTCATCATAAGCTACTATGCTACCATTCCTAAGAAATCATTCTTTTTTTTAGATTTTAGACGTAATCTCTTCTAGGTTCTTATAACTAGGAATGGATATTGTGTGCTTATTTAGTGAGTAACATATGTACAACATTATCCTATCCAGCTGTCAGTTAGTGTGTCACGTCGCGTTAGTTGATACTTATACACAATACACAAAGCAGTTACATTGTCTGCGCCAGCGTCGTTTCTACAATATCTTCAGTTATTATCTATACATATAATAAAATTATAACAGGCCGATGTTTGTAAATTGTTGATATTGGAGAAAAACTAATATGGGGGGTCTTTATCAGAGCAACAGAAGCCAAAACAATAGTTTTTAGAATTTTTGGCTGTCTGTCTATCTGTATGTTTGTGCACGCAGCACGCAAAAACTACTGCATGGAATTGAATACAGTTTTCACCGATATATTGCTAGAGGTCTGACTTAAAATATAGGCGTACGAAGTCGCGGGCAATAGCTAGTTTCATTATATGGAAGTATTCATTTTTGAGGGCACGGTCGGTGCAGTGTTTGAGTATTCAACTGTTGCGCTACGTGCGGGTTCGATTTCAGCATGGACAAATATTCCGAGTCTCGATGTTTGTGGGAATATTTGCGTTTGTAACCGCATCCACGAACCAGGAATTATTCCTAGTGTGAGGCAAAGTTTTCATAAAGAAAACAAAATATTTGACCGCGGTAAAGTTTTAGTAATTGCGAGTCTAAAATAATATGTTATTATAATATAAGTGCAGGACACTCGTGCTTCACGCCTGTCAGATTATAGCCATTTTGAGTAAATATCTAAACGCTAAACACGGATAGTGCAGCAAATTGTATAGATATGAGTCAGCGATGCATTCCTGGCGATTATTCCGCTTTGTGAACTAAGGTGTGAGAAAGTGCTCGTTGAACAGTTTTGGAAGTCCATTCCTGTGAGAAATCATAGCGTGCATTTCAATGGTGGCACATCTTGGAGCGTCCCGGGTACGTCTTAAAACTGCGGCCAGACACCGGAGGACGGGCAGCAGCGTTCTCTCTCTAATCGGTGAGCCACTACGATCCCCAAGCCGCCTGCCAAGCGTGGGGATTATGGCAAACCCCCCCTTGAGGGAGGCCTACGTTCAGCAGTGGACATCTTATGGCTGATAATGATGATGATGATGACATCTTGGAGTAAGTCGAGGTACAGCGGTGCACAGAAGGAATTACTTATTCCTATAAATAACACAGTCTCGGATATCTTTAAGATAATAGCTTCGGAAAATTGATACACATCTCACTATAATTACTAGTCCATCATGGAACTTGTCAACTACTCTCAGTACCGTTAACATCAATTGTTCGGGCAGCCCTGACATCGGATGCGCGGGCGCCGCCCGACCTGTCAACTAGTAGCAAGGCTGCACGCGACGGTCGCATATACGAAGGGTAGGATATTTTGATGAATTATCCCTTCATTCACGTCGATAGGGGTGAATGCTGAACTTAGGTTATCCTTGGAGATCTGCGAGTCCTCATAGTTGTGAATAGCAAAAGAAATATAAAAATAGCAAAACTTATTGCGAAGTCAAAGACAGGACGTTAAAAACTAATTACATCACTTGCCGTACCATGTGATTCAGGAGCATAACAGGTATATAATTATTAGGTATATACAATTATGTTATTTCTAAGTATCAGTGAGTCATCGCGTTATAATTATAATGTAACTGCTACTTAATAACATATGTACTACGTACAAAATTACTATACCATACCATCTATCATTTAAAAACTTATTTACAAACTAACCGTTAACTGAAGACAGTGTATGTAGGTAGTCGGGTGACACCAACTTACAAGTTGTCGGACGCGGAGTTCGAACTCATGCGTTTGCGCTCCATTGAGTCAGATATATCTTCTTTAACCGTAAAGAAAAACTGTGTGGAAATGTCCTAGAAAACTTGTTACATCCACCATGCGACGGTTCCGACATCCAGTCCCGAACAGGAAAAGTCTCGGACAATTTTAAGCTGACGAAATTGACTTAATCTCGACAGCCGTCACCACTAAGAACACCGATTATCATAATAATTATATCACAGTTTAAAAAAATGGTAACCTTGCTATGGTTCCATTGTATGATAAACCCATCGTTTTTTACCACGGGGTCAGGAGCTGTCAGGTTCTGTGGAACATGAATACAGGGCGTAATGACAGCGTAATCGGTGTCTCGTGATATTCTGCTTAACGATTACTATTTCGATTATCTGTTGTAAACGAAGGGTTAAGACTAAATTCTTGACAATTTTTAGGGTTCCGTACCTCAAAAGGAAAAAATGAAGGATTGCTTCGTTATCGTTCTGTCTAACAGTCTGTTCGTCAAGACCCTTTTTCTCAGGAACGCGTAGAGGTATCAGGTTGAAATTAATATCAAATACTTAACTCGGCAAACCCTTGGAGCTGTGAAAATCTAACTAGTAAGTCGACTCAATCAAGAGATACACAAGATGCCGTTTATGCCGCATATTTTGACACTTGCAAGGGAATCAAAACCTATAAGGTACTTCCCGTTGACCTAGAATCATTAAATTTGGCAAGAAGCAGTCTTATACAAAAAGTAAAAGAAAGAAAACCCGAAAACCGTAAATTTGTAGTTAGGTACATCACAAAAAAATATAAACTTATTTGTAGTTGGTAAACCGATCGCCACCTATGTCGATGTATGGGGACAACAGTTTTCTAACGGCAAAGTTAAGTTTGTGCCACGATACAATATATCTTTTCGTTAGACTGGAAAAATCTATAAAAATCGATTCTCGTGATGGACGAACTATTTACATACCTACAAGTGTACCGAGCCCTCGGTGCGCGAGTCCGACTCACACTTGGCCGGATTTTTACCGTGCCTTGTTTGACTTATTTATTTGTATTTGGTCATGACCGTTAAGACGGATTGTCAAAAACTACATAAAATGTTGAGTCAGTAATAAACCTACAGAATACTCCGGAGCACCTACATATCAGCTGATGTGCATTGTGCAAGGCTACGATCCAGTTATCGCCCTCAAATCGTTAGGTACTCGGTTATGTTGCGTGTCTCGAATCAATAAGTAGGCTGAGTGCTCTGAATTAATCGTATTCTTGTAATAGTTTATTGTCTTCTCATAATTATTCTCACGAGTCTGAGACAGATTGGTATCAATCGAAATAATATTGTGATTGGAAAAACGTAAAGTGAGGAGGTTGTATTTTTTTTATTACTCGTCTCTGAAGTTGTAAAGGAATAATAGTACACTGAGATTTTTTA
Organism: Shargacucullia verbasci; assembly: GCA_947562105.1. Taxonomy (NCBI): domain Eukaryota; kingdom Metazoa; phylum Arthropoda; class Insecta; order Lepidoptera; family Noctuidae; genus Shargacucullia; species Shargacucullia verbasci. The sequence continues at coordinate 19,946,296 of OX387279.1, forward strand.
TTCTTTACAACTCATGAAAATATTGGACAAGTAGATAGGTTACCTACACTATGAAAACAATAAACTTGTAACAAGTATGTCGGTTTTCCTGTAACCATTTCGTATTTTTATTATTATTCTTATGTTGTCCAAAATACGTAACTTTCGTAAGCTATTTACGAGTATTTTTAGTGTGCGGAACAGAAGATGGATAGGAAGATGTAAAGTGAAAGCTAACACGAAGTCTCATTAGTTCCACCATGCTTCGAGAGATGGCGCTGAGAGAAGACACATCTTGCGCCATCTCTCGGAAGAGATACGAACGAAACGAAAATAATGTCTAAGCTTCTTATATTTTCATTGAGTGTAATTAGTGTTGTGAACTAGACAGCGGCCGGCAAGCAATAATTTGTTACCTATAAACCAATATTATGTAATAAGTACACGGGAAATATGTTTTAGCGACTGTCCATTGTATCATAAATTATTTAATGTCCCATTTTGTCGTACAGTAGTCCGATCCACCTCCCCGATACCGCATATGTTGACGATGCTCAACGAGCTCATGGAGATCAGCCCAGGATTTGATGTGTTTGCTGATGAATGAAAGATGATGATAGAATGTCTGTGATGCTGTGAGGAGACAGAATGATAGGTTTACTTATCACGAGTTATTTAGTTAAATGGCTAACCGCTGTACTAAATAAATAAACCTACGTTCAGTATGATGACACCCTTGGCTTGTACTTTTGTTCTCTCCCATGGAGGAACTGCTAAAAATTTAGTAGCGCATTTTTTTTAGAGCTGTGCTGTGTAGAGTGTTCTGTGCTACACTAATAAGTTTCTGGGTTTGATTTCCAAATCGAACAAAGGGAAAAAGTCTAGATTTATTGACAAAATCAGCATTGTACTTTCAACAATACACTGTAGTACTGTTAATTCCGTGTAATAAACAGACCACAGAGTCAATGGACGTATACCTATTATTTAAACTAACGACAATAAATAAATGTTAAGCATAACAATAAAACATACGATGTAAGTATATATGTGTAGAAAATACGCAAAAACTTGTGTGACCAAGGTTAAACTATAAATGGGAACATAAATACTTACAAACTTATTGTTTTTATTGTAAGCAGATTTGTTTTTTGATAGCTTTGTTTGAAAATATCTAATTAGCTTCGACTTTGGTAACTTTATGTACAGAATTTCATTCGTTTTGTGTGTTTTACTTTTATTGCGTTTTTTATTGTACTTTTTAGGTACTGGTAGAGGTTGTGGATTTGTATAAGTAGATAATCATGGATCCATGTTCAATAAGTGTTCAACAATACGGTCACTACATTTTAACATAATAAAATGCGAAATTAAATAAATAAATCTCGTTTTTTAATACCTCTGGAGCTGTTAATACCTATATACCTGTCAAATAAAGTTGAATATTTATTTTTGATAATATTTTGATTGAACTTATTTACAAACAGTTCGACATTTGGCAGGTAAAGTCAAGAAACTTTACATAGGTAGGTACATACATATATGATTGAATAAATACCTTTTTGCTCGCCTCATTTGATTTTTTTATTCCCACCTAGTGTAGTGTATGTTAGCTGTATTTTTATACATAACGCCTGAATAAACTGGGATCCTGGGCACTGGGCAATTAGCCCCGCTAGCACGTGTGCTGACTAGATAATGTTCCCACCACGGCATGAGTAATTATCATTTGAGAGCTTATGTAAACACGAAAATAAGAACATATTTATCAAGCTTAGGTACTTCTAATGTAGAAGACTACTGAATAGGGTGGCGTGGGGTATGACGATAGAAAGAAAGAAGAAAAAATTTACCACCATATGAAAAAGACCGAAAACAAAAAAACTACTTAAACATATACTATAATTGTATGGGGCTTCGGATTCAACATGATGGTCATTGATGTAGGCAATATAATAAAAGCATCAAAAAACATATCGACTGTGAACTGGCAACTGGTACTATCTCATTTTTGACAACATTACAGGATTAAGAAGAAACTATCTACTAAAGTTACTTTATAGTTTTTAAAATATTGGCGTCTAATTTTGATTGAAGTAAAATATGCTTTTTGCAGCGCCGCCGGGTATGAAATAATTTAGAATGTTATAACCAAGTAAAATCCTCATAAAATCGAGATAGGACATGTTGCCAGTTCACAGTCGATATGTTACAGTTAACTGTGATATTCACACGCAGTGACATAAATACATGGCAAACATTCCCCTCGCTCCTGATAACACAACCGGTTACCACGACCCAAGGAAAAATAACAAGCATCTGAATTGGACTTTATAACATAACGGATTGTCGAATCGAAACGAAGCTAAAAGAATAAAGAAGAATATTATTTAAATAATAATTATGCATAACAACACTGTGCCAACACGGCAGAATTCATGACAAATTAAATAAGTAGATAAACATTTGAACTGTGTTGAATTTATACACCCACTAGCGCCACATTTATTTTGACGGTATAAGCGGATATTAATAGAACTAAAATACGCTATGAAACCACAAGCTCGATACGTTACTCACTGAATTCTGAAACGAATCCGGGTGAAAATTCACATTATTTTCGAATAAAGGCTCGTTGTACAATAAAAACCAGAATTTTTTAATTACCAGAACAAAATTATCCCACCATGTGAAGCGAAGAAAAGACAATAGAACATAATAATATTGTGATGAGCTTGCTAAGAATGATTCTTTTTTATTAACATGTTACATCGTCAATTCCGTAGTCCAACTGATCAAAGATAAAACATCCGTAAGATCCGGTTGAAATAACTATTGATGATTAGGATCGTCAATATACAAAATTATACTATTTATATAAAAGACTATATTACATAGAGGGGTCTACGCAAGCTACATAACATTGTAAATAATTTTAAGTCATTATTATAATAATATAATCATATAATCTTAACTTTTGAATACATGGTTTAGGGGTACAAATTGGGCTGTTGAGCGTGATGTTAAAGAGCTCGATTTTAGGTTCAGCATATATTATTAGCATTACTTCAGCAGTCATCAACGCTATGCCTCTGCCTAACGCTTATGAGAATATCGGCGTGATGCTTTCTTAAAATCACAATACCTAGGGTTTCTCTACTTAGACATATTGTAGCATAGCCCAGAGGCGTGGTGAGTTACTCTGCACTGTGGCATGCTTATAAAGTAAACTTACGAATAAATTTTAAGTAAAAGGCAAAAATTCACATTACTCTTTAGGAAGATGAGGCCAAACCTTAAAGGTCTTGAAATATTTGTGTCAAGGGTGTAAGGTTTTGGCATTTCTCCATATTTTTATACTGCTGTAGTTTCCTAGTTGGTATTACCTACTATTATTTATATATATTTATTTACATAAAATGATCCTTGCAATATAGGCGGCTTACGAGATATTTACGTTAGGCAAGGCTGGTACAAGGAAGCAATAGGGCGAATTTTTTACAAAATTATTATGTTTTTTGACGGCATTCATTAATTCTTCAATACCATTGAAACACGTGCACGAAGGCGCGGGCTCCCGGGCGACAATACCCAGAGCAAACCCTGAGCAGGCAGCTACGGAACTTATCAACTGGTGAATTTGTACACCAGCTGGTGAATTTGTACACCAGCACGTAAAAACCTCAACTGAAAGTTACTTAAAGGTACTTGAAACTGAAACTTTGTATTGTTTACTCCAGTTTTACAACATAAATGCTGATTTTATTTATCATTATTAAATTAAAATATGATTTAATTGTGTTCATATTTTTACTTATTAATTATTTATTTATTGAGATATATTTCAATATATTACAAACTAATATAATACTACATAATTATACGTTTTTTATGCTTTCATAGCAAAATATAGAGAGACAAATTCTTTTAAAATATTTGTACTAATAATTGTATACCGTGAGTTTACAAATAAAAATAATCCTATTATTCAAATGAATTTTGCCCAGCAGTGTGATAATGCAGACTAACGATAAGAGTATTCTATCTGTAAATCTAATTAAGTCCACGAAAGATGTAAACTGATTTGAAACGTGGGTAACATACCCTTGCGACAAAACTGACCATGATAACCTAGACACTGACACTGAAACAGAAACTTCACTCACCTAGCAGTACAGTCAGCACAACAAATGAACTCAATAAAATCATTTCGTATTTAATATTTTTTTCGATGATCTCCGGACACGTCACTACTCGTCCAATATCGTTTACATTTGACTTGCCACCAATTACCTCCGGTTTTATACTCGTCCCGAGGAAAATAGCTTCGTAACAAAGAGAGTAACTGTTTGTTTGTTTGTTTGTTTGTTTGAAACTAATTTTTTGTCACCATCAGCCTGAAAATTCTCATCCGACACTAGGGTTGAGGAGTTTGTTTCGTCATCAATACCTTTAACTACGCGTAGAATATCATTAAATAAATCTTGGGTTGATAGTGCCGCAGCAAAGATGGTGACAGGATTAATTTTGTGAAACAAATGTTACCAGCCTACTGGAAAATCTGAAAATGTATGGACGTTAAATTTTAGTCTTGTCGTTGAAATCTGGGAGTTTTTGGTTGATTAGGACGATTGTTAGGGTTAAAGGATCGTAGATATGCATATTATTTATTATAAGTACGTGCATTTTTAAAGCAAATACTGCGAAGTTAAAGTAGTTGTGAGATTTATATTAATAAAAATAACTACTTCAGATATTAGCTTCAATAACACCTATTATCAATAATAATCCGCACACCGTAAACTATAATAGCGTAGATGTTAATCAGTATGTTCAACCGGTTTTGATGTTTCTATAAAAACTAAACAAGATTTTTGTCTTTCCATTAGGTAGGACATTAATAAATTACACAGTATTATTCCAGTTGCTTCTCACGAGAATAATAAAATATATGATTAAAACTATTAAGACTATCAAATTTTAGGAGATAAGCAAAGCTAATACGTATAAGAGAATCGGACTTAGATAATCACATAACAAATTAGGTACCTACAAATATCATGCTAACTGCTACATTTTATCATGCTAACTGTACTAATAATGATAATTGTATATTGGTTAATTGATTCCTAATAGACTGCTTGTGTGCCTGCGGCTACACCTACACTCTAACTGTACCGTGTTACGCACTGCCGTCCAATAATTGAGCCAATTGCCTAGTGCTGCCAATCTAGATTTACATTTTTTTAGCTGTCAAGGTCTCGGAGTTAGTATATCTGCAGTGAAAGTAATATTAAGTTCCATACAAAGGTCCTATAGACAAGTGTAGACAACTCACTGGGACTCGTTATCCGTGATTTGATTTAAAGACTACGTTATACGTGGCTCGAATCGACATGTTATATAATAATGTATCCATTTATTTTTTGTTTTGAAGACCACGATTCAAATGTGCTGCGTACTTTATGAACCTGGAGGAACATTTGAGGTCCATCCAGAGTGTCGGGTGTCTTTGTGCTTGCACAAATTTGCATACGAGCCGGCAAAAGAAAAGTGTTTTGCGGTTCACAAGGGTCGTTTTCAACTAACGGTGCCCAATCCTGCTTATTATCAAATATACCTCTGAACATACCAAGCTTGTAATATAAAAATTCAAGTAAAAACCACGGGCAAAGATTATACTATAATTTCCACGTGACAGTGTAAATATATAGATAACAATACACAATGTGGGCAGTTAATGTTACCTTGTGTGAGTTATACGGTAAGTATGTATTCTGATTGATATAAATGACGATATTCCATGATAGAGCTAGATAGTTTCTGGTTTTTAACAAGGTGAAGCGACTATTTTTCAAAAGCCAACTCATAAATAAAGTACAAGTGTAAGTATACCGAAACCAAAATATAAAATTCGTTTATGTACGTACGAGGGAGGCCTTTGCCTAGGTGTGGGCCAGCATGGACTTTTTATTAAATAAATTAGATTGCGTAACGCGGCTATACCAGTATATACAGTGCGCCTTAGACACTTACATCACTTCAATGGAGTATACAATTTAAATCATTTTTAAACTTATATTTATAAAAAATCACGCGATAGTACAATTTAGTACAGGCACATTGCGAAGGGCGGGTTTGGAGCATCATTTGTGTGGGCCTCAAATGCGTTGTACACCTTCGATCACTTACTCTGCTTATGGTCATATAATTGCTTGGTGTCTACGGTCTGCGGACTGTTTAGGATTGAGAGTACATTAGAAAATAAAATTGATGTAGGTATGGGTGACAAATTGACGTACTATTTTTTTTTATTCTTGAGTAGTATCTTGTCTAATTAACTTCCAAATAGTGCAGGTGACTAGACCGCCACGCTGTATTAACAGATAAGTACTTGCTATTTTTCATTCGTTTCGTTACGTGAAATGTGCATATTTCTACGGAATATTAAGAAAAAAACATTAATGTACCGTAAACATTTTTTTACACATTAAAACTTGTTTAACTTTGTCGGTACCTACATGTGTCGTGATCGATTTACTTGTAAGTGATAAGAAAATCTCAGAAAATGCTAATTAACTGACGTACGAACGTAGTCGTTAGTAATGACGTCACTAATTAGTTATACATTATACTAAAATGTGTAAAGCGTTTTAGAACAATGTTCGGGTAATAGTGATGAGCCTATTGAACTTATTTAGAACAAAACTGTTTTTAATTATGCAAGCTGTTATTAATTTAGTACCTAATTAACCGGTTTGATGGATGACGACTTTTGCGGTAGAAAAGCGCATTTAACTACTTTTGGAACCTCGTTCCGATCTCAATTTGTCCTTTATAAATATTATCTAAACGATAAGGGTATTATAATTTAACCTTTAAGTGCGCTGTGTAACACGTCGAAACGTCAAGCGATTCAGAGGAAAATTTAAGTTAATTCTCGTAACATATTTTATTATTATCACGAAACTAAATATTATAATAGTAATTTTTGAACAATATTGAGATATCGTTTGAATTTCAGCCACCATTTCATTTGTCCATGTGGATATTGTTTTCTGTGGAGCACCATGCGTCAGTAATATGGGTTACTAAAACTAACAGAGCATTTCAATGAGCCTGCGTGCGAGCAAAGAGAGTAATCGCACGCAATTCAGGAAGGGCTTACTTTGTAGATAGGAAAACCGCCCAGAAGTCGTTGATCAGCTGGATTATGATTGCAGTTTAGATTGTGGAAGCGGCCCCTTAAAATGTAGGTGCTCCATTATTATTTAACAGGAGATCTACCTACAGAGACCGATACGATACACCACAGAAATATTCAAGGAACAGAACAAATGTTTGTATGACGTACAGATATTTTTTTCTAGTTTTGATGTTTGTGCATAGGTATAGGAATGATTCGTAGTGCGGCGCAACATTTATAAAAAAAGTATCGCTAGAGCCAAATATCGCAATTTGTATGAATATTATACGTCGCATTATAATATACTTAAGTAATATAATATTATATATCTAAACACTGTTTGTATTATACGCCAGCCTACATCATGTGTTTATGAAAATAAATATTAGTACGCAGGACCTTTGTGAACTGAGGTTATTTTACGCCTGTTTGTCAATTTTGAACTATATTTTTTATGTAGGTAGATCACACAAATACATTATCCTTACTTGTCAAACACATTAGCGTCTATTGACTCTTCGTAGACGGTTCAAAAATAATTAAGGCGTTTAAAAAATCATTAGCATTTCAATGGACACATTGCTTGGAAACGTGACTTTTGGCAAAAAATAATAATAATTGTTTCTGTTGTATCTTTTCAGCATACGTTATTTTTTTATGACCATATAACTATGTACCATTTATCATACTCAACTGATGAGCAGTGAACATTATGTGGTCACCAATTTGATGCTTAGAATGGCAATCTGAGAAGATTAATGGCATCACATAAGGTGGTTCCTATAGGTCGTAAGTACTATTTTATAATTGGTTCATTAAATATATACAAACAACTTCATCGTTCAGCGAACTATAATGGAAACAGAGTTCGCTTTGGTCTCTGATCACATAGATAGAAGGAGAAATATAAAATAGAAATGTCCATGAAAACCAAGCACCTGTATAGAAATAGTGTTTATCATTACATGGAAAAACAACGACCAAAATGGATTTAAAAAAGAAAAAATTTCAAGCTACAAGAGCTATCACAATTCTAACCAATTGTTTTTGTGAGAATCGACGCCATACGCCGTATACCGTAGATAACGTTATAAAACAGTAATGGTAATTAATCACATCATGTCACGTGGCGCCAAGGACCATACGAAACCTGCGGGCAAGGTCACCGACATCAAAGTAATGTATTGACAACAATGTATCCACAATATGGCGTCTGTTCGCGAGGTGTCCTCGTTCCGCATTGTTTTATCACTGCCGGGTACAAACACGACCCGATCTAGGATTAGTGATCTACATCCCAGGGGCTAGAAAACAAGTGGACGGTGGCTATTTTGCGCTTCAGCGACTGACATGAAGTGAATACATTTGATCACGCTGAAAAATTGTTATTTGTTCTAGAAGTACCTATTTAAAAAGACCATTTAACTAACTGCGGTTAATTATAGCAGATTAGATCCTTGAAGTTAAATAAATGTATTAAATTCTGTCAACATTTGTTTTACAAAATGATAAAGTCTTTGCCTTGGTCTACATTGTATTATCACTGCGAAATATAGCGATAAAAACTATAAACACGACTGTAAGGCAGGAGCACACAGGGCTAAGCATCGCCAGTCATACAATAGAATTGATCAAATGCATTCGAGGCGGACTTATAATAATCTACAAGCATTTTGCATTTTCTACGCTTACTTACAATACCTTATAAAACAATCTCTCACAAGGGAGTCTTGGTACTATGTAAGAGATATTATTAAGAGACCATGTACCTGGTCTGCTAAGATGAATGTTTAGACAGCATGTCTCGCACTTTGTCTTCAATTCGGTTTTAGAGCGGTAAGGTGATGATTTTATGCTTTTAAAATACCTAATACCTACAGTGCTAGGCTAACATTAAGACCGTGACAGAATTTTGTCCTCAAGACAAGTCGACAAGACGAGAAAATTTTGAAAACCTTAGCTTTATAAACCTGTTTTCGCTCGCCATAATGTGAAAGCAATTTTTTTGTAATGTTAGCGCGAATAAGTGCGACACTTTGCCGACGAGAGCAGGAGCGACACGACAGCATCGAGGATCTCTAGACTTACTAACTATAAGATCCCAGTAGCAAATGGACGGAAAGCATTACGGAAAGAAATAACTCTTCCTAGGAACTTACTAAGAGTCGGAAAGTTCTGGAAACCTAGTACTTTTCAGATTGATGTTCATCACACCACGCGTCAATTAAAATCTCCCAAAACTGTTGATTAATGATTCCAAAAGCATATTGAGTCAGTATAATTATTCTGAATATGTTTATTTCAACTGTACCCACGATACAGTAGAAAACAGCGTAGCAAATATTTTCTTTTAAAGGAAAATGGCAAAACGATTGAAGTAAAAATGTTGTGGTATTTCGAGCCATTCTTTCCAGCTTAGTCGATTGGCGCTTGAAAATACTTCCTGGTCTTTAGAAATTTCCTACGAGAGTCCTACGAGAGCTATATGCGCTTCGATGGCTTCCCAGACTCGTGCGCACTAATCCTTACGACGAGACGTAGTTTCTTTACAAATTGAGATACGGAATGCCAAGTATTTACCCACTACACGAGTTTATTTCTAGACAATTATCATAAAATATACTAATTACCACGACTGTTTAGAATTAAATAATAACTGTGATTGTGATTAACTGGTAAAAGGCGACTATATGTGATTAAAATCTCACTTAAATGAATTTAAAGTGATTTTAATAACAACATGGACTGATCTGATACGAGTGTGACTATTCAGTATTGCATCGGATGCACCGAGAGATGTCGAAGTAAAAATAGTATATATAATACGGTTTTTAATCCAGTTTTCCGATGTCTGAAGGTAAATCAGATAATATGTTGCCTGTATAGTAGACCATTATAAACGGACTGGCCTGAAACAGAGAATTGTTTCAGGCTGTAGGTCCTATCGATCGTTACCGCCCGGAAACTCGTGTCAATTGAATATTATTGAGGAGTGAATATTGTAGATACAATATTCACTATATTGTAGATACAATTTCTGCTAAAAGTGATCAGTTTGCATAATCCAAGATCTATCATCTCAAGATGTTGAGTGGAATTCGAATATTGAGTACTAGCTTCCGCTCGCAGCTTCGCCCGCGTGGATTACGAATCCGTGCATTTTCCCGGGATAAAAAGTAGCCTATATGCTATTCCAGACTATAATCTATCTTTGTGCCAAATTTCATCCAGATCAGTTCAGCCGTTCTCGCGTGAAACAGTAACAAAGATCCATCCATCCATCCATCCATTCTTACAAACTTGCACAGTTATAATATTAGTAGGATTATTTTCCGAGTTTCGTCGTGTTGTGAGGCTGTGACTAGTGAACTAGTTTATAATTATAGATGAAAAGATCAATAAATAATCACTGCGGTTCGAATGAATTATTAACCTAGTTGTTTATAATTATGACAGGTATTAATATTCAATTAACAGAAGAATTAAACACAATTATGTTGCTTAAATAACACGAAATGGGAACTCAAATGAGTTGTATATACATGTGTTACTTAAATTGATGGAAATAAAATAATTTACTTACATATTTATGTGTAATTGATAGGTACCTGCTATCTGACAAAAAGTAACCTTGCATCTGTACAAACAGAGTGATTCTACGACTTATACATAATAATAATTAAGTTTAAAATAAAAAAAGTATAGACAGCTAAGTAATTATTGAAAAACGTCAATTTAATTGTGCATTATTAGTTGCGTATCGTGGCTTCGAAGTTACTGAATGGCTTGCAAGAAACATTGCTTAAAATATAGTTCAGAATATTTATATCATATTTTTTCATTTTATTTGACTGTGAAATATTTGTTATACGATGGCAACGCAGTAATATATTAGGTTTAAATATAGCATTAGCATGAAAGAGGTACTTATTGGTAAAAACAGAAAGTTCTTACCTTGAGCCATTTCGACTGAAGCTGACTTCCCCGTACCCTGGATAATGATGGACTGGCTTCTTCAGCACGGAAACCTTGTCAATGCAGCTAATTGTATTAGGCATATTATCTACGATGCAACTTACAACTTAAGTTTGCTGTTGAAAATCCCTAAGTTGTTCGAAATTGAACTTTATACATAAGAAATTAAGGTTGTGGATGGAATTTTCTAAAAGGTTTGTGTGTGTTGTATCAATTGTGTACTCAGCAAATTGACGCAATCGTTTGTTTGTGTGTAAAAGTTCATGTGGCGATCGTTGTTATATGATTTGATTGATTCTAGCTTAGTAGCCAGTGCAGTCCACTTTTTTTATGAATAATGTAAAGTTCCACCCTGGGAGAATGGGCAGGACAGTGATGGCAGTGGGTATGTTGGTCGCAAAGCACACAAGAGATGCTGCTGCCCATCAATTAAACGTAATCTCTTTAATTGGCTTGATGCATGCTCAAAACACACAAACTGAACGCGACGGACCAGTTACACAAAATCGCCGCCTTTTTATTTTAATCAGATTACTATAGTGAACTAGTGCGCTGTAACACTCTAGGGTGGTCACGCCCCAGAAAACGTGCAGCGTTGTGTTCGATATGTTCCCGCGCCGTACTCGACTGCGCTACCTCGACTCACCGAGGACTTTGCGTCATCAGTACACTTACTAAGAACAATGCGGCTCCTGGTTCAGACGCAATGGAACAATTTGTCTTGGCAAGCAACCTCAAGTCATCGTTTATTTGTTTTTTGTACGAGTATATTGTTTTGTCGTATCAAATTGCACTGAGGATTTTTGCATTAGGCTTCTTTTTCGAGAAAGTATTGTGTGTACTCGTAAAGCGTATAGGAAGAGAAGGGGTTAGTCAGACTCAGAAGCACCAAAATAATATATCATTTGGTAAGGACCTATGGAGAAAACGAGATATGGTGTTTTTCCATTGAAAAGGGAGGATCCTCCGACCAGGCAAGGTGGTTAGCCTGGCGATCCGAAGCCCGACGATTGATGTCGGACATTCGCATGTGTTAGAATCGTTGTAAACTCTCATAGTGGGGTTCAGAGTTTGTTGCTGTAGCTTCACTCCGATAGATCGCGCTTTACTTTTTGTCATGTTGCGAGTAGTAGTCGCTACATCACTCCACCCCCAGACCGAAGGTCGATGCTGTTGAGTCTTGAGGTTGCTTGCCAGGGCCAGTGATGGTTCTAGTGAGTCGGAACTAGATGCGGTGATGCTGCGAAGTTCTCAGTGAATCGAGGTAGTGCAGTGAAGAGTAGTGGATGGCTGCTGCGTTGTCCAGAAGAGAAGGGCTCTGCTAGATGACCGGCTGAAGTGCAGTATGCTGTACCAAGGTTGCTGATGAGAGGCCGATGGGAAGAACCAGGCTTGCGCGGTCGCTGCAAGCGTGTGGTTACCCATTGAGGCTGAGGATGCTGGCTGACAGGGTGAGACTTGCTCGAAGGGTGCCGATGGGGTGAAGGCGATGGTGCCGTCGAAGGTTGCGAAGATATTCATAGTTAGGGGTCACCACTATGGGAGAACGACGCATGGTGTTCTTCCATTGAAAAGGGAGGATCTTGCGACCAGGCTAGGTAGTAAGCCTGGCGGGCCGAAGCCCGACGCTTGATATCGGACATTCGTATGTTTTAGAATCGTTGTAAACTCTCATAGTGCGATTCAGGGTTTGTTGTTGTAGCTTCACTCCGATAGATGGCGCTTTACTTTTTGCCATGTTGTGAGCAGTAATCGCTACAGACCAATATTATTTAAAATAATATTCGTCCTTACCAATTTATATATTATCTGACATTTCTAATCATAAATTCTCTTTATATGAATTATGTAAGGCAACAGAATCCTTGGCCTGCTGGATTGGATTGACCCATGTATGAGCTACATGACACGTTTTAGGACTTGGGTGACTGCATAATCCACCAAGCACTCGACCGCCATCTAACCTTCACCACCACCCTATTACTGGGACAAACTGATACTCTACGTTTAGAAACTAATAGACTTTTTCGTGCCGCTGACACCCGTAACGACAGTCATAGATATTCGTACACCCAACTGCTTAACGTGTTTTCCGAGGCACCGAGGGATTCTGATGTGTAAAAAATGGTCATCTATCCACAGACTGACCGTAGCAAGCGTTATTTAACCTTACCTAAGTAGCTAAGTTGCTAAAAGTCCCATAAATTTAATCTTAAATATACTTGGCTAAATCCTGAACCTACTACACAGTCACAAACCAATGCGTTGAACTAAAACAAAACCAATTTCCAACTCCATGGACCGTTGTTATCTCGCAATAGATTTATAACGTATACCAGTAACAGTTGATTTATTACTTGCTGGTAAACTGTAAAACATTGCGACTGATTTACTAGCCATTGTCGGTGACATTGCGAACGTGACAGATATAGTTTTATTATAGGTTTTGTCTGTCTGTCTGTAACATGATACCAACATTAGGGAAAGGTAAAGGAAGGTGTCAGGACATATAAGTTTCGGATTATGTTTTCTTTCACCGTTCGAGTAATAGAGATGAATAATACCCAGTAGTTAATAAAGAAAGGCCTGCGCGAAGACGCCTCTGCTTGGATTTTTTCGCATAACCTACGATGCGTAAATTTCATTTCACTGCACTGCATTTTATATAAATAAAATGATTGACCTAATACCAATATGGAAAAAAGTTATGAAGAAACCCACTGGTAAAGCCTAGCAGATAATCTTAATTAGTCGAGCTAGATAAATGGCTCAGTAGGTATTGGCCGTCAGACTAGTGTCGGGATCGCATTTGAATCCGGTTCGCATTGATATATTTGAATATCGGCCGGATATGCGGACATTTGGCCCGTATAGCGTTGACCTTGGCGGATCTGTTTGGAAGAAACAGAAATATTTTTAATGTAGCTCCACGCCTGTATTCCATAAAAAATTGGTGGCAGGGTGTAGATGGTGTTCTATGACACACACTGGAAAAAACGGAGGGATTTTTCTGTTATTTTTTTTGTAGTACACTAAGATTTCTCCTATATCGTGGGTACAGTTTACAAACATACACATCACGTACACACCCAGACTTGAAACCGCATTACTAACAAATACTTGTTTCATACGGGAATCGAACCTAATAAAGCCACTGTACATACCGTGTCGTTAAATCACGAGAAAACTATTTATAATAGATTTGGGTTATGATTAAACCTATAGAGATAACACTGGCAGTAAAAATAGAACGAAAAAATCAATATGAAATGTCAAAGTACAGCCATACTGTATTTGGCAAGTTTTTGACGTTATTGCTTTAAAATTATATTATTTGATGGAAGTGTATATTTTATAGTGAGAGGATTTTGTGATGAAGGTAAAGTATTATATTGAATAGCTTATAATTGTTGCGGGTCTCGTGGCTAAACGATTACGATGTTTCGATGGATAAGATTCCTCTACAGTGAGATTCTGATTAACGATTTCAGCATCTCCAAACGTGTGTTTTGTATGGGGTATCGTGAACACTTCAGTGAGGGCGGCGCCTTCCGTCACCATAAAAAATCTTAGGTTAAGCAGATACGGGCACCATTGATTCGTGTTTCCTAGTGAAGGTTGGCTAATAATCCATTGGTGATCGCTTTTATTATCAAGTCTCAACAACAGGCTTTCCCTAGTACCTATTTGAACTGCTGAACCTATGAAGTCTCTTTGTATACCTACTCCATTGATAGCTGCATTTGGTTTGACTGCATGGGCCAACACCACTGCAAATGACAAAATACTACATGACATTTAAAAATAATGCTGTTACAAACGTGGTATATTTTGTTAGAAAGTAATCATTGTCGAGAGTCCCTCATTCGTCTAATGGTCTCAACTGTTACCATTTATGCGTCCTGACTTCGATTCCCAGTTGTGGCATTGGGTTTTACTGTAGCAGTCCAAAGCTTAGAATATTGCAAGGTAATAGTCTCGCACCCTATAGTACATAGGAACGGTATTTATAGTCGGAAAAACAGTGATTATTGTCATAAAAATATTATAATTCATATTTTTGTCGGTAGATGGATTAATTAGGGCGATCAAAGGTTCTTTCCTTATGAGTATATTTTTGTTACGAAACATTATTAGGCTGTTTTGTTGTTCATCCGGTTATATATTATTTGTGATTTTGATATTATTATAAGTAATGGAATTAGGCGTTACTTTGCGGAAATCGAGTACCTACGTAACATTTTCATATATTCTTCGACTGTTTAGTCATGTGAAAAGAGAGGAGATGAATGAGAGGCGGTTATCAGGAGCCATTTATATCGCGAAACTTGGTGGAGATGGTGAAGGGAACGCCCTAAAAGGACTTATAGGTATCAGTTAAATTGGTGAGGTCCTTGTCATGTGTTCACATTTGAATCGCCCAATAGAAACGTAGATGAAGCAAGTGCGCAAGCAAGGCGCTCTGTTGTTAGGATTATTATAAATGATATATTAGTGGTATATCATCTTAATAACCAGTTTACAGAGGCACAATTGGAAATGTGCTGCCATCCATCCCCTACCATCTCTAATTACAATTTTCCATAAAATTCCATAGAACAAATAAACTAATGAATTTTTACATCCCTCTAAATAATGCCCGTCCATGAGTGTATAAAGCACATGCACAATAGTATAATTAGGTAGGTAATATGATGTAAAGTGATAGATCCCAAGCAATATCAAGTAGGCCACTCAGTAAGCTGTCATGGTCACTAAATAAAACAAACATTAAATTATTTCAATTTATTTATCTACATACATACGAATACGTATGTTCCAATACTGTTGACACGTGAATAAAATTTAAACTAGGTGAGTTATGGCGGAATACTAATATTTATATTACAGGTTGGAATGTAAACTATTTTCTGGTGCCTGTGACACTCCGTGTTATTTAAAAGTTCATTTTAATTGGATGGGCCGCAAAGCGATTTTAATCCGACTGCCGTATATCGGGTAATTAAGCAATACACAGAAACTCACTCGACGCAGCTTTTCAAAACGTCACTTAGTTCACTCTAGTTTGGAGCACGTAGCTCCGATGCCCAACCGAAATACGAAGTAATGAATAATTCGTCGCACTTAATGCTTCAAGCCTCGTACGCGTGGACGAGGCTAGAATCTGGACTCATCCTCAGCCTCCTCTCGCACACGACTCTTGTTGACGCGTGTTCTATATCCGCAGGCAGTAGTTTCAATCACATGCATTACTAAGCACAGCTTGAGGGTGGAAAGACGCGTACGCGTAGCAATGCGCCTACGCGCTACACTCATACGTGCGATTTTGCGCCTACATACATATAATAAACGCGCTTTCTGTACTGGTACGTGATACGCATTAAGCGCACTAGTCTCTTTTTGGCGTTGGTGGGCTGCTTTTTATTTTCACAATGACAATCAACACTCACTAGTGTGATATCGCTCTAAAAGTAAGGTAGTAATTATACATAAACAGTGAAAAAATACCTTTAATAAATTCAGTATAAGCAGGGGGCATGAAAACAAAGAATTAACGTTGATACGTATGTATGTCATGCCGCGGTCAAAAGCTTTTGGTGATTCATTTTATCATAGGAAAAAAGTACAGGCAAACAAACTAAAGGAAATACGATACAATATAATAACAAAAAGTTCAGAACGCTGCTTCAACATGCATTAGCAGCTAGACGAGTTATTTCAACCTTTCATCGGAATACCTCTGGAATATTATCGATAAAATGAGCTTGGAACATAGAAATAAACCTTTCTCTTCAAGAAGAAGCGACATATTTATTTCTATTTCAACAGCCAAGTCTGATAATGAGCTGTGAAGAGCTTTGCTCCGGTAAAATGTGAAATGATTTTAGTCATACAGTTTTACAGATATAGCTCTTGATAAAAATAACACTTCATTATATAGTCTTTCCAATGTATAGGTGGAAGCATTGCCCTATTTGCATTCTCGGATGTCGAGCACGAGTCTTGGTTTCGATTTTCAGGTTAGAAGCGGTTTTCTTGTTAGGAAATTCTCAACAATGGTTCTAGGTTGGTATCCAAGGGAACATAATACTAAAATTATGATACTTTAAATTTTCATAATATTAACATTATATCTTATGAATTTTGATCTGTCTATCGAAATCCATAGAGATGCGTTTTATTTGCCGTTGAGAAAGTCAGGATATTCGCCACAAACACTTGTCACTCATTAAATTTTTACTTTTCTTTCTAGGCTACGAAAATTTATGGCAAGCAGCGTGCGGCTCGCGTAGAGCATTCTCCGAGATCCAGTGCAGATCAGAGTGTTAGTTCCCCAAACCTTCCTGTCGACAGGAGGAACTTGAGAAGTAGATCACGAGCTGAGGAGTTCGGGAAACCGTCGCTGGATGGCCAGTCGGCGTCTGAGTCACAATTGGTATGATTTTTTTTCTTTTTTCGGTACATAAACATATGACGCAGCAAGGAGTTTTGAACTAATCTGTAAAAACTTAAAAACTGAAAAATTGCTGCTTTCTAGCAAATCAGAGAAAATGATCCAAAATCATCACCACGTCGCGTAAACCAGACTCCGGCTCAAGGCGACCAGGTCTTAAGTCCTGACAGGTCTAGCGTGATGGACCATTTGAGTCCCGTTCAGGAGACGAGCCGCAAGTGCACAAGGATGCATCTGCAGAGAGCCCCGGGAGACACGCATAGGGAAATGTGGAGACAAGACAAGCCTAAGTGCTGTGGCAAACAGAATATGTCCAAGGTAAGTTCAGCTATGTTAGTTGGACCTATTTAGAAATTATCATCTCTGGAGTTTTTTAAAACTAGGTATCAAATCTTAGTGAATCACTTGTAAAAGTGATTTACCAAATGCAAACTGAGGATCGACAACGAACCGAACAGGCTATAAAGTTAGGCAAGTCGCGGCTAATTGTCGGTTCGGTTCCCTGCAATATGGTTGAATTGAATGACGTTGACACATACGTCACACTCGTGAACGGATGTCATCTGCTGAGACTGGTCAGCTCATAGCTGTCATGGCAGTCTTATTAGAAATTCCTAAACGTTATAGTAAACAGTTTGTTTCGTCTAGACCTAGTACGTCATTTTTCTCACATACTGTGGAAGGAACAATGTATTCATAAGTATTTATAAGTATTCAATGTATTTGTAAGCATTCATAAGTATTCATACATAAGTGTGTATACGTTGTTGCATAAACTGAATTTAAAAGAGTAATCATGGTCTTGCCCGTTCTTCTCTATAGGAAAACAACACTTTGAAACGTGGCAACTAGAGTCAAAATTTTCATAAGTGCCTTTAAATATATATTGCCTTTTAATTATCATGCTTCATCCATACCCCGGTATGACTGTCAAGGCTGGTCTACCCTCCAAGAATCAAAGAATAAGATATAAATCTTTCCAACTACAAAATTTCAGTTGAAACCCAATAAACTACATTAAAAATAATGAGACACATTTCTTTCTTTCCAGAAAGCAAGATCATGTAAGTATGCACTCCAAAGTCACCTTAAATAAAACAATCATACTCGTATAGTCTTTTTACTTTATATCTAAACTGTTGAAGGTTCGCCTCTTGCGCTTGATCCAGACGAGCCTCTGTCACGACATATTCGTGAAATCCACAATGACGCTAGGAAGAGCACCAGGATCATCAGAGATTCAAGAGCAAGGCTCCTTGAAATACAAAAGGTAATACCTATCAACATTAAATCAGCTCAGTTTTTTTTTGCCACCATAATACCTTAATATGGGATTCTTTATTGAGGGTTTTGATTTGAACTCTATACTCGTAGTAATAAAATTGTTGACATTTCCATGTTTTTATTATAAGTCTATTTTGAGATGAAAGAACTGCCTCACTGTCAACGGCCGTAGGCGTTGAGAATGGCTAACGAATGCACTAAAAGCTTTCCTAAAAGTCTATGACTGCCCTCACCCCGTTTCAACAATCAACTAAACTCGAATATAACCGCCTGGCACAGTGTGCCCAAACGAGAAAGTACAGAAGGCAAAATAATAACGATGCTTAAAAAAAACTAGTGTTACAGTTTGGTTTTGACCCATTTTAAATCGAGTACTTTAGTAGAACTCTTAGTTGCGAGTCAGTAAACATAATACTTATAATTATTTTTGGCTGATAATACTTAAAGACGCATCATGTACAATCATTCGCTTAGTTAAATTTTTATGCGTTTACCTACGTTTACTTACTTTTGTTGCACCGAAAATATGTTTAATCTAGCTGTTTTCTGCAATCGCATATTTCACGCGGTGGGTTTCAGAACATGCATGATTTTGTAATTTAGATGGGTGTGTTTGGGTGCACCTTCTGTACGTATTTAGTTTACGATTTTATCGTTTATAGACTAGCTATTATTCATCAGGCACCTTCACTGGCTTCTAGCTAGATTGTCCCGTATTTCGGTTGGCTAGGAACTATTGTTGGATTGAATAGCCGAGTGCAATAATATTGTCAGTCACACCATCTAACAACGCTCCTATTTCGGCAAAGAGTAAATTTGTACTGTAGTAGAGTAGGTTCGGAATTATTTGATGTCGTTTGGCGTATTCACTGGTTATGTTTCAATAGCATCATAATTAATAAACACGGTTTTCAGTTTCACTGCTTCAATTCAGCCGTAATGTATATTTTAAACGTACGTGGCATAAATTGGGAGATACGAGTATCTATGTTATTATATATTTAAAGCCAATTTTGCTTTATTCATTGGAAAACTGTAGTTCGTATTTAAGCATTAAAGTATATCAATAAAAATTCGCATGTCGTTGATGTTTTATTATAGTTACGAACTCTGATCCGCGCGTTTTAGTTATTCATTGTTAGCTTATAGTTGAACCATTAATTTAATTATTTATTCAGTAAGTGATTAGTAATGAGCTGCCATTGGTTTTGGTTTGGGGATCGCAAGCTCGGCTGCTGAGTGTGAGGTCCATCCCTGGGTTAAATCCATCCCTGGGTCGGACAAAGTGTTATTGGTTTGAAATTTTTCAGTAGCACTCCAATTGATGGTATTAGGCTCACCCCTTAAGACATAGGACTTTATAACGACATCGGCGAAATAGGGTGTCAGTACACCTCTGCCCAACCGTTTGGGAAATAAGAAACTTTATAGATAATGAGCTGATTCATGACTAAAAGTTGGAAGGTATTTAATTATAAAATTATAGTGTTACTCGCCATAATATTTAAAAACTATTCTGTTAAAACAGAAAGCCACTATAACTGAGGCCGATGTGAAGGAGCTGGGCGAGCGAAACGACCTGCTCCTCCGAGAGATGGAGCGGTTCGACCGCATGACCAGGAGCATACAAAAGCTCGTGGGGGCCGAGGTGCAGCTGAGGAAGACTAAAGAGGAGCCTCAGCGGTGCATGGACTACGTGCCTGGCAGTGCTTATGGTAAGGTAATCTTCAGTGTCACTCAGTGTTCAACTGATTGAGATAAGCTATTATTTGGATATGATATTTATGATGACGATGATTCACCACTACTGGTATCAGTAGAAGTGATACAAATGTTTTTTGTATTAATTGATTCCAGCGTTCAATGGAGACACGTGAATGTAATGCTAGAAAACATGCGTCCTTGTTCTCTTAAAACTTCCAGCATGATATAACTTTATAATATTACGATGTGCAGAAGGTTTACAATAAGCAACATGTTGCTCCGTAGTGATGCGTTGCTACGTAAATATAGATCTGCATTAGCCCTGATTCGAACTGTCCGATGTCCAGACGTGGCTGTCACGAAAGCTCGGAATATTAGCGGTGCACACTGTATCAGGGGTTTCATTTGTATAGATAGAGGAAAAAACTGACATAGGTCAGATGTTTAATTTGCATGGATTTAAAATGTTGCATAATTTAAAAGAAGATACTTACTTTACATCTGCCAAATATTGTTTAATTTTCTAGAACCGCCTCTCTACCATGAGATGAAGATGAGTCACCCAACAGTACTCCTGGCGGGTCCCCGAAGCGCAGGCAACCCTGGACTCATCGTGTGCGAGCCGCCAACCCGTAGCAAATCCGTATGTCCCCAAACATGTTCCAGACGCATAGTATAATACAGAAAATGTAAAAAAAATAGCAAAATATACAAATTGTAACGAATCTTGTGTTTCTTTTAAGGAGATTGACCTGACTCGCAAACTCAGCGAGAGCTACGACATGCAGGAGAAACTTGCCGCTGATAACGCTGATTTAGAAGTTAAAAGGTTTAGTTTGGACCTGTTTCTGTTTTAGTACAATTGACGACACGGTTTGTAGTAAACTGTGGCCACAGTGGGTGTGTAGCATTTGTAGTAAACCCTTATCGTAAACTACACAGTAATCATCAACTTTATATCGAAAAGTAGTTTCTTCGGTAATTATATATTAATATCATCAAATTAGTGTCAAATATCTATCAACAGTAGCTATCACATTCCATTCCTCATCACCGAATATAAGAAAAATGAACACCTGATTGTACTGAAGAGGATAATTAATCATAAATATATATCGAACCTTTATAAAAATATCATTTTTTTTCTACTAAAAAGATCGTGCGTTGACGTCACTGGCCAAAAAAGAAATATCTATAAAAATTCAAAATTAGAATTCACGATCAAGATGTCAGATGTCATTACATTCATCCAAAACTACGGCCGAACGGCTGTAATCACCCAAAAAAAAATCATAAAAATGTTATTTTAAGTGCAAATAAATAAACAGAACCATGGATCAATATCGGTACGTACTTTCAGATATATTTTGTATAAGGAGCTGATGACGAAGGACCAGAACTTGGAGACTTGTAGAGCCCAGATCAAGAGGCTGCAAGGAGAGTTGAAGCTTATGAACAAAGAGAACAGTTTGCTTCATGAGAAGCTGGATAAAAATCATCCGGAGGTGATAGTATTCGATTGCTTGTGTTCATTCAAGGAATTTTGTCATGTAGTGGACATAAGTTATTGTAAATAAAATATATTATAAATCTACGTAAGTAGACTACAGTAAAATTTCTATCGTAATCGACAGTATAATAAATACACTTAGCGCATAATATTTTTTTTACTCTTTAATTTGTTTTTTGTTTGTGCAGGGAGATGCAACATTAAACCAAGACTCGACATGCCAACTAGACACAGATTATTGTGAACAAGTAAGCAGCTTGTCAATTACCAATATATTTTTATTTACTTCCTTATTGTATAATTGGTAATGATTACAAGGTTCGGGGTTCACATCCACAAAGTGGAGACATACTGCCATACTGTTCCTGTGGTCACAAGCACAGCCTGCTGCTGCTGAGGGATTCGATCTTTGATTCGATTCCTTGGGTTTTCGAATAGCATTTCTGAGAATCTAGGTTCTGAGTATTAATAGGAATGAATCAGTGAAATGTGGATGTGAAACAGTACATTTTGTTTATCATTTCGGGGAGTACAGATGTAAGGCTATGTCATGCGGAGATGTCAAAACCAGTGGGGAATTGCACAAAATATGGTGAATAGAATGAGGATTTCACTTTATAATGGAGTGATGTTTCTTTGTTTCCAGAGTGGCAAGTCTGTCAATTCAGCTCATGCGGAGGAACTTTTCACTAAACTAGAGGATTATAAGAGTTCTACTGTAGAGCTAGTATGTATATTAACTTCATTTTGACATCTTAGAGGGTAAATAGGTAAAATATCCGACTTTGTGACGACGCCGACTCAGCTGTTACACAACCCTAATGTTTCAACCATCGAGCGCGTGAACGATCGCGACCGTGTAAATGCGGTGTGCAGATTCTTCAATCATTCTCATCGTTTGATTTTCCTTTCTTTTTATTAACCAACTAATCCGAGCTTGAATTACGGCGCAGTCCTCTTAAATTGGAGGCCTGGACCCCAGCAACAGGAGAATTAATATATTTTAATATATTCTTCTTTTTGGTATTTTAGGAGAAACAATTAGGTGGTTTGGAGATAGAAGTTCGTCACATTCGAACAGAGATGGACCAAGTGAAAATGGGTGGTGCCTGCCGTGGCGGCGGCGGCGGTACCGGCCCCAACACGTGTTTTGACCAACCGGTACCTATACGCTATGCCTGTACACCACCTCCTAGAGATGTGTGTGATGTGTTGATGCTATTTGAACACATCTCTAGGACCAGTTCATTATAGCCTGGAAAATTCATTTGTGACTCTGTCATAGTCCAGGGGCGACGGGGTTGGCAAGAACCTTCTTACCATGCCCGCAGTCTTTCTTCCCCCGTCGCTCGCCGACCATGACCACTCGGTTTTTATAAACTCTAGTCTGTTTTATCTTATAGTCTGTCATGCACCATTGTAACTAAACTCTCGACAAATCTGTTAAGGAGAGGTTGAATTTTTTAATCAGTTAATATTAGGCAATGTCATTTTTAAGCTTGAAGCTAATGACTGTGTTGTAGTACCTTTAAGTTTGGAGCTTTAGGTAATCAAAACAAACGTTTGTCTTCTGTTTCCAGCCAGGTGGACCGCCAGTTCCTCCCATGACTAGAGCTGTAAGTATTCTTCTGCTGCGATATCTGTTTTTCTCATGAAGGTCCGTATTAATAATCCGCTCTCATGTGAGAGGCTGATCTTGTGTATATTTTTAGCGAAACTTTATAGAAATACTGCTTTAATTAATGGAAGTTATGACATTAGTATAGTTATTTGAGTGATATTACTCCGAAGAGCTGTGTTGAGAGCGATTTATTAATGCGGACCTACATGTTCTGATCTTTCTTTTCATTGCAGTGTGGCGTATGTCCTCCTTGCCCCGCGCCGTGTAACCCTAACGCACCACCGGTAAGAAAACGTACAGTTATGTTCAAGTCACACACACTCTTGAAAGATGGTTTATGCTAGACCGTGGTGGGCTAAGAGAATGTACCAAATATTCAACGTATAGGTTTCCTACCAAAACGGCTTAAAACAATTATGTCCGTAATAACTATGTTTGATAATCAAGTTGTGCAGTATGACACTTCATTATCAATACACCGGGTACAGGTCACCACCCTGGGCAAGCGTTGTGACTAGGGCCACTAGCCCCTTTACACTACTGGTGCTACTGCCGTTACCAGCCTAGTTGTATTTAGACTCTTCAAGTTGGATGAGTAATGGTTATCCATCAGTCACTTTGCAAGATTTATCTTAAATTAAATTTAGGCTAAAGCTACTCTTAATCGAACGAATAATGCCCTTGTTCTTCCAGACTCCTGCCGAGCGGGAAGTGCAGAAATTGACGATTCAGCTACGTCAAACAGAAGAAAGCTTCAAAACGAAAATTGGAGAGGTACAAAAATCATAAAATTTTTTCATCGCTCACTTTAGACTGTAAAGAAATATTGATAACTTACGTCAAATCTACTGTAAGATGCACAATAGTAATGGTTTGATTGTGCTTTGATTATGTTGGATTTTTCAATCATACACAAGTTTCTGTTTATGCCTCCCTATCCGGTTTCTGCTTTATTATACAGGTACAGTTTATATATAAAAGGAGTATTTCGGTATTTACGAATAACTTAGATTAAACAACTACAGTTAATTCAGCCCATTATTGTTCCACTGCTGGGTAAACTTACTTGGTAAAGTGAAAAGACAATAACTAAGATGACATTTATGTATAGTGCGCGCTACTCCGAGCTGAACTTTTAAAGAAGAAGGAAGAACTAGAAAAAGAGAGATGCCAGCACCGAGAGGCACAGAACAAGTTGAGAGAGTTAGAATTGAAGTTCGAAGGATTAGCGACACAAACGAACATGTTACTGGGGACGAAAGAACAGGCTTTAGAACAGGAGATCAACGTGAGGAGCTTAAAACAATGCTACAGAGAAGCCAGAGAGGAAATTGATGAGTTAAGGATTTTGATGAAAGAACAAAATGACCAGCTGCAGGATTATAGAGTCAAGGTAAAAAGTTGCTATGTCAGTGTTTTTGACCCCATTTTGAGTATTCTGAATTTACTAGAGATGCATGAAGTCACTATCTCCGGATAGAAAGATACAATTCGATACAATATTCTTCCTAACTCTTAATTTCAACGAATTATAAGAAATGCATGCTATTTCTACACAATATAATTATCTACATAAATTTCTTTCTAAGTACCTGCAAGCACAACAACTGGTAGAGGAGCAGCGCCGCCAGATGGACATGATGGACATGGACAACACTAGAATCAGTGAACAGATCAATCTGGAAATACAGAAAGTCAAGGTATTTCAACTCGCAAAGATCTCTTACCGTAAGGAATAGAATACTCACTGTCACAAACAATATACACTACACTCACCATCGAGAATTTTGTAGGTCCCTCTCAGGTGTGCAACTATGCAGGGGTCTTATTCCCAATAATAGGCTATCAATGATCTATACTATTAAAATTTATTTGGTTCAGGAGTAATCTCAATAACGTTTTAATTAACGTTTATTAAAGAAAAGTTTACGTTAAAACGGTGTTCCCAACTTGTGGTAAATTTTATTTTGAATGGTTTTGAACAACTTATCTTTTGATATGCAATACTTTTTTCCGCGAATATAGCACACTGAATTGAAACTACCGCTACAGATTATGTCAGCAAAAATCACCGCTTTTTCCATTATAAGCACAATTAATAAATACTTGATACCAAAAGTTTGGTAACTAACTACATAAATAAATAAATAAATCCCTTAGCTGAAATTCCAAGAAAAACTGCAAGAATTGGCACCAATCCCTGACTTACTGAAAGCAACGCAGATGAGACTGAAGGATGCCCAGCAAGCGCAGGCCATCGCAGAACATAACGCCGAGCAACTCGCTAGAGAACTTAATTGTGCAAGAGAAAAGGTTAGACAATACTACACATATACTATACACACACAGCGCTAACAGGCTGGTTATTGCGTCGTAGTAATTACTCATATCGTCTACTAGTTCAAATAAACGATCAGATTGGTGATTGGTAGTATGCTGCTCTCTTAGCTTAGGTACAAGTTAAAATACATATATAAAAACTTTCAATTTGTAATGACTTCAACTAACGTCCCCATTGCCTCAGGTGCACGTACTTCTGCACAACACGCTTAAACCGCAAGAAAAGACGCAAGAGAAGACTGCAGATGATAAACAGATGGCAATGCTGCAGCAGAGGATTTCGCAGCTCACTGAGACAAATTTGTCACTCAAGAATGAAATCGATAGGCTCAAGTGAGTCCCGTGTTTATATGTTAGCAAACGAAAAAATAACGAGATCCTAACGATCTTAGAAATAACTGGCATTAAGCCATGCGTCATAAAAATCAATATTATTTAGAACTAGTCCCGGCTTCGCACAGGTAGAACACAAAATTATAAAAAGACAAAAAAAAATTGTTTATCCGATCGCTACCAAACTTCAGAGGATACCCTGCTGGGCTAATCTGAAGATTACCTAAAAAATTCATTAAAATCGCTTCAGCCATTTTGGAGTCCATAGGGAACATAAACACACACTCATTTATATATATATATATATATATTGGAATCTGTATAATATAATAATGTTGTACATATACATATACGCTACAATCATCATCAGAAAAGTTATAATAATACAGCTTTCAACTTGTAATGATTAATATTAACATTTTAAACAGATCAGTGCTTTGATCAGCCGTTTAAAAAGTGGGAGTTAATTTATGACTGACAAATAATTCTATCCAAAGGTCCAACGTCATTCGCATGGAAGAATCAGTGCTAGCAAATGAAAAGCGTCTGCAAGAGAAGATGCACGAATGTGCACAGATCGGAGGCGAACTGGACCGTGCGAGAGACGAAGCGGCGAGAGCGTTACAGAGAGCCAACGAGCGCACCGAGACTATTCGCAAGTGAGTATATACATGAGGTACCGCGTAGAGATGTGCTACTGTTGAAAGAAGAACACAGGATCGAGAGGGAGAGACGCTTCTTACGCTATATCTAAACTGGGAACTGAGTCAAAACTTCACAATCGTTGAGCTTGTGAACATGAATACTAGCTCTGGAACAAGCACGTGACAACCGCCATATTAATATGTTGTGGCATTATGTAATTTAATTATTCATATCGCAAACAGACTTTATTATAACACTACAGAATTAATTAAATAATTGCTTCTATGTCTAACAGATGTATGCAAACAACCACAGCAGAAATGGAAAGACAACTTGCTGCTACTAGAGCACAAGTGAAGACCGCTGAAAAAGATCGCGAAGAAGTAAGTCGTTTTGTTTTCATCATAATCAAATCAAATGTCTCCCTGACGGTTATAGAATGGTCTGCAGCCGACACTCCCGATGTTCTAATTTCTATTCTATCGAGAAGTCTTGCAGAAGTTGACCATCCTAGACTCCATTCCACTTCCATTTTGTTAGGTTTTATTCAGTTCATATAATTGCACATTAATATTCGTTTTAACGTTTTCTCTCATCTTAGTTGCAATGCCGTATGCAGTGCCAGATCAAACGGCTTAACGGAAACTTCGAGCAGGCACAGCTTCGCATTATGGGGTTGCAAACACAAGTCCAAGCCCTAAGGAGGACTGTCTCCAGTACTGGGGAAGGCGACATGGACGAACAGGAATGCGCCTGTAAATCCTTCTTTGAAGACCCTTGAAATGAGACAAAGCCAGTAAACCAATTTGCCGTTTATAGTTTGCCTCAAATTGGTCTACTAGTTTTAGTCTAGCGGTTTTAGTTTGTGATCTAGAGATGACATTTGCTTTATGTCTGTATTGAGCTCGTTTGCGAAGCAATAATAGAAACGTGTCTGTGAGGTCCCTTTCAATTGATTGTTTTTTAGTAGAGAATATTTTTAACAACATTCTGGAAGAAGTGGGCATGAATTCATAATCGCAAGACTTTTAATACCTGTTTAATGAACTAGGGGTAACTAATCAGACCTGCACCACTGATCTGCTAGTATTGTAGCCGTGATTAGTGGCGAGAGGCCTAACCTCTAGCAGCCACGAATCTATGCAAGTAGTGGCGAGTTTGCATCCACTATTTCTGTTAGATTTGCCTGTTTGCTAACCTCATTCGATAAGATGTTACTTGCCGCAGTAATATCATAGCGAGTTCAAGGTTGGAAATGTTGCATAACGGTCGCCAAAGACATTTTTTTTCCTGAAATATTAGTACGTTAGTCAATACTGTAGCTCATCGCTGGTTGGCGTGTTTCGTATCCACCTACTGTACCCTAGCTACCTTCTCCAGGTCGTCAAACGCAGTTCAGCCTGGGGATGGTGGATATCAACAATCACAAGATGCCAAAGTTCTACGATCCAGGATCAGCTGCCACGTAGATTAACCTTTCTCTATCCTTTTTGTAATTTCGTGTGGATTTTGGAAGGGACCGTGTACTGTTCTTTAAATATTGTTGCTTTGATAGTAACTGCTAAAGATTGCAATTCTTTGTGTTAGAATCTTTGCGGTATAAGTTGTGTAGGTAGTGAAAATAATAATGAACCCGTTCTGTACTAAATTGAAATGTCTGATCAAAATAAAATTTAGAACAAGTTTCTTGAGTTTTATTAGTAATACACATTCTGCTGAAGGGGGCTTGTTAGTATCATATCATGGTATGATAGCCATGTGGGAGACATTAGCGAAGATCTGGAGCAATGTGGTTCCATCATTCGCATTCTAACGTCACATTTCGTGGGGTTGGTTGAGAAAGAAAATAAATATAATAGTATATTATTAGTAATCATAAGTTTACTGATTCCATATAAATAAGCTAATTACTGTTGCGGTTTCTTGTAAAGTTTAGTTTAACTTTAACTTTTACAATAAACCAACCGACTAGACATACTCGTCACATCCATGTACACCCTATTAAATATAGGAACCTATTAAAATTCTCAAACTCATTGCATTCAGCCTTAGAGAACTAACCAAATAATTATCTAAGCAATCAGCGCTACTACACTCAGCTTACAAGGAAAAATAAACCTTTTCATACATTTAAAATAGTACCTATATATACATATGTGTCAACATTTTACAGGAGTATAATTTTCACACATACTATTTTGACGACTATTTCACAACTAGCTGATAATGTGACCGATAATAATCGAACAGATTGAATAATAAATATATCTCTATGACAGACTACATTATGTCAGATAAGTTATGGATAAGGTGTCAGCTACTTTATTAAGAAGTAGTGAAATAGGCCATATAAATTTGACAACTGTGCGGTGGTGGAGCGATGGACGGCTCCGCTACTTGTTGCGAGTTCGGTTCCCGCACGGAACAAATATTTGTATGTGTATAACCTACAGATAGTGGTTCCGGGTTTCGGTTTTGTCCATGTGAATATTTATGTTTGTAAACGCTCGCATAATAAAGAAGTGTGGGGCAAAGTCCACCAAATATCTAGGACATTGACACTTAGGTGGCCAGCAACCAGAATTACAGTTCGAAGCCTCTTTAAATAATTTGACTTAACGAGAGACCGTAAAACCGTAACCACAGAAAGGTTTATTTTTCCGTCTGACCCTGACTGTACTATAACATTCAAAACTGTGAGAGAAACTCTCTACCGTGGGTAATCAATACTTCTTGGGGCTTGTACGGTCATTGAACATCTGTTAAACCTTCATTTTACTGTCGTCACCTGGTTCCACACCCCTCCGTACCATGTGTACGTTGCCGGCTGCTGCGAAACAAGGCCGAAGGGCTTCTTGTGCGAGGTGTGTGTCCCGATGCGGTGGCATAGCGATCTCGTGGTACAGGTCGATAGCGTCGCACATTGTTGTGATGGCTTCCGGGATTCGTTCTTCATCCATTAGTTTGGCTCCTTCCTGAAAGACAAGAGTTTTTCAGTCTGTACGTTTGGACGTTATAACGGTTAACTTTTTAGTGGTATAATAGAGTACACACCACGTTTCTTAAACAAGTAGAACAATGATTTGATATTATTTATTTGCTTGTTTTTATGTCAGTACATGTACAAATTGGTGGTGTTATTACTTTATTTTTACGGCACCAATCCATTTCACATTTTCGTGATCGAATTTTTATTAATAAATGAAGTACACTTGGCGTTATTTCTGTATCGTGGGTCCGTTTACAAAAATATATCTACGGAAGTCGAAAATTAGCAATATTCTGAACACAGATAGTAAATAACGCACTTGATACTGCTTAACGCATCGATTGATGGTCTCCAAGTTGATCTTCACGAGGTCCTTGTTGATAGGCGTCGAGCATTTGACACATCTGTTGGGCAAGTTGTGCAGGTTCCCCCTGAACTTGCTCGAACACGCCATGTTGGGGCACCTGAGAAGATTAAATATTTTCAACTGACAGATATGAACTGATCGGTTTGAATTAACTGTCGTTACCTATGGAGAAATATATACAGTTCATTCGTAGTTGTTCTGGTAAAGTCTGAATGAATAATAAGTTTTGTAAAAAACTGATATTTTTGCAATCGTCTGTGTATTTATCGCCCAGTACATAGCAACAGAATCTTTATTACATGGGACTTAATAACAGCATCCGCGAAATGTGGTTGTACAGCAGTCAAATACATCTCTTCTCAACCTTCGGGGAATACCGTCATGATACAGATAACTATGATACTGTTATGTTTTGCAATGATAATAAATTTAATTCTTCAACTAAGTAGCCGGACATGGACGTGTAGTAGGATATGTGAAAGTTTTGGGAAAGAAGAAGACACCCAGTTGGGAAGCTGACAAGCCGGGACCACTGCCTGTTTGACCTGATTACCCACAACTTGCTAGGGTTCTCTGCGCAGTAATAGACAACTTTAGACCGTGCGTACCTAACGTATGGTGGGGTATCTCCACTCATCTGCTTCAACGTCGGCCAGTCCTCCTTGCATGCGATGCATTCGCACCTGAACCAGTAGCGGGAGGCCAGAGACCGCTGCCGTTCCTTCAACCCTCGCATCATAAAGTGTGGACCGTAGTTTTCGGCGACAACTTCACCAGGACGAAGGGGTCGGGTTGCGCGGAGGACGATGTTGCGCCCTTCAAAGAATCTGGAGAAAATTATTCAAACGAAATATAATACTCGTATATCACTGTTGGGCACGAATCTCTTCTTAGATAGAGTATAGGCGCCTTAGTCTGCCTCTGGCTTCATGCAGGTTTTGGCGGAGTATCGTTTAGAACGTACTGAGTTATAAGCCATCTACCAATTTTCCATTTTATAGTTATAAATTTGCAATAAACTACAGAAAAGTGGAAACAATTGCCTTCGTATCCTACCTGGCCACACTCGGATAACATTCATGGTTAAACAGGGCCCCAACAGGGAATATCCCCACGGCGATGTACACCGGCTTGGAGCCACTAAACGAGTGCGAACCTCGCACTGTCTCGTATATCTCATGCGCGTTGAACTGCAGCAGCATCAGGTTGCGAAGTATTAATTCGCCAATAGACTGGTATGCTGGAAATTGAAGCAAAAAATATAAGGTGTATGTATGTGTTTGGAACAGCTGCCCAATTGAACGTATTTTATTGTTCGGGGTTTGTCAAAAAACGCATTCAGTGAAGTTCCGTGGTCGTCATCCATTGTTTGGTTTAAGGCTTGGCTGAAGGAGATTTTTCAATAACTTAGCGCCAAGTCATTTGTGCCTAAAACCTTTTGTATAAGACGCAGTACTGTGACAGACGCGTCACAATTATTAAGGGTTCTTTGTTTTTCGGAGCCGTAATATGCAATACTATTATAATGGTATTTAATTATTTGGCTTTTATTGCAACGTTGGCTTAAGTTTAAATTTTGATACAAATTTAAGTCAAGCAGCCATTTTGCACTCGGCAACGTCCATAGAAGTTGATTCAAGTATTATTGAAATTCAGTACAGATAATATTTTCGAATATTGTTTATCGTTTTTAAACGTGTGTCCTATAAAATATTTGTTATGTAAAAACATCACAATTGTTTGTTAAGTAACCAGGAATAATATTTCTTTATTATATCTACCATACTTCACTTTACTAAACTATATTTCTGTTCCTTACCTTTTTCCAAATTGTCTGGTTCACATTTCTTAAAGAACCCTCCCTTCTTTAAACATTCATTCAGGAACATTGACATCACTATTCTCTTTAAATAATCATCCCCCTTCCTCTCATCCGAGTGCGTACATAAAGCGTAAGTTTGAGCCGCTTTTAATTCTAATTTCTCTTCAAAATTCATTTTATCATCCACTTTAACATCTTCTTCTTCTTCTTTAAAGTTCTTTTCTGTAAAACTTTTTATTCCCTTTTTAGATCTGTTCAACCTCTCCTTTCTGCTTTTTATTTTGGATTTCTTTGCGACTCCTTCGATGTCATTAAGAACTGCCCCTTCAACTGTTTTGACTTCATTGGATACGTATTTAGCGTGTAATGATAAACTGGTCTCCAGACCTGCTTGGGTCACCATTCGTAATGCTATGTGACTTAAAATTGACATACCGGAGCCTGGAGCGTAAAAAATTAAGAATAAAAGGATTATTAATGTCAATATGAAAACATCTTTTAATAGTAATTGCGAACTAAGCTGCTATTCCTTACCAATAAAAAGATCTAAAAACTGACACTCATGAGAATGATATGTTGATACAGCAATATCCCTACATTGAACATTGCAGAAAGCCACTGCGGAGCATTTCGGGCACCAAACTGGGGCTTCGTTCTCACAATCTTCTAGCCTGAAAAACCAAAATAAGTCCCAATATCTTGAAAATTCCTTGTAAAGACACCTAAGAAGTATCTTACCTTTTGAAACAATGCAAGCAGTGCGTACCATAATAGTCAGCCAGTAGACATGCTGCGTATGGAGCATCCACTAGGAGTACGTCACCAGTTTTGATAGGCGCGTTCGCGACTGCAAAGCGACCCTGACAAGGGAACAAACAAGCGGTGATAGCTGGAAGGCGGAGGATGTGAAATAGGGGTCATTCTGGAAGCTCCAATATTCCAAGTCCATATAAATTCTAACGTAATAGTAAAGGAGAGTTTCTGCCATGCCCAAAGTGACCAGTAATGCCTACAAGTTGGACATGACTAACAAGCATGATATGTACACAGAGTGCAGTATGCTATAGCTAGCATTCAGGTCTCAGTTCCATATTATATCTGCAGCGTTAACTTTAGTTATCATATTAATTTTACTACGATACATTTTCTATGTATTGGAATCTGCAGAATTATATATGAAATTAAGACTTATAAGTTGTATGCGCATTTTTATACAGACACATCTCCACTGTAAGCAACAATGTATTTACAAATATGAAGAAAATTCTCTGGATTTCCATGCTAAAATAGGTAAAAATTCAAATAAAAAATATAATAAAAGAAAAGTAAGGCAAGTAGTAGGGTAATAATTGTATAGATATTCTATTACCCTATATTTGGTTCCTGTACTTAATTTTTATTTTTTCCATCGCGTTAACTGTTTTGAAACATTTAACCGTTAATTAAGCGGCTAGTTCAAATCCTTTATTATTAGCCTGCATCAAGTTCTCCCGGGAACCCTCTGGTCCCGGGTTTTGATACACGTCTGTAATCGGAACCAATTTAGTTTTGATTCTTCAAGAATGTTCATTGTATTGTTCTAATTGTCGTGTCGAGTGATTTTGTACATTGTTGAACTGGTAAAATTGTATAAAGCGTGGTGGTGCGCAACGGCAAAGAAAGCCATTAGGTACTTATTCTTGCTGAATGCGACACCTCGAACTATGCCGTTTACAATCTCATTAATGTTTTCCAAGCCATTACAAGGTGTGCGGGAACCAGTAGTCGTTCATGCTCAGATTTGTTAGCATTTATAACTTACCTTTTTTTCTTCTTCGGATATTTTTAGTAATTTAGATATTGAGGGCATGTTTTGTTTAGCTCCACCTGTGAGCGATATACCTGAAAACAAACAATTTATAACATTAAAAATCAGAAGTGTTCCAAGTTCCAAAGAAATCAAGAAAGTCCGTTGTCTGATCTTTATTGCTGGTGGATCCAATAGCAGCAGTGACATTAAGTGTTAGCTTTATTATAATCCCTAACTTCAAAATTAGATGCAGTTGCAAAGAAACTTTACAAATATTCAAAAACATAATTAAACAGTGTCCAAAATGAAAAGCTTAGAATTATTCTTCTTTCCTTCGTTTTCTAGAAAGGTCTTATAAAACCATATAATTTCTCGTTGTGTTGGACGTGACACGAGTTCTCGAAACGAAAGCTTCCGATGTAGCTCGGAGTGTCGGCCGCCGGAGGTCGCGGCCCCTAGCGAGCGATACCTCCGATATTGTCGCTAGACTGGGATATGGACGGCACTAGGTTACCGAGTCGAATGAATTGTTAATCTCACTATAGTTTCCATGTGCTTATTGAAAGTCAAATTATGGGTTCATCCTACCAGTTCAAATATCGTTTTGCCTATCGGATCAGTAACCATAGTACTTAAAATTTCGCTTTACATTCTAAATCTATGTCAGTAACATTTACCTGAACGTCCATTTTAGTAAACGCTTATGTCCAAGATTTTACCGTGTAGTGATAAACTCGTTGTCAGTTTGGTTTACTCGCGTAGGTAAAACTCGACGGTTAAAAGTGTTAAAACATGTCTCTTAGCATTTTAGCAATTTAGCGGGTACATTGATGACATAAGTGCAAGAATTAGAAGAGTAGAAAGCAACGATACGGCCAAGGGCGGATCCATGGTCATTAGGGTCATGACCCCTGGGCTGGTTCTAAGTCGACCACTGATAATTTTTCTAATCGCATTGATCGTACAGTATTTATTATTGTAATCGAATAGGAGCCTGTCCCGACTAGACTTCAAACATGTGACCCCCCCTGACTTGAAAGCTGGATCCGCCCTTGGATACGGCTGACGCAGCGTGGCACTTGCTGGCTACACAGTGCGTTATCAGACTGTTACGAAGTGCCGCTTGTCAAACGATGTGTTAATTGCAAATTTTTACGAGTGACGTAAAATTAAAAGATAGGCAGACAGCTGGCCTGTTGTTTTGAATATAGTTGTAATTCTGTTGTGTACACGAATTAATGGCTATTATATCATATTGTATTCGTCGCTCTGTGTAAAATACTGATATTCAGTCGCAACCGGTTAGAATGGGACGACCTAATTTAAATAAGAAAAGGTTAGGCGGCTGTTGTTATAATATTTTAGATCGTGCATACTAGTCTGTTATTATGCATTTGGTTTAAGATTTTTTGAAATAGGTTTTAAAACATATTGAATTTGTTTGAAGAATGCGTAATGGTTGCTGTTATTTAGCTGTTGTTATTTATTTTTACTTTAATTACAACGGCCTGGGACCAATTACAATAACAATTATGAGCTAGCTATAAATTATGTATTTATATAGCTCGGTGTGCTGTTATTAAGATTCGTTCTTTGAATGTATTGTGATTTGGTTCTGAAAGAAGTTTTCATAGATAGTTGATGTTCATCTTACTTATTAATGTAAAAGTTTGACGATACTAAATCACTAAAACTATTGAACAAATTTAGATATAACTTGGCAAGCAAATAGACTATGTCCTGGATTAATACCTACCTAAAATGCTTTTTATCCTGGAAATATGGTCTAGTGGAATTTTATCTCGTGAAAACACGGGGGCGAAACTGCGGACAGAAACTAGTAGGTATTGTATTTTACAATCCTACTAATCCTACTAATATTATATAATAAATGTGAAAGTTTGTGAGGATGGATGGATATTTGTTACTCAATCACGCCAGAACGGCTGAACGGATCTGGATGAAATTTGTCACAGAGATAGAATGTGGAATAGCATATAGGTTACTTTTTATCCCGGAAAAATGTACGGGTTCTTAAACCACGCGGGCGAAGCCGCGGGCGGAAGCTAGTCAACAATAAACTATCAAAATAATATATTTCGCCAATTCTAAACTGTTCACATTCATAACTATAATACAAACTCTTTTGCAGATAATAACTACCGTCAATCTATAAACTAATGTGTCTTAAATATTTTATTAGTAATGGAGGTACAGCCTGCGAAGTCGGACACTCGTATACTCATTAATTCTTTGTAAACACAGGAACCGCGTTTTAAACTCACCAGGCTTATCAGCGGTCTGTTTTGGTGGTGACGTATAGTCCAGGTTCTGAATATCCTCCGCCAGTTTTGCCTTCGCCGTCTCATCACTGCCCAGGAGTCGTCCAGCCAACTCGTAGGAAACTTTGGCGCGGGTCGCTTCACCTGCACCTGAAAACAACGGTACTTATTATAATAATGAAGTTTCATTCATTCATTCATTGTTTGCGGTGCTCGCGCAGTAATTTTACAATTAAGTTTGTTTTGCGCTGCGGCAGATCACGGATGCGATCTTACAAAATCAATGATGTATGATAATTCTGATTAATGCAGGTCATGTATTGCAAAACAAACA
Organism: Shargacucullia verbasci; assembly: GCA_947562105.1. NCBI lineage: Eukaryota > Metazoa > Arthropoda > Insecta > Lepidoptera > Noctuidae > Shargacucullia > Shargacucullia verbasci. Next base: position 19,982,910 of record OX387279.1, read on the forward strand.
GAACATAATTATATATATCACAACGTACTCACGTACATTGTGTTTCCATTTATGTCGTAAAATATTCTTAGCAACTAAAATGCATCCTAGATAGTCACTCAAGGGCCTAAGTCCGTTAAGGATCTATGAGAGGCGTTAACTATTTATATGTTGGCTAACAGATTATAATTCCTCAGTAAAATCAAACAACCAATGTTAATCTGACTTAACAACCACAATTTGATTGAGCTTCGTTCGTCTGAAAGACCTGTAGCCTTTATACCAACCCTTAACCTAAATGCGGCACATTGAGGAGTAGACTCTGTGAGTAATTCGATACACATCAGCAATCACTGACTTTGACGGCTAAAGGATCTAACACACGTGGAAATCCAATGCTCTTTGACTCAAAGAATACTGGGCCTCTTTGTATGAAACGGTACGTCGTGAAGATAATACTGGGTCGGTAGTAGGTATGTACCTATGTTGAACTGTTTGACGTATTTGTTAGGCCATGTACGTTGAGCGCCGAAATAAAATATCTACTAGGAAAATTACTTGCAGGGATATATTCTTCCTATGTGTATAAAATGGAATCGTGATGGAGAAAATAGTAAATATTTCTTCGAAATAAAATCTCCATTTCTTATCCACGAAACTTATAAATAAATTAATCCTGTATTTTTTCAACTTTCATTTTCCTAACTTCAATAAGTAAATATTTTTCAATGTGAAGACGAGCTCGTGTTTTTCAGGCACTAATTCATTCAACGAATTTTATGTTTATAAGTTGAATTCGCTTTATTTGTCTTTAATTATTATATTTTAAGGTATCGGGAAATAAACGCTTTCATTTTTCCTACTCAGTTTTCCCTTTTAGGTCCGATTTTTCGTTGTCCAGTTAAAACTCATACTCATAGAAAATACTGCTTTACAGTATAATAAAATTAATAGCCTCCGGGCGAAGTGCAGTGTGGTTTCATGTTACCACACTATCACTTTGTAAATTATGATAAAATACATGTTTTAACAGTAATGTTACTATTACAGTCTTCTTTTTTAACTAAACAACGGTGCCCCACAATAGGATTTCTCATGTATCGTGGTGTATTTAATAAACAATGCTAATGAATTTTATAGCGTGATCTAATCAGGGTAATTGTTGGTGACAAGTGAGGTACTTATTTTCATGGTAAATAGCTCTTTTGTTCATCATCAGATATCGATAATTTAGTATAGGCCCCGATATTATGATGAAGCAGGATTTTCGTCTCCATATAAAAGTACGTATGTATTACAGAAAAGCCGAGCTGCAGTGCAGAGCTTGTTGAGCCGAACTTTGAACATTTATTGTCACGTGACACTATGTGCATAGATACAATGCCTATATAATTATTATAGGTAAAGAGGCAACAATAAAATTAAGATAAAGTCAATATTAAAATCGATTAATAGACATAGTATCTGCCATCGCAATTTATTATAACTAGGTTTTTCATCAATCAATAATTCTACTAGCACTTTAAAATGTTGCCAGACATTTGCTTGCATTTATGTGACATGTAAATTATTTGCTAAAGCACCTACAACGTTGAGAACACCTTGTAGCTAAAGTATTATAAGTTTAGCGTGGTCGTATAAATCTTTCTTCCGGGACACATGGAAGTCTCACACGGTGTCAAGTAGCGTCGACACTAATTGGAACTCTGCTTACTTGTTAGCGATAATAAGCTTGATAATATGCACGTGTGTGCAGGTAATTAAACTTGTACAGAACTAATGCCTTGGGGAACCGGTGCTCGTATAATTACACTAATATAAGTTTTCGGTTTGAGTTTGTGCAGCATTCTGCTTGCAAAGGTCCTCTGAATGGCTCCCTAACAAACTATAATGGACGACCGTGAGAGAATACTGCTATAACTACATTTGGCAATTGGATTGATGGCCGTAGTGTACGAAAGGTGCTGCTGCTGGCCCATTGACATTACTCTGGTATAAAAATCTAGTAATCTATTAAGTACCCATTTTGTATATTTTTTTTTGGTAACAGCTGGAGGTCTAATTAGGGGTTTGGAGAAACCTCGCACATATATATACTTCGACAACTTAATAATGGCAACGAGACGAAAAAGCAGGAGTGCGTTTGTTTAGGATGCGATATCGAAACGGTGGCATCAGACTGGTCCAGGAACAGAAGTCAGATGGTACTCCCTGCGTGTTAAAAATACTGTGATATTCAATCGCTTCTCGTTAGAAGGCTAGGAACGTTTCATGGAGGTTGAAATATACGCCAAATTAATGTAGCGTTCTGAAATAGTTTCTGAACAACGCATAGCTTGTTCAACTATCCGTGTACTGTATCTGTATGTTGGACCGGAATGCCTCGCGAGTGTACACCCGGAACAACCGGTAGGTACCGTACTTTAGCGCGTTCCTGTAAGTTTAATATTAGTCTAATGTTCAATTCGAGTGGTTTTTCTTAAATGTTGGGACTATGTAAATAGTTCAGCCAGTTTTGTATGGTATAACAAGGTGTATAGGCAGGGTAGATAATTGGTCAAAGCATGGCCAATTTCTCAGTGATTTCGTATAATGTTATACATCATCATCATCATCATCATCATCATCATCATCATCGTCATCATCATCATCATCATTTGTCTCGCTTTTTCCCAACTACATTGGGGTCGGCATCCAATCTAACCGGTTGCGGCTGACTATCAGTATTTTACATGGAGCGACTGCCATTTAACCTCCGCCACCCAACTACTGGGAGATACTGATACTCTAAGGTTAGACTGGTTGTCAGACTTTTTGGGCTGTTGACACCCGTAACGACTGTCATAGGTCTTCATATGACACCCGGGACCAACTGCTTAACATGCTTTCCGAGGCACGGAGGGGTCTCGATGTGTGAAATATACCAAAAATACGCTTAAATTATGAAACAATACATTATGAGAAGCTATATAAAATGATAGAATCACAAAGACTTGAAGACGTGTCAAATAATTATATACAACTGGAATCAAAATTAAAAAAGTATGTAGAAAGCAGCAAGGTATTGAGAACAAAAGTTTTGAACGCACCCCAAGAAGACTGGATAAACAACGAGATAATTACTGGAATTAGCCAAAGAAACAACCTATGGATACAACACAAGAATAATCATGAAAATAAGATATTGGAAGATAACTATAAAGAAACAAGAGACAAAATTGCAAGATTAATCCAAGCTACAAAGAATTCTTATTACTACAAACTATTTACAAATTGCACTAACAATCCTAAAAAAATGTGGTCGCTTATAAACAGCTTAGCTAACAATAAAACAATACAGAGTAAAGCTCCTTCAAAAAAAATTTCAAAAAATTTTAATGAATGATATTTTTATCACTAACATAAAAGACATTTGTGATGTCTTTAATAAATACTTCTCAACAATAGGATCGATACTTGCGGATAACATACCTAGAAAGTATCATAACAGCTCAAATCACCCTATTTTTAAGTCAAAGAAAAAATACAATCATGAACTCACAACATTAGACCCATGTAACTCGAATGAAGTAATCAAAATTATCAAAGATCTTGACTCAAATACTAGCAGTGGTATAGATAAAATTAGCACAAAAGTTATAAAAAGTTTACAAAATCTAATTTCAGATAGTTTAGCCAGATGTTTTAATAAGTTAATGATCGATGGTGAGTTTCCAGACACTCTAAAGGTCGCAAAGGTAACACCGATCTACAAATCGGGTCCAAAAACCGATCCTGGGAACTATCGTCCGATCTCTGTGCTACCGATACTTTCAAAAATTTTTGAGAAAATACTGCATAGTCGTCTTCTTAAATACCTAGACTCCTTTGATCTTATTTCGGATCGTCAATATGGATTTAGAGCCAAAAACAACACCACTGCAGCCACTATTGATTTAACAACAAAAATAAAAGAAAACATCGACAAAAAACATTACGTACTGGGTGTCTTCATTGATTTGAAAAAAGCCTTTGATACCGTAAGTCACAAATTACTATTAAAAAAAATAGAAAATATTGGTATCAAGGGCAATGCACTTAAAATGTTTAAATCCTATCTAACCAATAGATTTCAAATAGTTAAAATGGATAATGTTGAGAGTAGTACATTACCTATCACGTACGGAGTCCCACAAGGGTCTATATTAGGGCCATTATTGTTCTTGACTTACATAAATAGCATCACGGAACTAAATCTACATGGTCATATAACTTTATATGCAGATGATACCTGCTTATTTTATTTCGGAGCCAGTATGCACGACATTATCGCAAAAGCCCAAGAAGATCTCAATGCTCTATTCGAATGGTTCAATTATAATTTGCTAACCATTAATATTTCTAAAACTTGTTACATTATTTTTAAAGCTAAGAATAAGAAAATTCCGCTCCATGACGTACTAACAATTAATAACATCCCATTAAATCAAAAAACCTGCGAAAAGTATCTTGGCTTAAGAATGGATCATCAGTTAACATGGCACAACCAAATTGAATATATTAAAAATAAACTATCTGCATTAACAGGATCACTTCATAGTATAAATCGGTGCATACCTAAGAAGATACGTTATACTATTTATAATTCTCTTGTAAAGTCACATCTGTTATATCTAATAGAAATTTGGGGAAGTGCCGGCAAAACGAAGTTACAAGAATTGCAAAGAGTACAGAATAAAATCATAAAAATATTGTTCCACTATCCATACTTAACACCAACTTGTAAAATCTTTGAAGAAACAAGACTGATGAATATCAAACAACTCTATGCATATAATACTTGTGTTCTGATTAGGAAAATTTTAGATAAGACCATACACACTAACTTATCATTTACTATAAAATCCCAAATTTCTAAACGCAGCCTTCGTCGACCAAGTTTAATTGTTTTGCCAAAAATACGCACTAATTATGCAAAAAAGAATATCACTTATGAAGGAGCACAACTGTTTAATAATCTACCCACATATATAAAAAGTGTTAGCTCACTCGGAAGTTTTAAGTCTCGGCTATCCAAGTACATCATTGAAAATTATTCTTAGATACTAAATTCCTTAAAATAGTTGAGAGTTTGAACTGCTGAATGAGTGCTACGCCTTGATCTTAAACTAGAATATTATATAATGCTACACATACAATATGGTGACGGTTACCTAAAAATAAGTATATTACTAAATGTATTTTTGTGTATTCTCATGTAAGTGGCTTTTTTGTCTTTTATGAGAATAAATGATTTAAACCCGAAATATGTTCATCCATCCAAGGACTGACCGCGGCAAGCGCTGCTTAATCTCACAGATCACTATACATATAATAAAATATTTCGTTTCTTCTTAAACGTACAAGGTTTGAGACATAAGATTCGTCCTCGATATCTGTACAACGATTGGGTTTAGGAGACATTGTACACCCCTGACTTATTGGTATCGTTTTACTAAGAAATTCCTCTTGTATCAACGTAGGTACCAGGCGTTAAGTAATCACAAAAACTTACCTCTATAACAATGTCCCATCCTCCAGTAATACTGGGCCCTCATCTTTGCTGGAAGCCGTTCTTTTAGCGCCAGTTTCAGGTCTTCTAAAGCGGCTCGAGGTCTCTCACAGCGTAACAGGATCTCGGAGCGCAGCCACAGCGCCAGAGCGAGAGAGATCCCTCCTTCGCTTATGGCATCGTCACCACCTGGAATGAGAGTTGGGTGTCTATCACTTACACCTGTTTTTCGTCTAAGACAATCCACGTCAGACAATTGGTAACCGATTATTTTCTTAGCGAAAATAAAACAGAATTTCATACGGTAAACGCATCAGTTCTACAAAAAGTCACTTTATACTTAAGAACCCATAGCAGATCAAGGGCCCCTCGATAGAATTTGCTAAGTGCCCCGCGCTTGCTTAATCCGGCAGTAGCTGCTATTGAAATTTTCTATACAGAAAAACCCAATAACACTTCGGAATCGAACCCAGGGCCTCATCTTCAGCAGTCACGCTTGCGAACTCTAGACTGCAGTCCTGTTCGACTCAAACTTACACGAGTACTGAAAAATGATATTTTGTTCAATACAGCAAATGAGCCGACTGAAATAAAATAAATATTAAAAGAAGAACGTAATAATATTGGAAATTCACAGGCTAAAATCTCATCGGCATATGTCTACAGTCATAAAAATTACTGTATCATGCGGAGATCCAACCAAGACCTTTGCCTTATTCCATCAGAGGTTTAAATTCTGTTGGACGAAAAACATAATTTAATCTATTCAAACCACATAATAGAAAAAGAAAATCCTTAAATAAGAAAAAAAATAGACAACAAAATAAATAAGGCTTATAAACACTAGTGTCGTATTATTCTACTGATCTATTTAACACGACGTTGCAGCGCCTTTGTGGCTGGGGCATCTTTGTGCCCTAATTACGAAACTCCCGGATGGATAATGCGCGCCACTATTCTGGTAACGGATATTTTAAATAGTTTGTTTTCAGGGGTATTTTTTAGATGGGCTGTGTCAAGTTGACTGTTGCTACGAGAATATCTGGAGAAGATTTAGGTAACCCAGCCGAGGTTCAATCTTAGCTACTTATAACGTATCAATATGTTCCAGTAATTGGGTGACGGGGTTCAGCCGCATCTGGTTAGACTGCCCGACTGGAAACCAATTTTATTTCAACCCGTAAGAAATGTCAGAAAGTAGCACATTACGGTGTACATGTAAGCACCGTTGGGTAGGCTGTAGTGTAATGAAAACCATAAAATAAGTTGTCATAGGAATACTTCTGAAACTGAAACAGCGTAGCGTGACGAGATTCTGGTTTGTATGTCATCACAGAAATTGTATAAAAACAAAAAAAAAATACTTCATTGGTATTACACATTTTTCAGCTTCACGATTCTAATTAAACAGCTTCTAGCTCGACCTTAGAGAATAATATCAGGGTCTAGCTATGCTGTGTATAATAGGAATGTCACACGAGAGTACTGTCCTATATTTTGCCGGGAACCTAGTGTCAGTAATAAGCTGGAATTACACTGATATGTATGGGCGCACTGGGATCAGCAGTGGACGGTGACAGGCGGAGTTAATTGATTGAAGCTAAGATTTTTAAGTGAAGTCTGTTTCACAAGTCAAAGCGCTCTGGTCTTCTCTGAAGAAAACATATATCCATTTTTTTTAAAGTTATAATTGATCCCCAAGTTAAGGTCTCTACGGAGGCGGTACCTCAGTCCCTACGTATCCACATTCCATAACAATTATATTTACTCTATTTGTGCTACATGAAATTAAACAAATCACAACCCTAAGGGTGCTTGGTAACAAACAAGTGCCTTGTTTTTCCTGAGAGCGTCACTTCAAAGTTTCTTCAAAGTTTTGTTGGCAATATTGGCGGACGTGTAAACATTTTGATTTATTTCCCCAATATTTTCATGGCGGAAATATTTTAAATCCATTCAAGGTCAACATACCAATCGTCAGTTCCAAACCTTATCTGAGCTGCTTCAGCCAGTTAAGATACTAAGTATGAAATGCAGAGGTATACTATGGTTAACGACCACGAAAACCTTAATAAAATTTTGCGTAACCCGGGTATCAAACCCAATATGTGTGGTTTCATCAGCTTGCACCAACTGAACCTACACTGAATTACAAAAGTCCACAGTACTATTGCAGCTAAGTCAATACAATCAAATTTTATTTTCAATCGAGGATAAAGCTTTTTTTTTTCTAATGCCAGTTGAAATGGAACGCTGAATAAATCGCTTTTAGTTTCGAATATAGCTTAAAAGCATTAATAAAATCCATTTAAATAGTCTATCGGTGGCAGTAACAATGTTACGATAAAAACCGGACTATTTTCGATGTCGGGAAGTGCAGCTTTCATTTATAAAACAGTGTAGAAATATGAGACACGTGCCGTGTGGGTACTTTATACTTTGGAGTTTCATAAGGTTTAAGCTGGATTTTGGAAATTGCAAATTTCATACACGGCTCTCATTCCCATGGGAAAAAACAATACATCACGAACGTAACGAGCTCACGATAAGAAAACTATGTATAACAATACACATTTATTTTACATAGCAAATACGGAGATAGCCTCGATCTTTATGTGTCTCCTGCGATGTGAAGCTACACTGATGCGCATGTTACATCTTCACTGACCTGTCATAGGAGCCCTCAGCACGGCCTGGCTGGCAAGTGCGAGGGCCTTCTCCAGGTCTCCAGCGTCCATCGCTTGCTGCGCCGCCAAGCGTCTCTCCCGCGACACCGACGCATCTTTACCACGGAACAGAGGCTGTACGTTTGATAGGACATCGTTCAGAGCTCCCATTACCTGTAAATATGTTCTGAAAATTAATTTATTGTGTGTGTCTGCCAAACTGAATCAGGCCAGCGTGGTAGACTAAAGCTTTAACTACTTGAGAAGAGGCCACGTCCAGGCCATGTAATACCCATCCATCATTACGCCTTTTAATGGTAGGTACTTTTAAAACGATTAGTGAATCTACAAGAGCGTCATAGTCACTAAGTGTGCACTATAGCCTCAACATAAAAACGTAACCTTCATTAAGGGAACTTTATGCATATCCCACACATACATGGTCGTGAACAATTACTGTTGCACTCAGCACTTACAGGCGCTTATAGCTGCTTTTCTAGCTCGTAAGGGCCTCAATATCGCATTTGAAATTAAACCTTAAATAAAGTAACACAGTATTCATATTTTATTGTTTTCGTTTGTCAGTTATAGTGGATAGTTTTAACGGTTGCAGAGTGAAGGTCAAGAGTGCGGTAGCTTCAGACTCTCCTAATACCTGTAAGAATTGTCCAGACGAAGTATTGTACCTTTCTCTTTGTTCTAGACTAAGCACTCTCAGAAATAGTACCTATAATTTTGTGACATCAATGGTCAGATCGTTCTTTTGTTTTTTTAATGGCAATGTTTTGATAAAGGTGTTCTCTATTGTTAATCCATGATCTAAGATAACAATGGTAGCCGATACGTTTAATACAGGGTGTTCTATTTCTGTACAGAAGGTTATTTCGTTTGGGGCCGAAAAATATTGCCTTTAAAATAAGTGTAACATTGAATAGAGGCGTCGGGATCGTTTTCAGCGAGACGCTTCAACCTGTATGATCTATTGGTGAGGATTTGTGTAATTTTATCTAAGTTTGGGATTCATAATTTCGAAATCAAGTCGGGTTTAACACATGACACCGCTAGTAATGAATTATTCCGGCAATGAATTTCATTGAACATGTTTTTTTAGTAGGTCAATTAGAAGGCTCTTAATTTCATCTTAAAATTCGTTACCACCGGGGTAATGTGGCAGACCCGGATGTCTAGCTAGTTAGAACGTTATGATTTAAACTATAAAATATGTCTTTATTTCATATAAAACAAGTTTAGGCACTTATGAAACGTCGAGACGTCTAAGCGCACGGTTCCAAATAGTAGGTCCTATGGAGAAGAATCGGCAAGAAACTCCATGGAACTATAGTTGTAATATTTTAACTTTCAACAGGAATAATAGACCACCAGACCATTTTAAAATCGCAAACTAGTATGGTAATACGTCGAGTATTTTCGCTAGCAAATATTGTGATGGTGCCTATAGGTGACTTAGGTCCTACTTATGTCAACTATAGGTACCTACCTACTTCTAACATAATATCTTTCATCTACTTGTATATAAATAAAATATGGTTTTCGTGGTTATTTTAAAAATTGAATCAATTTTATGTTTTTTATGCCCTGTTTTTGGTGTTTCATTGTTAAATTAAATCGAATTTATGAGTACAATTAGCTTTGCCTTAGTAATAACTAAACTAGAACTTAAAAAATAGCTCTTCTTAATTTTCCAATGCCAACAATCGAAGTCAGAAACAAATAAAAATATTTTTCTAGTGTTGTTCAGGACATTTTATTTCAATTCAATTGATAATTAATTGGAGGCCATAAAAATCGACGTGAGTTGCATCGGGAGTCTAGAGGACATAGAGTGTTTCAATTTGTGGGACTACTATCGCGTCCTCATGTACATTGGCGAGTTTTTTTTATGGTCAGATGGGAATATTTTTATATAGTGGCGTTGTGAGACTTGCAAATCATAATATTCTTATTATAATCGATCATATTTTTGATGTGCAATGGCATGAGCTCATAATCGTTTGTCAATGCAATTTGATGAACGCAAAGCTTGTTTGCAAGATATAAGTGCGCATCAAATCGTTACAGGCAGCCCGGGCACGCTGCCATTGATAGGTCCCTAAGCAATTCATAACCATCGCAAAGCAAAACTATCGCACTAGCACCAAATCGTACCATTTTAAATTACCTACCATTTTATTGTCCATAACAGCAGCGATCTTCTTCCCGTCTTCGATAGCTTCGAACTTTTCCAGCCAGCCATCGGTCTCGGCTATGGACACCAGCTCCTCCCCCAGTCCCTTGAAGAAACCCTTGGAGTTAGAGCACAGGGTGACGTTGCTGCAGGCAGCCGCATACCCGGGGTCCGTCTCCTCGTAAATGCGCGGCATTTTGGACCCTGGAATTGGGGGGAGAATGCTGATTATTGATTGAAATGCCAATTAAATTTGGATTAAGGTAAAGTATCAACCTTTCGCTCGCCTGCGTAAAGGTGAGGTCGTGAGTTCAACTCGCAGTTGTTGCATGAATCAAGAAAATATTTCTTTCTAAAATCATTGTGTATGGCTTTACCCATACCCAGCGGTATTTGACTAGTTCGATTGTTTTAGTTCATGTAAAAGACGATCTCATATTAAATAACATACTGATTACTGAAGCAGCGAAATTTATAACCTGACTCCAGTCTCTCCAGTATGATTATTTATTAACGTAATACAATACCATACCATGATAAAGGAGAGATAATCTACGGTATCAATCCTCGGTAACAATACTAACGATGAACATAGACAAAATAAAATAATGAGGATCTAACTGCCCGCCGTTCATCTAATATTAGCCGAGGGCGCTATACAGCCAAAATGTCAGCGGACATAGCCAATAGACACAATTAATTAATAGACAACAAGTGCAGATCAACCATATAAAATAACGTCATGCCATTATACCTAGAGGAGTTGGACAGAGGTGTACTATTGTACACCATTGAATGATTGCAATCGAACATTATTCGCAGTTACTGAGTATTTTTTTTTGCCAGAAAATACAGTAACACAACAGGACCAGTACCAAAACACCAGACGTATGAGACAGTTTTTTTGTTTAAAATACTGATATATTTATCCGTTTTACAATTATTTCGTCTGCAAGCAGCACCCAGTTAAGTACATGATTATAAAATATTTATTTTCTACTCCAGTGCTTCAACTACTGCATATAGGAAATGTTGAAGGATATATGAGGAGTAGGATACACGTAGTACATGAGACACTACATCGAACTTCGTCTCCGGTAGTTTACCAAAACTTCATCTTCATAAATGGCACGTATTAAGAAACTTGCCTTATTACAGTATAGTACGCTCATACTTTAATAAATTATTAATGCGATTGGTTGTCACCCATAAATAGAGGTGACAGAGAAAACGTATGAAGGAAGGCGTGAAGACATTGAAATAAACACACAGCACAAATATGTACATACGACTATATAGGCACTTCAAAAAACATCTTATTCAGAAACCGCGAAGCCGGCGCAGATGTATGAAAAGATGCATGAAAGTGGAAGGTGTTTGTTAGGAACTTTAGACCACGTGACGTGGACTGAAGTTCCTGTCTACATAGGAATTATTATTCTAAGAAAGATGTTCATGTATTAGCGTTCTACGTATACACACAGCCTTGTTGTTTTATAGTTGCAATGGTTGTAAATTGCATGAATCTGCCAGCTTTTATCTCCTACTTTTGATGACCACATTCCGGAACAGTAAGAAGGCAAAAGCTTTGCCCTTGGATTCGTTCCAACTATATCGTTATGGGCACTGTCTTTTTCCTAAAACTGTCTTAAGTACATATGTATCTTAGGTTCCAGCAAGGCATTTCACTACTTGGAGAAAGTAGGTATAGCTAAGTATCTAGGTAGGTAAGGTAATTAACCAAAGTCAAAGTTAAAGTTTTTTTTATTTCAAATGGGCCTTTGCAGGCACTTTTAAAACGCTATGAATCTAGGCGCGCGGTTCCAAAGTGGGTTGGTCCTATGGAGAAGAGACCGGCAAGAAACTCCATGGATACTTTTTTTAAAACGCGTATGCTACACAGTTTTAACATTACTACAGTACCCATTGGCATATTAAAACCCATCAGTATAATTAACACATCCGGTTCATCTTTACATCTAAAGCGTGGCAGAGAAACAACAATTTTACAATTTACCTTTGCCAAGAAAATTGTGCATCTACAATTCTACACACAAACTGGAACTAAGTTAGTCTTACTATTGAATTGGCAGTAACAGAAACTCTACACTTCTCATAATAAACGATTTTATAATGGACACATGACGTCATTACGAGCCGGTACACTTCCACTGCCGCACAGGCCTCGTGGAGGCCATTGTAGCAGAGGAAACTCAGTAGCAGTACGGAAATTAGTTGTGCCCATTGGTAGGCTAAATAGCCGCCTTAGTTAATAACACATTTGAAATCATATTTTATACTAGCTTCTGCCCGCGGCTTCGCCGGCGTGGTTTACGAACCCGTACATTTTTCCGGGATAACAAGTAGCCTATGTGCTATTCCCGACTATAATCTATCTCTGTGCCAAATTTCATCCAGATCCATTCAGCCGTTCTGGCGTGCAAGAGTAACAAAGATCCATCCATCCATCCATCCTCACAAACTTTCACATTTATAATATTATAAGTAGGACAATTAAAATAATTATTCTTTATTGGTCTTCGCTGACGCTATTTTATGTTAATTAGTATTAATTACTTTGCTACAGTTTTACCGTGATTTTTTTTCGTAATGTTCAAGTGCTGTGTACGTACTATTGTATAGCAGCTCTTAACATGATTTACTGGAACGTATTGGGTTCGGATTCGGATGTCGTAAGCATTAACTGAAATAGTTTCATGATATACGGTTAGTACCTACGGTTCATACTGCATTTCAATAAATAGAACGTATTAGTAAATTGTCGATGAGATTAATTAACAATTACAATTTAACACTGCGGAAAACACAATATCATTTACAATTAGACATATCACATAACGTATAATAATAGTAATACGAATTAATACGACAGAAGGTACCTTGTGGTTCCTGGAAAACCATTTAGGATCTCTCTATCCTATAATATGTTTATATTTAACACCTACAGGAGAATTAAACGACATATTAACACTTGTTTTTTTCAAAATTAGAAACTTGGTTTCAATTATGTACTTTGTTGCTCCTCAAATTATATCACCTTCAAGACCTTGCGTTCAGTTCATGGTTATTTAACGTTAAATCTGTTATCGATGATACCAAATGGACTTTTTCATAATCCATTAATCTCTAAAACGCAGAATGTTATATGCATTGCTTCGCACTACATAACTACAATAGCTGCTACTGACCACAAAACACAAAATTTATGGGACACTTAATTTATTCTTCATAAAAACAGCATCTTGTCATCACTAATATATCCTAAATAATAATAATAAAAAAATAAAAAAACATTTTCATACCTTTTTGTTTATTAAATAGCGAGCGACCGGCGCGCGCGCTGCTCTGCCGATGCGCGCGAAACGGAGCTAAAATTACACGTGCTTGTAACACTATCGAGTCTTTCGATCTATTTTAGAATAATGCTCTTCAGCGCCACCTATCGCGGGAACTCGTAAAAGCACCGTAAACTGTGGCAGAATATCGATCGTTAAAATCAGTGATCGGAAGTATTTTTGTTTAAAATTTATTAGGATTTTCTAGCGAATATTTTTTTAATAATTAATGAAATAAAATTCCGGTAATGTGTTGCGTTTGAAATGAATAATGATAAAAAAACATTTTTAATGTACAATAATTTTCTAAACTAACATTTGGCTTCTATATATTAGTTAATCATTTTTCATTAAACCCTAAGCACCCTGAAATAAAATTCTCTATAAATCTTGCTAAAGATCTAAGTTCAAGGTATATTAGAGTCAGATGACTGATATAGACGGACGAGCGAACTTCAGATGAGATCTATTTCATAATATAGATGAATAGCTGTTTGATGCATCTTTGGCGTACCTACATTGGCTAGATGATAAAATACCGTGCTTTCCTTCATTGATTAACACTTCGCAATTTCTAGGATGATGGATTTGGAGCTATTATTGCGCCTGTCTATATTGCTGTGCAGCTACGCGCTACAGCGGGCATGCTACGCACGTAGCCGATCGCCTACGTGTCTCTGTAACGAAATGCTGCGACCTCTGACTGCAATTAATTGAATCAATGCAATTAATGGAGTCTTATTCACTATAAGGTATAATTGATATCGTTATGCGTGACAAAAACCCACAGCTAGCCAGATAATGCGTGTTATCTTTTATTAAAGTTAGCGAATAAGGCTTGGCACGATATATAATCATCTTAATAATAATCCAGAAATATGTATATTAAAAATTAAAACTACCCCAGTCGTGTTGACCTTTAGTTGGTTTTGGTGTTTCTTTTTGATATTGTTTAATAAATAATTTGAAGCATTATTAAAGTATCTTTCCTAGACATAGGTACCTACATTTTAACAATCCACGCTAAGTGTTCTCAGAGATCTTCAAGCCTTAGTAGTATAAACATCAAAGTTTAGCTGCCGACTGGGGATTACGAGAGTAAAGTCCATCCCTTTGAGCTCAGAGCGCAACCTGATGACTTAATGCCTTACAAAGTGTTCTACGAATATCATCTTAACGCGTCTTGTTGCCCAAACAATTTTGACAGGCGTTTCAAGTGAAATTATTTTATTCCGTTTGTTTCGTTCTATGTCAATGATGCTTATAATTTTTTTTTATGATAATATTCATTCTTAATTCCTTTTATATTTATATTTTTTAATCAAGAATTATTTAAATATAAAGGTATCTGCCCTGAACTATTCGAAACAATTCAGTTGTACTGATTATAGATATACATACACGGTGAACAATAAATTAAAGACTGTGAACGTACTCCCCAACTCTTGCTGAAAAAAGCCCGTGGTGAAATGAAATCAAATTATCTATTTTGAAATTAGGAATTTTCAATCACTTTTACACGTCTTTTTAAAACTAGATGGCCGTCGGCATTGCTTATGACTATCTCTGAGAAGAAACGTCGAAACAAACTCAGGGGTCAATTTTAAAGGCCAGACAGATTATAGTAAAGATTTACGTAAGACAAATATAGGGTGGAATGGCCTTTTGAAGATAGTGCCATAGCTATTTGAGCTGACCTGTCGCAAAAGAGCGCAAGCATGGATCAAACATTGTAAGCATTAATGAAGCCATTGATGAGCATTGTCAGCCAGTTATCATCTGCCTAGCCTTTTCCCAACTACATTGAAGCCAGCTTTCAATCTAACCGGTTGCAGCTGAATCAGTATTTTACACGGAGCGACTGCCATCTGATCTCCGCCGCCTAATTACTGGGAGATACTGATAATCTAAGGTTAGACTGGTTGTCAGACTTTTTGGGCTGCTGACACCTGTAATAAACGTCATAGGTCTTCGTATGACACCCGGGATCAACTGCTTAGCGCGATTTCCGAGGTACGGTCTCGATGTGTGAAAAATGGTCACCCATCAAAGAACTGACCGCGGTAAGCGCTGCTTTACCTCACAGATCGACCAATCTGCGCGGTAGCTATGTAGCTACGACGCCCGACGAGCATTGTGAGCCAGTTAGCTTATCAGATATTTAGGATGCTTAACTTAAAATAATCAGAATCTTGGTAAACTACACACATTCGAAATATATATTTTGGAGCTCGCTCATCAGCGCACGCTTCCTCACGATACGCATTGCAGATCAAATTATGAACCGCACATCAATTTGTAATATCAAAAGTGCGGGCGTAATCTATCGCTTACCCATATGGAAGCTAACCGCAACCCATAATGTGAAAATATATAATTATTGAACACAAACTAAGGTCTCGGACACAGTGGCGAACATTGTGCAACACATAGTCACGAGACACTTTACTTTGCTCGTTTGTCGTGTGCATGTTAATTAGCCAGCCGAGTTCGGGCATGTAACTATTATGTATTAGTGGGAATATGAATGAGTTGGCATATATGATTGTGAATCATGGCACCAGAGAAGCAAGATGGCATGGAATGACGTCTCGTTATGATTTTTTTTTTATTATGTTGTTATCCTGCTTCCACGAGTGAGATACCTGAGAATCCTACGCAGTCAGCGTCAAGACCATTGCCTATTAATCTTTGCACTACTGTACGAGCAATTCCAATATGGTGGTGTAGTGCTTACTCGACAGAAGAAGAAAGAAGATCTAGAAGATAAGATCGTCCCTTGTATTTGTATATTTTGTCTGCTTCTGGTGTGTAACAACGTGTATTGTAGGTAATGTAGCTATAATTATTATATCTATGTAGGCGGTAATCGAGTTTGCGGGTCACTGCGGGGACCTCAGGTTCATCAGCCGGACTTGCAACAACTAAATCAGTTAGCAAAGAGAAATGCACTAACAACTTCGTACTCTTCGGGTATTTTTTATAGTATCTAGGTAACAAACAATTTAGTTAGTAAAAATATAAGGTAACGTGTCTATGCCAAGCCTATGTCGTAAGTTGATGCGCCTCAGTCATAGTTCTATAATATATATACAATGCGGATAACTTCTTCAATTGACCATTTCAGATTGATTATAAAAATCATTACTCACATTTAAAAATAAACCTTTTTATGTTAGAAATAATTGTTATATTGTGGGTGCGTTTACAAAAGCAATATTGATATGCAAAAACACCCAGACCTATAAAAACTATCTCTAGGTTAGTAGAAATCGTACCTGTGACATGTAATAGTTACAGCAGTCAACAGTCAATAGGTCAAAAACTGCGTGAACCGTGCCATATGAAAAATATAATTTTCAGGTAAAGAAAATCGTAACCGATTTTTTTTATTCCTTATATACCAGTTTTTTGTGATTATGTTTAAAAAAAAATGTAGAATATCGAAAGAAGTTCGAATCTTTACAAAAATAAACTAAACGCAAAATCCGCGAAATAAATAGTAAATAAATATTTACATAAACATACATGACAGTAATTTTTTTTTTTGCTAAACATGCACATATTGGCTGTATGTCACTTGTGATCATATCCTAACAAAAGTGCCGAAGGACTGAAAACAAAAAAAAGTGGGTAGGAAATTTGTGAAAAATAAAATCTCCTACTGACCTGAGTAATATTAGAAATACCTATATAAAATTAGTGAAATAATTGTGGAAGTGGTGACTAAACGATAATCGTTAAACGAACGTTAAAGAAATATAAGAGTGTGTGAATAAGGTGTTCACAGCAAGGGACGCCATCAAAGCACGAATTAGTTCGAAAGCGATTATAATATATCGGCGAGTCTTCTTATTGAATATGATGGTATAACAAGTGAAACGACGCAAAGAAGTCAACCGTGATGTATTGTGCAATACACCACGGCTTGAAAGTCATCCTCATCAATCTCAGTTATTAGTGCGCGAGTGCAGCTAGTTCGCCTATAATTCGAGTGGGTAGTTTATACTTTTAATTCAGACTGACATACTGCTATTCTTTAAGAATGTGAGCAAAGTTTTTTTCCATTGCATTATAATACGACGAGTTAGGATTCAAAAAGTACTTTATCAATAGCCAGTTTGAACATATGAAAATGTTAGTTCTATTTTCAAAATACAGTCTTCGTAAATGAAATGAATTTATTTTACAATTGGGATTTTTTGGATTTCTTTTAGATGCTTTTTTATATTCTAGATGGCGCTGAGAACAGAACAAAGGAGTTTTGGCCCACTTTTTAAGCAAACAATGACACACTGTCAGAGAATAAGTTGTTTGCGGGCGCCGGCGACCATTTGCAGCTTATATTATCATAGCATACAATCACGAGTGAGTTGAATCAATCGGTTTAATTCAAAAGGACGATGTGTACTCTTGATCTACACGAGCACAGACCACAGATCGGTGCTAAATGAATGTTTTGTATCTTTATTATAGGCATACTTGACCAGAGTACGTCAAAACTGCAAGAACCACTTGATTCATGAGGGAGTAATCAGAAGACCGTCGAGCTGTAGCCGGTACGTACGGTTCAGTAATCAAATATGGAGGAACTTGCATATGTGTTAGAATCGTTGTAAACTCTCATAGTGCGATTCAGGGGTTGTTGTTGTAACTTCACCCCAATAGATGGCGCTTTACTTTTTGCCATGTTGGGAATAGTAGTTGCTACACAGTTATACATCTAGCACTCATACTGTACTGTCAGAATAACTGGTAATGATCTAGCAATCAGGAACACCAGGTTCTCAGGATTTAAGTGATGCACCGCCGTACATATCGCACATCGGCAACGAGAGAGTCACAACACAAAATACGAAGTTGACATAAATATCCCATGAGATAGGCAATCACAAATTTTATCTGCTAAAAAACGTCCTAATTATAATGCAGTTCCTCGCCGAGAGGTGGCATGTTTTACGATTTACTCTCTCAGAGAAAATGGAATTATAAGGTTTAAAAAAAAATATGAAAATAGTGATTTCCCAAAAAGTACATATAACGTGTTGTGACACTCTTGTTCTCGATGTGCGATATCTACATGTAGGTACAAGTAGCATTGTTACCCTTAAACGATACTTTGTATTCGTTGCTATACCTAATTAATGTGCACTATTTTACATTGGCTGCAGGAAGAGAATATAATCAATTGGTATAAGAAATAAATGTTTTGACTAAATTATTCGAAAACAGACGTTCAGAGGCCCTAGTGTAAGTTTCTTTCGACCAACTCGATTTACTACATCGAACGCGTTCGGCGCTCCGATTGGTCCGTTTCGTGCTCGCCACCAATTGGAGCGCCGAACGCGTTTGATGTAGTAAATCGAGATTGTCGAAAGAAACTTACACTAGGGCCTCAGGACGGAATCAAACGCAGATCGCACGCGTTCAACCACTAGGCTATTGCTGCTCCGAGCTGGGGTATAGTCTCTGTGAGAGCTAAAGCCAGGATGTGAAGTGTGACACACGCTCCGGTGTACCGAGTGGGATTACGGCCGTAGTTACAGGTAAGTGGTACTTACTGCCATTAAACTAGCTAGTCTAATCGTAAGTACCGGAGCCTCACTGATGAGTGCGTAAAATTCAGCATGCGACGGTCACTAAAACTGTATGTGATCCTTGAAAGAAAGAAATAAAATAATTTGGTTGTAACATAATTAAAATAATCTATTCTGTGACCATGAATTATCTATTCTGTGGCTTTGTTATGGTGATAACTGTCTAGGATGCATCTTTGCGTGTATCTACTCCTAACAAAAGATAGGATACCTTATTCTAGATTATTATCAAGATATTTATCAAAAATATGTATACACGTAGCGAAATTCAAACACTTATGCTTGGAAAACTATTGGTAAAAAATATAAAACTTAAATGTCTATGTATTTTTATGTATCCGCATACATATACGATGTGTAAAATTCGTCAAGATTTCAATCACTATTTCCTCTAAAAATCACTTTTTAATTTCATTAAGTGTATACATCTTATTGATGCTGATTGTACATAATGACTTATCAGTCAATCATTGACATCAATATGTTAAGTCTGTTATAATATTTTAGGGTCGGCAGACACGCACGATGTACAACGTCTCCGGTTGGACGATGTCGGTAAGGCCCGTGTCATAGGCGTTCAGCGGACCGATCATAATTCTTTTTATATATTTTTATATAATATTCCTTTGTCTTGAAGGACAAGGGTGTAGGAGTGTAGTCAACCGGCGCAGGGTGTAAAAGTTGCCTCACGTGGGAGGTGCTCCTCTAGGGCTGCAAAAAGTTCTCACAGTTGGTTGTAGTTTATCAAGCTGCACCGGTTAGTGTGGTGGACCAAAGCCTTTCTCATTAAGAGAAGGAACTCCTTCCCAGGACAATTTTATTATATTATCATTTTCCCACTTTCATGTCAAACGCAATGTTCCAAACTATTTTTGAAGATTCAGTGATTCATCATTTTCCTCATCCTTAATTTTTCATTTGGAAAAAGCATATTGGTGTTAGGGTTGTCTAACAGTCGAAAATTATATAGCTTAAAAATCGCTTGCATAATTTATTTATGTTATTCGAAATAATAAATTCAATTAATTGAATTAATTAATTAGTATAACATGGATGGCTAATTGAAATTCGTTCACACATACATATTTTAAACATACTTAAATGAATGGTGAAACACAATGGTACCTAAAAACTAAGAGGAAATGTTTTAAGTGATTAGTTTTCCTGGTTTATTTTTATTAGAATAAAATGTATAAATTTGCTCTGAAATAGAAACAATCCTCGATACATGAGACAAGAGCGCACTCAATAATAATATTTCGGAGTGACAATATTTTACCTGTCATTACTAAACATAATGATTCCGTAGGTGAGCGTCATTTTAACGGCATGCTGCGTAAGCGATGACGCGTCGCTTATCAGCGGTTATCACCCCGCGAGCCTCGCACCTCGTGCCTACGTCCAGTCGCGCGTCCACGCTTGTACCGAGCGCACGTCGCTCCGCGCATCGCTCGGCCCGCTCCGCTCGCTCCCGTAACCACACAACAACACCTGTAAGTGTCAACCCTACAACACTCCGCTCAACCCCCGGGAACACGAACAGCGCAACTTTGAACTAGAACTAAACATATGGTGTAGTTTTCTGATAAATATTTTATTGTTTGTAGACTGTTACTCGTCGTGATCATACTGTTAGTCGAAATTTTTTTGGGAAAATCGCAATATTTTTTTAAAATGTGTGAGTCACTGGAAACTCTCCAAGGC
Organism: Shargacucullia verbasci; assembly: GCA_947562105.1. Lineage (NCBI taxonomy): Eukaryota > Metazoa > Arthropoda > Insecta > Lepidoptera > Noctuidae > Shargacucullia > Shargacucullia verbasci. The sequence goes on from OX387279.1 coordinate 20,003,927, forward strand.
CGCATCATCCCAAAGCAAATTTGTCGGTCTTAGTGTATCAGGTAGGATATTCTTATCGCGTTAGATGCCTCTGGCAAAATGCGCTATCGTTTGCCGTGAAATCCGTAGTTTTTCGTCACAATTTCGTAAATGTCAAACATTGGTTGTGACGGACCAGTTGTATTGTGCACCGTTATGCGAGGAAGTACTTGTAACAACTGTGTGTTGACTGAAAGTATCAGTCAATTGTTTATATATGATCACGTAAGGGGGAGGACGGGTACGGGGGGAGGGGGCAATGCATTGAATACAGTAATAGTCCAATTATGAAGAACTTTTTTGAGGTTGGTTTCCAGTGGCAAGATTTCAGAGGAGATAAGTGACAGCGTATGATACGGCAAGCCATTGTAAACACAATGTTAAGTGTTTGCTAGTTAGTTGCTATCCGCCGCTACGCCGGCCGTGGCGATTCTCACGCTTACGGAAATCATCTGATATTTGTTTAATAATACCTGTACTTATATTAAAGTGTAATAGCAGGCTAATGTCTCGTTTGAAGTCATATCTTTAACCGATTTTCGTGAGGGTCAGTTGTGTAATGGCGCATTATTTAGAACAGAGCAAATCGGAGGCTATTATAATATCTATACTTACGGTATGTAAATATAAATAGCTCACACTGGATGGAAACTAGCTTTTCATTAACCATCCGCGATACACTAAAAATTATCCCCCTTACTTCGAAACGTGACATATTAGTGTCACTTGTTATCTCGGTACAATCATACCCACATAATTGAGGAGAGACATTGACATTATATTATTCACGTCTAATATATAGTAATAAATAGTAAGAAGTAATTTAATTTGAATAGAAACATACTTGTTTACATATAAAAGTAAACAAACATACAGATCATTACCAGTTTACATTGAATAGTGGAACGAAAGAGGGGGAACGATCCGAAGAGGGGGGGGGGGATCCATTCTTTTACAATTAGTTCACAAGAACAGCTGTTATTATTACAATTAAGGAGTAATTAACCGATTTATGGGTCGATAATATACTTCGCAGAATAAATATGTACTCACGGTTTCTGTAGTTTTACAAGAAGTAAATATGTCGTATAAGTATTTATTTTTTGTAAAACTGCTGAAACAATTTACCTTATATTTTGATTTTCTCACACGGTGTAGATAATGTCGGGGTAAAGCTGGAGAACGGATGAGCCTGCGTATCTCAATGATTTCAACATTTCATTACCGATGAATGTTTTTTTCTTTAAGTTTTTAAACACTGTAAGTGTTACATTTTTGTTCTAAGCACCGAAAGATATGAACTACTTATGAAATATGTCTTTATTATTTTAATTAATTATTATTATATTAAGGCCCTGTAACTAGTCTGATGGGAGAGAGACGTCAATAAATGTTAATAACAAGTCTTATTGTATTAGTGTCCACGACCCGTCCACAGGTTCCCACAGGAACTGATGGTGACCCTATTTGACAGTGTGCGTCCAACTAATTGATTAACGGATGGACCCATCCTACTGATTGACATAGCCACTATGCCAAGTTGTTTAAACGATATGGGATAGAATTTTAGGATTATTATAATTCAATTTTAAAGTTGCTCTGGTCTTCAACGTTCACTGTAATATTTAGAAAAGGATTAAGTTACTTTTCATTTCGGAAAGTTTCAAGCTTATCACACAGACCTCTAGGACAAATCGTCATAAAAATTCGTACAGATCTACTCATATCCTTTCTATTAAGCAATACTGTTAAGGGTGTCCCATAGTGGGACTCGAACCTCGGCTTAGGGCGTTGCTGGGGGACAGACAAGAGAGGACTTACTGGATCTGATTGTGATTTTTAAGGGACAATTGATTTATTACTACTGGCTCAGCACGGGCTGGCTCGAGCAAGGGTCGGGGTGGAGAATGAACGGGTCTTCGCGACGGGCCTCGCCGGCGAGGACGGTACGACGGTTGGTTGTGCTGCTTAATGGGTACCCCACCAGTTGATTTATAAGAAAAGTGGCGCTTGACGCAGTCTGTTCTTAGATGGGTGATTATTTCTACACAGTGAGACAAGAGGATCTCTAACTAAATAAAAACTAAAAAGTCTGATGATCCTGCTGACTTATTACTGCAGTCATGAATTTAAACCCTCCTGGTCGGGAGCGTTCAACCGCTAGACTGTTACTGCCACAATAAGTATATCGTCTGCAATTTCTACATAAAATCGGAATCACACTTTATCAGGGATTACATTACAAGCAGATAAAGCGGTAGTTGTTCGCGATAATGAATTAGTGATAGACACGCATCTTTTTATAATCAGATAAACGGAGTGTGTTGTTCTACTAGTGTTTGGAATGCAGGTTGCCTCTCTCTTGCTGTGAGTCGTCCCATTTATTAAGTAGTGAGATATTAGTGCAAAGAATACTGATATGTTTGGTCTTTACTTTAGTCCTAGGATCCGTTAATTCGAGAAACAGATTGGTGCGCCTGATACCCTCGTGATCAATTTTTAAAGAGAGATAACGTGCGAATGTCGACTTTATTCAGTTCAGTACACAGTTCCTGAATACGAAGCCATTGTGGCGCACGCGGCTGTGTTGTTTATGCTAATCCGTTGTCACCTGTTCTTGGCTGAAGTGTGTTTCCGTTTTCTGAAACATATAGTACGTATACACGACCATGGCAACTTTCATATTTTTACGTATTTTTTATCAGTTAAGATGTTTTTTTATTTTTTTGATGTGTTGATAGTCTCTTATCAGAGGTAATGTCACTCAAATTGGTTTCCGCTGCAACTGTTTGTACTTATCTCAATAGATGGATTAGCGACCATCTCGAGCTCGAATCTTACCAAGATTTTTTTATTAGAGAATCGACTGTCCTACCAGTAGTATCAACAAGCCCAGTGAGGCTTTATTTAATTACCTTTAAGGGTCTAGCTTTGTATGCCGCTGCTCAGGTATTTGTATATTTTCTTACAATATTTATAAATGCTAAGCAGTGGGACTACTCAGGCTAAAAATAAAATAATACCTAATTATAATAAGTTATAAAATATAACTGGTTATGCAGGTAATATTTTCCTCATATTTAAATAAATAAGTCTATATTATGTACGGAGCAGACCACCATATCTACTAGTACATGCTGATGCGGGTAACACGGGCCTGGTATTGGTTTCACTATCATCTGTAAGAGAAAGTAAACGCAACAAAATTTACTGAATAGGCACGGTTACAAATAAAGCAGTGATGGCAGTGTTTGCAAATGCAGTGGAGTCCGAGCTCGACAATGATCCACACCACTGACTTTTCAAATTGTACGGATCTGAATTTTATTATTAAATGCTGTAAAGAGGCCTCAGTGAAATATTCTACAGAAAATAGTAAAAACTGTTTAAAAACCTCGGCGAATCGGTAAGGTGCTTCAAAAACTCGACACAAAATGTAAATTTGTACTTACCAACTGAATGCCGCCGTCACACTCTTAATGTTCAAAGGATAAGCACAGGTGCTCCGTCTTACATCCACAGCTTGCTGACGGTATTAGCTCGCATTCATTTAAACATAGCGATGCTAATTTTTACGTTGTGATGTATATATAGGATTTCAAGCTGGTTTTGGCCATCTTTCTATGGTGTTTGACCATTTCAGTGTATGTGTATGATTTACCTTTATTATATTAGTTTCACACAACTTATCACAATAACTCAAAAAAAATAACGTGGAGATTTTTGCTCGATCTTTTAATTCTTCTTTTTCCAATGAATCAATTTCTTCCTGAATGATTGCTAATAAATGATCTTCCTTGCGAGCCCTGTAAGTTTTTTAGGATCGACTTAAAATCCCAAAAAGCTTCAGCCAGTTTGAATATGTAACAATAACAAAATCTTCCACGAACATACAATACGTACTTCAAATTACCATATCTTGTACAAGACGATTACCATCGTAAATTGGAACCTTTCCCCATGGGCTGAGAACTTCACGCAAAGCTTTGTATGCGGTCTTGACGATTTAGGGACTTGGACATTTTTATCATGATTAGGTTTGGTTCAGCTATCCCTTGAGGCTGTTTTGGCATGCGATAGGCCAGTATATGGCTTTGCAGAAGGATATTTAATTTTATGGTCGATTTGCTTGAACTAAGGTTACGCGAGGTTAGTGATCGTTAGCTTAGATTCACTAGAATCGTTCAAGGAGTTAAGGAGGGTCTGTATGTACTCACATTAATATACTTATTTAACTTCTTGATCTATGTAAAGGTGACTGCCATAAGTCTACAAGTACAAAAATCATTCTATCAACTCCAGCTATTACTGTAACTCGTCCATTTAACATGGTACATATTAAGAGACCAGTTCAACGAGACAAATCTACACAGACATCGCTGTGGACACAAGCAAGTTAAAGTAATAGCATAGCAAATTGATCCCCCTTGCACTACTGTCGACTAATACCATTTGGATTGGAATCGTCAACTAGTTGATCATCTTAACTAAACCTATTTTGTATCGATCTTCGTGAACCAAACTCAATAAATCCGCCGTTTTATAACAACTAAGGTTTGATACAACATTATCTTTATGTGATAGTGCTTACGACGTCGTCCGCATGGAGTTCGGATGCTCGAATTTTGTTTTTGATGGCTTTTAAAAGAGCAAACGATGTTTTCAAACATTATAAGATTTTACTAATTAGTTAGGGGCCGTTAATCACGTCAGGCTCGAAAGGGGGGGAGGGGGTTTGGGAAAAATCACGAAATATCACAAGGGGGAGGGGGGGGGGCTTGTAGTAAGATATCACGTGTATTTATTTTTTCACTTGCTAATAGACATGGGCGAAGTCGTTACTTTGGAATTACAGTGATTCGTCGTGAATTTTGGGAACGTTAAGCATCTAAAAAAAAGCTCAGCCTAAAGTATGACGAATTGATACTTAAAAAAATACACGTGATTTTGTGTGGCGGGGGAGAGGTAGTTTCAAACCTCACCACGTATCACCAAGGGGGAGGGAGGGGTTAAAAATGCTTAAAAAAAACATCACGTGATTAATGGACGGCCCCTTAGCTGTGCCAGCGACTTCGGCTGCTTGAATTTCGGATGCACTCAGCTCTGAAACGTGCATTTATCGCAATTATTGGTAGCGCTACCAGCTTTACTTAGCAAAGCTAGTTACTTACTGGTTGATTTTAAATTTTTATATTATTTTTTTGTGGAGAGAACCGATTGTGATGCAATAAAGACTAAATATAACTTCAAAATATATATCGTTATCGTTCCTTACATAAATGTAGTAATTATTTTTTCTGCTTGATTAATATTTTATTATGATATGCAATAGATATTGTCTATGGTCAATTTTTACCGATATATAAAGACATGTTTTGTTGAATATATATTGACTATATTTAATTCGACGACGCGGTTGGCGCAGTGGCTAAGTGATTAGCTTTCTGCGCTAAGTGTTGCGGGTTCGATTCCCGCACGGATTCATTATTTGTATGATCTACAGATAGTTGTTTCGGGTCTGGTTGTGTGAGCATATGACATGTATGTTTGTAAACTGTACCCACGACACGGGAGAAATCCTAATGTGGGGCAAGGTTACTTTAAAAAAGAAAAAAAATATAAATAGAGACTATAAAAATCATGATAAAAAATTCCCGTTAATAGTGTATCGTTGGTCAACAAGAAACAACCGTTGATCTAAACGAGCAACAATAAAAAACAGTCCACAACATAGAACACTAGCAAGCATATATTTTAAAATATACAAGTAATACGAAATATTTGTATTCAAATAAGAACTACACCATGGAACACAGGTGATCATGCCGAAATCCGTTATATTATCGATTGTTTGTTTCGAGTCAATGTCACGATAGGTAATAGGCTTAGCAGATGGCTGGCTCTTTTGTAACGCTATGTCATCGCCACGTCATCGCCACGCCATCGTTACGTCATCGCCACGCTAACGCCACGCCATCGCCACGGTCGCGCCACCATTACATTTGTGACATTAAATTCCAATATAAAACTACCAAATACCTACCTATCATCTCAAGCAACATTTTTTCAAAGGAAATTAAGTAGATATTTATTAAGGGGAAGGAAAATATATGATTAAACTAGTAGATATCATGAACAAAGCAATCCAATCGTTCGTGTTAATCCTATAAATTTATCTGGATATGTTTGAACCCTCGTTCAACCAATGTTTTAAGGTTAACTGCCTATCTGTATTCTTATGGAAGTTACTTGTATAATATGTGGTCATAGAAAATCTTTAATTTCTAGTTTCTTTAAATAAATCGTTGAACACTTGAATTTTTCCTATGTCGTGGTTACATTTTTACAAACATACATGTCACATGCACACACAACCAGACCTGAAACATTTATTTGTATACAAATATTTGTTCCGTGCGGGAATCGAACCTGTGACACTAAGTGCAAAAAGCTAATCACTTAGCCACTGCGCCAACCGTGCAACTTACTTTGTGTCGTGATACACAAACATATAGTTACTAGTATCCTCAGCGGGTTCATTAGTGTTATCGTCGGAGCTAACACTTTAAAACATGATTGGCATTAAATAGGATACACGCCATTGGTCACTAACGGACAACAGCGCTCACGTACTTAGTGGTGATAACCCCGAATAATTTGACGTATAATTATACGCATTATCCTTCGCCACTGCTCAAACCAGTATGTCTTAGAACCAAACATTCGAGGCTTTTGACTTCTTCATGTCCGCGCTGGGCCTGCGTGCATTACGGTTTAGTCTCTACCGCAGAGAGCAGGCGTGAGTGCCAGGCGGGCAATACTCGAGCAATCAGATACCTAGTCGAGATTTTAGAAGATACTATCTCTGATAGATATTTATCTCGAAGCGCGCGAGAATTTTCTCCTAGCGATGTTCATACATATGATGATAATAATAAAACAATCGCATGCATAATCTATTTATTTACACTTCACATCTTACGTAACACAAAGTGACGACAGGAAAGAACGAACAGTATTTGTCAGTAAGATGCGATGTCCTTAAACACAGTATTCAGCAATAAACTCACCGAGTTATTGCTAGACACAGCTTTTATTACTTTATATGTATAATCTGCGTACGCGCGTCCGTGTAATGCGTAATAAACCACCGTCGTATTTGAGTTGCAGCGTCGTTTACATACTTGCAGTTATTACTTTAATGAGTTAACATGAATTAAACAAATAGTTTAAGAAAAATTACAAACAGTTATGCGTTATATACTTCTTAATGTTTGGCGAGGTATTCGTAATTGTCAATGTTGTATTTTGGCGTCAAATTCCAAATGTCTGTGTGTACAAATACGGAAAAGATTTCTGATTTTGTAATGTTCGCTATCATCGAAAAATGTACTTTTCATGTGTAATATTGTGTAATGACTTAAAGTGTTTCCTTGTTGAATCAAGTAAGGGGATTTCCTCAGAATTCTTTTTGTGTAAAACGTGCTCTGCCCAAGAGCATTTTTACTTGTTTATTCAAGTACCTATAAGATTTCTGAAATCTCTTTCTGTAAAAATTTAATGATTTCCTGCCATTGTAATGTTTTTTTCAATATTCCAAGAATGTTGACGGATAAAATTATTTTCACCAGATCTAGGAATTATTGTGTCATGTAAACGTAAAATTTCATAATAAAACCGCGTTTCTTTAAGATAATGTAATAAGTGACTTTTAACGCACAAATAATTGGTTTACGAACATTTAAATACACGCTCTGTGAATTTTTAACATCCCTTTCAATTTCTTTTAATTCATTAAATAATAATTTATCAGCCTTCAGGGTTTGGTTCTCAGAAGTTCTACGGTATAAATTAATTTTAACCTCGATGCTCTATCTCTTATGGGCAACTCAAGTAAAAGTGAGTGACGCTAACGGGCAAAGGGTTAGCTTAAGGTACAATTTAGTGCACGAAATGCATCACAGAGTCGCTGCATTTTTAATGGCCGCGTGTCCAATTCGAGTGGAGTTGACCTTTGAGAATGTATTCCTAAAATAGAATCCAATTTACAAAATAGGTTTGTTTCGTTCAACATTTTATATGAAACATGTTTGTGTTGCCTAGGAAATATGGTTCAGCTGTAGTATGAGGAACTTATATAATTATGATAGTCGTGGAGTAGATGGTCGGTCCTCAAACAGTCATGACCACACAGCTCTATTATTTTTTATTCAGGCCATTACTGCCTCCTGACTGGGCACGGGCCTTTTCTCGGAATAGGGATTAAGGCCAGCCACTATACTTCTTTGGTATGGGTTTGTGGACACACATTATTGAGAACATTATAGAGCCTTCTCGGATTTGCAGGTTTTCTCGCGATGTTTTCCTTCACCGTGAATGCAAGTGACAATGTGTAATTGTACGTATGATTTATGACACAAAGGTCAGAGATACGAGCCGGGTTACGGCCCGTTCACGACCTTGCCGCTGTGAGCGGCAGCTAAGCGCGGGGCGGCGAGCGGTAAGATCAAAAGTATAAAAATGTTTGAAGCACGCCACGAGACGCCGCTCATAGCGAAAACGCGCGCGGTTTTATCCGAGCGAATCGCTACAGCGGCGCGCGGTGTGGGGAGCGGCAGGAACAAATGTACAAGTGAATGAGTGCGACGCCACGAAAGAGGGCGGCGTGGACAGCGGTATAGGAGTGACGCACTCGGCGGCGTAGCTGAAAACAAAAAATATTAGACGATTTTGTGGCGGTAATGGATACCGAGGCATTTATCAACGAAATTTTAAATCGACCGCCTATATGGATGTCAAAACATCCCCAACATAAATATAAAAAGGTTGTGGGAAGAAATTAAACAATGTTTTCCGGAATATGATGGTAAGTTTAATTTAAATTAATAACACAAAAACATAGTACCTAAACAGAGAAGGAATAATTTTGATAACGCCATGACTTTGAGCACGTTTTGACTACCTAAATACGTCCACCGCGGCCACTGCAACTAACCGCTACTGAGGGTACGTGGCGTGCAAAACGCACCGCTTACCGACGCCGCCCCGCTTGCCGCGCCGCTTGCCGCTAAGACCGAAGTCGTGACCAGGCCGTTAGAACTTAGACCAAACAACGCAGGCGTTCTACCGATAAAGCCATTTTTTTTAACCATTTCGATCCCTACGACTACAGACACGAACTGGTTTTTTTTTTATCAGCCATAATCGTCCCACTGCAGGGCAAAAGCCTCCTTACCCTCTTTCCACTCCTCTCGGTTAATAGCTCTCTGTGGCCAATCCTTCAAATAGGTGTCTAGCTCGTCCCGCCATCTCCTTCTGGGCCTGCCGCGACGTCGTCTAACGTTGTGTGGGCTCCACTCTGTGGAGAGCTTTGCCCACATCTCATCCAACTGAATTTTAAACATGTAAATATTTTTAACGTAGTTAGTTTTAGAACATTGGCAGCCCTATAGTATAAATACCATGAAATCCGTATGAGGCGACCTCCTTAAAGAATACCACCTTCTTGCAGAATGTCTACTGTCCACCGTGTATTTAGGATTTATAATAAACGGAACCGTTTCAAATTATTCATTTCAGTTCATCGTACATTGTATCAAGTCAGTCTCACTAAACATTGAGTTAAAAAATTAGTAAAAGACAAATTCGTACGTTTCGCTGAGCAATATATCGATGCAAAATTTCCATTCCATGATACAATAATTATTTTATAATATTTTAACCCCATACACAACATTTATGCAAAATGAAGTAAAATTGCTGCAATTTGAGGTCTGTCATTAGCGCTAGGTATTATTATAATATATATAATTTATGCAAACATGTAAACAGATGCGCAGAAATTTCATTATGCAAAAATATAGAAGATAATTTTTCGAGTGGGATAAGATGTGTAATAATAATTTTCTTTTGAGATTTTGAAAACTTTTATTTTGTTCCAAATGAGCCTTCTTTGCGAATTTACTTTATTGTAATGAGTACAAATCTGTAGTCACGCGACGTTAGGCCATTGACCGTGGTCGGCTGTAGTAACGACGATTACGCAATGTTTACCATACATTGTGCGCTCTCAATGAGTTGTTGATATAGGTGTTACAGGGAATGCGCAATGGTTTCGTAAGAGAACATTTTACGCGATTTGTTTTACGTTCAAGTGAAATAATGTAGTGCTTAGATGTGTCTTAACTCTCAAATCTTCATCCGGCTTTTGTATTCGTTTCTTAATCGGAAAATAATTTAAATTACTTTTAACGTGTACCGTGGCTATAGGTAGATATTTTTTTGCAATTTTGAATGTTTGTATTTCGTATTGGAGTGAGACTGAGTTCATTATATATTTAGACCTAATTTAGATAACGACTAAATATTTTTTATATTTATTATCATTTCTACCCTGTATTGGGGCCAATATACATTCTACCCTCGTTTTATTTGACAAGATGAGTCGGCTCCTAATCCCTTGAAGACATCTCGTGTTGCAGCTGAAAACCAGCGCCAAGAGGCCAATGTTGCTACCAACTCACATCGCGGCACTACAAGTTAAGCAGAGGTGTCCTATCATGCACCCACGTTACGCTGATGTTGTTATTAAGTCCCATGTAATAGAGAACGAGTCTATTGCCATCAACCGGGTGCAATTCCGAACTCTGTACAGAAAAATCCAATAACACTTTATCTGACCCGGAATCGAACCTAAAACCTCACGCTCAGCATTCGCACGACCACTAGACCAATGAGGCAGTTTCATCGAATTAATTAGAAAAAAAAAGATTTTTGAAAAAAAAATATATTTGAGCCAATAAGTAAATTTTCATTATTGCCATAGCCGACCTGCGATGACCTACAAAACCATACATTAAAAACATCATTCAGTAACAGCTGTAGTTTACTTCGCTATCTATTCCATACATATTTCATACAATGGGGCAGGAAATCCCAGGATTTGCATGACAATGTGTCCTACCCCAACCAGTACGACGGTGACGGATTACTATCGCTGTCTATTCTTGGAACTCACGGCTTATTTAAGGAGGGGTTAGAACAACTAACATTTATTGCTAGATGCTCGCGAATATCTCTCTGTGTGCTAGTACGTAATGTAGGTACTGTGATCACCACGCCTGTATTCCCCGAAGGGATAGGCAGAGGAGTACTATGTACCCCCACATTTCGTCCCATGTAATATGGGGCGAGCCTATTGCCATCTACCCGGCACAGTTCCAGGCTCCGTGCTGCTATTGAGAATTTCCGTAGTAGTGTTAAGGATGAAAATAAAGAACTTTAGATGGCGTTAAAAAGTGTCCAATTCGATATCAAGTCGGATAGTGTACGTATGGCAAGTACATTTTATAAACTTATATTATATTTTAAACTTATATTATTATTATTTTATGAGATTTTGCCACCCTGTATTTGTTATAATGGAAAAAGGATTAAATGTACCCGAATTATATTTGATTGATAGGCTTTAGAGAAACTGAACTAAATGTAATATTGATAAAGTGTAGCGACAAATAAATTGGACTGAACACGTGTTTTGACTCACAGAACGTGTAGAAAGATTAACAGTACGCCTTAAATAGTGTAATATTTACTGGCTTCGTTCAACGTGCTAATCTACGAGCCAACATGTTGCACCTCAATGCTCACGCCCTCCGTCCTCTTTCAATGTCTATCAGACATGTCCTCAGTACCCCAGTGACCGTACGTGAAATGTTTCACCCAATTTAAAGGAGTTCCATCGATTCCATAATTTTATTTTAATGTATTTGAATGCCGTTATTATTTGGCGGAATGTGTATGCGCTAATCTCTATGCACGTACTTTATTTTATTTACGTAAATACATTGAATTCGTTTTGAGCTTTACAAGAGGAGCAGAGTAAGTTTTATTGCCAGTTTAGTAAAGCGTTAGCTCACCGTTTTAAGCTTTATACCTGAGCCTGACCTGAAGTCGAAGTTGCGTAGAACCTTATAGACCGTAGATCACAGACTGTGATCAGAACAGACAGATGTTTATGACTATTCTTGTAAATTAAAACGTCCGGACTCACAGCAGAATGTCCAGGAGACGCTCGTATGTAATCATATTAGAGTATCGCCGGTCCGTCCGACTGCGTGTAATACAGCAGATTCACACTTAACTCAATATACTTCCCGCCATACTTCACGATCGTGGATATCCTCGTAGCTTGTTTTCCCGTCTTGACTAATGGAACTAATTTAGCGGACATATGTAGCAGAGTAGTCTTTCATGTACGTATCTATTCTTAAAATTGATTTTCTTTTTATTTCTAAACTAGTGCAAATAAGTTTTTATATTGTACTGTAATATTTTAATATATTTTAAAAGTATGTATAAGTACCTACGTACTGTGTACTTATTATCTTGGATAATAACAATGATTTTAGAATCTTATATAACAACGGTTTCAGGATTATGTTGGAGCTGTAGCGTTTTTATGTTGCATCAGGGATGTTTGCAGATGCGCGGACTGATGATTTCTTTGCTATTATGCGGCAAAGAACAGAATTCTTAATGATTCGAATGCGCTGTAATGTAGAGCCAATAGTCTCCTTACCGTTCTTGCTGATAACATTTGCTCGTCCATTACGAGATACTGGCTGGTAATAAACTGTTCTAATGCATATAATCGCGGCTCGTCGAAGGCAGAGCCATCACCATGCGTATTCTTCGCTTATTACCGCACCGTTAAAGAAATAGCCTCTCGAACGAATCGTCAAACATTTAGTCTAATTAATTTCTCATAACGAATCTTCTAAACGGATAACGTTCATTTTGACGAATGGTTGTATAAAACCTAACATTACATCGCTTGTCAAGTACGACAGAACGTATTACGTGACGTGATGTGATATTATGACTGGTATGCTTTATTTGTTTAGTGTCTCATGCTGCAGTGATTAGGTTCTAATTAAAATAATTGTATATTATACTGCTCATGGACGACTGGAGCTGACCGTAATGATTATGGCAGTATTAATGTGACTTATTGTTTTAGCGGTTACATATTGATACTATCCTACTAATATTATAAATGTGAATGTTTGTGAGGATGGATGGATGGATGGATGGATGGATCTTTGTTACTCTATCACGTCAGAACGGCTGAACGGATCTGGATGAAATTTGGCACAGAGATAGATACTCTGGAATAACACATAGGCTATACTTTTTATCCCGGAAAAATGTACGGGTTCGTAAACCACGCGGGCGAAGCCGCGAGCGGAAAATTATATTTGTGTGCTACTCATAATTACTGGTATCGTTTAACATTTGAGGGAACTTGAAGTTACACGATACGAGTAAGATAGATCGCTTCCTCAAAGTGGTAGTCAATTGTTCCTATATTCCAACCGCTTTGTGGTTCCATACAACTTTGTGGATGGTACCAAGTGTCCACACTGCACTCGGACTTTTCGGCCAAAATAGGGTACATCAGCCACATGAGAGCAAAACACTATGCTCTTAAAATTAGAAGCCTAATCGCCGTAGCCGAAATCGGCTTGCAGACTATTATTATTAGTCAATTACAACGATTAACGTAAATAGTAATTAATGATGATCTGTCATAAAAACCCTAAATAAAATTTGCGCATTGATTTATTTTTTTCCTGTATATGTACCACTTTGCAATTGCTAAGAAAGTGCTATCGCCAGCTTTAATTGCAGTAAATGTGCATGTGCATATCGTCGTTGAATTTCTAATATATCGACTGTGAAATGGCAAGTGGTACTATCTCATTTATGATATTACAGGATTAAGAAGAAACTATGTTAGTACAAATTGAATGAATTCGATTTTGGCGTCTAATTTTGATTGAAGTAAAATATGCTTTTTGCAGCGCTGCCGGGTATGAAATAGTTTAGAATGTTATAACAAAGTAAAATCCTTATAAAATCGAGATAGGACATGTTGCCAGTTCACAGTCGATATGTCAAAAAACTGTCGAACGTATATCAAAAATAGCAACTTTTCAGGAGAGTGAAAAGCTACATATTTTTACTTAGACACCAGTACAATACCATTTTATATTCATTTTATTTTACGAGTTTCTATAGGACGATGCTTGTTTGCCATCAAAACCGCCAAAAAATTACTTACATGGTGTTAGAACTTCAACGACGATATACTGTGAAAATTGTATATTTTTCCATTTAAATTGTGAATTTCAGTGTATGGCTATTTAGGATTCGACTTTTTCAAATAAAAATATTATATACACAACGGTACGGGCAATATCATCTTGCTATCACTCTAAGGAGCTACGCAGTATATGTTTTTACAGTATAGGTAATATTAAGCGATTGATTTTCAAACTTAGCTCAGCTGTGAATGGAAGGACTGTGGTTGACGGGTATCGAGGTTAAATCCGGCTTGGACACATTTTGTATCTATTGTTTTTCTTGCCTAATAAAATCTAACAATACTTGGAAACGTGTATATTCAAAAACAAATATTGAATATCCGGATTTCAGCGGGGCGAAATGGAGGGCACAGCTAGATCATCATATTTCACGTTTTCTTTTTTTTCCGTTGGCCAGTAGCAAGATACCCATAGTATTTCACGAAACCATTTCAATATTTAACAACACAAGGAAACAAAGTTATCTGATCGTCTCGTATCTCATTTATCACAAACACTTAAACAAATCTGCGTGCTAGAGCGAGACAGACTACCTACTCCCTCCACCTTTACGTCGTAACAAGCGGTTACATCACAAACAAATTTGGACTTTATTATCCAGTGAAATGGTTTGATTTCCTTTGTTTCGGGAAGGAGTTATAGTTTTTGGTTTCGGGTGTTAGGTCAGGGTTGAGCCGTGGAGGTCAGAGTGGTTTCCGAGGTTGGCAGCAGTCGAATTAGTTGCGGTTTGACATGCAAGACAATAGCGTAGGAATCTGTGACGACTGGATGACCAGACTGTAGGGCCAATAGAAATGTATATTATTGGTGAATGTTTATTAATAAAATGTATAACGTGCATACATTGTTCATTCATGAACATATATAATAATAATTCAGCTCATTATTGTTCCAATGCTGCCTGGGTTTCTCAGTATGTAAATATATACAAACTAAACTTCTTCTTCTTTAATTTAAGAAGTTAGCTCTTGTCGATGAAGTCGTATCAAGAAGTCAATACGACGGCAGAAAATAAAGAGCAGTGGCGATTGTTCCACCGACAAACCAAACAGCGTTCCTATAATCAAACATTAATTAATATCCTTAAAAATATATGTAAAAAGAGGCTACACCTTCATAATTATGGTAAACGTATGACAGGTACTATCAGTGATTTTAGTGAAAATACTGGGAACAGGAAAAAGTAAGCGTATGACGATAATCATGGTTTGGTGTTTGCTAGCTAAGTGACATAAGTGGCATGTCGTTCACAATATCGCTAGACTCTCATTTTATGACAATAATTATTCAAAATCCTTGATCGATCAAAATGCGACAAGTGGTAATGATCCATCCAAAAGGACACCGATTTTATTTAAACCTTGCGTTTAAACACACAAATATTCACATGTAAAAATACCCAAATTCGCAGTCTAATTACGTAAAAAAAGCGCTAGCTACGCGACAGCAGTCTCACTGTCAGCCAGTATATATGAGACACAACAATGACGTTTGACAGTAGCTATCGCGCGATCTACGCCTGCCGCAAACTGATTGCTACAACGGTAATTAGGGTGCCGCTCATTCAACTATTTGTTCCGAGTGGAAATCGAATCCGAGACACCTAGCGCAGCGGTCCAGCTCAATCATTGCACCGAAACTAACGTCAAAAATACGTTTAAAAAGATACATCTCACAGAAACGAACTCCCAGACAGTTACAGTGACAGTAGGCCATACAAATATTTTACCGTGCACGAATCGCGCAGAAAGCTGCCTCTATTGCAGTCGTGACGTCATTGTTGCTGAAGACTTACAAGATCGGCTCAAACACTCTATCTTATCGTGAGTACGACCTTTACGGTATTCAGATACACTGAGACACGAATCCTCGGATCGTGCCCTTTGTGACAGTGGAAGCAAAATATGTAATCGAGATAAGTACCTACTCGTATATCGAAAAAGTTGCTCGATATCACTCGTCTATTTCTACTAACTGAGCACAATCTAATTACATTCTGCATTTATAGATATGAAGATTATGAAAACAGTGTGTGTATGCAGTATGATCAGCTTTTGATGTGCTCTTTTAATTAGAGCCTGATGCATTAATAACGCGGCTATTTTGGTTTATTTGTTGCGTTGCGAACGCACGGTGCGTTTTCAGCTTGATTGCTTCCGTTATAGAAACTTTAAACTTAACAAGGAGTCCCGTGGATGACCGGAGACGAAAGTCGATAATGATGAAATGTGACCCATATTACAAGCAGTTTTATATTAAACCACGTTAGACCGGGCACCAGCCTTCAACTAGGCTTACCTTGACTTGTCAAATTGGCACACAAATGAGGGCATTATGAATTGAATTGTCACTTGTGATGATTAGTGGATCCTGTACGATAATTGGAAAGTGGCCACACATGATGAACACACGGCCAATTAGCCAGCAAACGCATAATACATGCAATAAAACTAATTACGTACAAGATCATCCTGTAGCAATATAATCAAACCAATTAATTTTATTGTATGTAAAGCCATCAGTAATTCAGAAGCGCGGCCGATTTTGTAACAATGTCACTAATGTTCCCACGCTGCCTCACGCTTGTGACAAAGTGGATAACCACTAATAATAGCCAACTAGAGTCAACGCCGTCGTTATTACATCAACTCTGTATTTAGCTTCGTATCTCCGATGATAATGATTGGAGAATTGTTAACTTTGATCACCGCAAATTAATCACAACACAATGCAAGCCAGTTGCAGTCATTCTTTTAAGTCTATATATCCTGCACGCGGTGCATCCTGCGGTTGTCGCATTGTCCACACAAGGGCACATTCTGTATCGCCTTACTCATAGAAAGATAAATTGTAAATTTTATATTTTTGTGGCCCCATTGTATCGGAAAACTGTTGTCGCGTTTGAGCGCACAAACCGCATGGAAGTCGTGACTTGTGCCGACAGAGATATCATCCAATTATCTAGCTTAGATACCTAAAGCTGGTCGACACTAGTACTGTTGGGACACCGCACCGCAGTCTGCCTTGCGGGTGGTTTAGGGGCATTATGTATAGATTACAGGGATAGGTTATGTCTTAGAATAGTCTGTACTAGGCTGAATTATAGTATCTTACCTACTTGAAAAAAGAAGCGAAAGGTATAATCGTAAAGGGCACCTTCAAGTCGTGAGCCTTCACTCACAAGATTACCGTGCCATCGTCCACCGCATCTATTCTTATCGTACTGAAATGCAAGCCAATCTGCAATAAAAAATAATATTTTGGAGCTATTTTATCTCATTATGTGTCAATTACGCTGACAATTCCTCCGCAGCGAAGAGGAAATCATATTAGCAGCCATACCTGTCTAATTTGTACAAAAGCCGGCACCATACTAATTCATTAATGGTATAGTAGGTAATTAGTTCGCGTAGCTTCAACCTCAGTTGGAATACAGTTGAATTCGCTGAGATCAAACGTTTGAAAATAAGAAATATTTTTGTAGATGATGTGGCCTAACTTTTAGTAGGCGAGATTTAAAATGTCTCGTCTGGTTTAAATACTTTTTTATCCTGAAGACACAATGAGGGCGACGCGAGCTTAAATATGTAAGTTTTGTGACAACTAAGCCGTTCTATTTATAGAATAACTTTATTGAGGCTAATGGAGGCTTTATATTCGCGCTTCCGGCTATACCTAGGGCAACAAATGTATGTTTTTCAGTGTTGCAGTTGTCAGAAGACTGTTCAAGAATAGGCTTCAATATTACGAAAGTTTGTATGGAAATAGCATTAGCATTGAAGCGTTTCTCGTCTAAAAAAATTACTAACATACTTACATACACGTTAAACACATTACTCTCCTTTTGGGTTTCGGCTTTCGCCGCAGTCGTAACAAAGAAGTAGCGTGCACTGTCAGAACTAGGTAAGGATTCAGTAATCATAAAACCAGGATTCATAATTGATTTTAATCGTCACACATCCATATATCTAGCTATTTATATTTTTCATTAGTGATAACGATTTTACATTGGCGACAAATGAAGTTAGTCTGATTAGAAAACTGACCGAGCGAGCAACAACTAACCAACCTCTATTAAAGGAAACCTTATCAACTCACGATCGTAAAACGTAACACAAAAAAAGTAAGAAAGAATACTTGCGGGTACTTCCTCAGTATCTTATCGTCCCTTTGTTAAGAAAATCTCCAAAACCCCACAGTTATTACAATCCACAAAATGCTCTTATAACAATATTCTTATTTTATACACTGCATCGTAATTCCAAGACTCCGCCACCTAATTTATATTCTACCAAAATATTGTTTGCGAAACATTTTTGTCGCAAGACGGTCCCCGCTTCAAATTCCTAGAGTATTTTCATCCTTCAAAGCAAATTGGGCATTATGAAAACTATATTTGAATATTTTAGGAGTCCTTTGTTTGCAGGACTGGTGACCCTAACATGGCATTATGTTGGTACGTATATATTTGAGTACATTTGAGTAACGTGTTTATTTAGGTGAAGACAATAGCTATTAGCTTTGTAATGAGTTTAGTATGCTTATATTAGTCACGAGAAACTGTTAGACGGTCAAATATTTCTCTTATTGACTCGACCAGGAATGGGCTTAGTCGATCAATTGAAGCTCGATCATTAATATTATCATATTAATGTTAGGCGGAGTGATTGCTACTGTGTCTTAACATGCCCTCATCTGCTGATCATGGGTCTCCAGAGTACATTGTTATTCACTTGGTTCGCTCGAAACGTTACGGTGAGTTGAAAGCAGCTGCTGTCCATTCAGACTGAGAGAATGGTATATAGACACACATCTCTCTCAATACAATCTCTTCATCCAATTGCCTTTTGTGATTCTAAAATGAAGACTCCGCGGTAAAATATAATTATCTCTAGATAAATTATTATAAGGTTTAAACGACGTCTATTCTATCTTAACGATGGGTTTCAATTTACACTCCTTCACCATTAACAGTTTGAGAGGACGTTAGAGTTAAGTAAGGTCACAAAATAAGGGAGGCAGAAGCTTCACGCGGTGTAATCGGCCAACTTGTTACACTAGGTGAGATTATAGTCTGCAAGCAATACATCAATAAAATATTCTAGTTTGACAAAAGCTGTTCAAAACTCCTTTGTTTATTTTTAAATGACATTCATAAACTGCTATAGTACTATACGCTATAGTATTTTATCATTGTTGGGCAGTCGCATCGACTGCCTCTAGCCATTTAGAGTCAATCGCCAACACACACACAAACGTAGGTATTACAATCCAATTTTGTGTGAATGTAATGTTGCTATTGGATGGAAGTGAATTTTCTGCATCTTCGTTTGTCTTGGTACAATCTGTATGCACTCTTCAATTAATAAAGCCTAGGTTGAAAATTATAATGAAATTAAAATGGACTTGTAACTCGTTGGTGTTCCAGCGTTTTTAATTGGGCAATCTTTTCTCTTTGTCTCTTGTAGAAAAATTAATATTACTTGATGATGTTACCTACTTTAATTTAAAACTAATTTAATAAGGTAGGTTTTTATATTTTTATTTATAATAACTGCATATTATAATATTGTGTTCACAAATTCTATCTTTACCTATCTTTTGAGAATTTTCGTCTTAAGTGATTCGAGATAGCGTAGGAATTCTATGTACTTGTTTATGTACTTGAGGGATACTTTTGTCAACAAGTGAAAGTTTGTCAAAAGTAATCCAGTATTTTGTATTTAAAATTCAATTTTTTTTAAATACATTCTTTTGCTGATAGTATATGCCAGGTTGTATGCAACAAGTCCAATTAATTGGGTTATCCAGTGCAGAGTAAAAGGCGACAATTGAATAATGTTCAATAAGTTATCGAACCCTTTCAGGCTTTGAAACGTTCAGTCTAGGAAATGTACTAATTAGAACGCGTATGATAACGTATGTATGATCGAAACTGTATGTTGTTGCTCATTGCTTTCCTCTCCTCTCCACTTGTAGTGTAGACTGGACATGTCATAAGGTATTAAAAGCATGGTACAAGAAGAGTTTGAAGTATGCATGTGGATGGATGAGGGAAGAGGCAGACACAAGAAATGGATTATGTGAAATGTGACATGAATGATAAGTCACTCTAAGATGAAGTTTGATAGAGATAAATGGGAGAAGACATTGCACAGACCACACATAAAATAGTTGGTATAAGGGCAGCGATCTACAAAAACTAAATCGATATATTATAGCTTCGGCCCTTTTTTGTGACGTCACTTATGATCCACTTTATTATAACAAACATTATGCGAAAGCTTAAACAACACAGGCGAGTAGCATAAAGAAATATAAACAAAAATATATACCTTATATTCTTGTCTTCAAATGCAAGTGATTTTAGTTTCAACATTTAGGTACTATATAATCGGCTCAACATTTTCAAGAGCACCTCTAGGTACTGCACTTATAGTACTAATTCATCAAAGTACCAACAGGCATCAGCACTAAAATATTATAAGCTTTGTTAAGTCACTCACAGTCGTGAGGGTAAATTGAAAATTAGGCAAAATTATATTAGCTTTTCATTAGCCTCTATAAAATCACACACTTTATAATTAAAGACTAATTTTCATATCATAAAGCAAACCTATTATTTCAACATCCAACCTTTTTAACGAAAAGATAAAAGTTTAAGTTAATATTATCAATATTAATTGTCTTTGCCTGTACTATTTGCTGTGAGAAATTAAAAAAATATCACGTCTCGGACTGTGAAATATTAAAGAGTCTTGCAAACCTTACAGTTGGTACAGGTCTAGTCTTAATTAGAGATTCTCTGAATAAATTATGCTCTTAGTGAAATTTTTGCGAAAAGATATTTTCAGAGAAACACTGGGAGCCATTTTCAAATTACATAAATAAATAATGTTCTATTTATAGAGCTGACATCTGTGAAGTGAAGTTTGAAAGATTATGGAAAAGTTGGGATTTAGAAATATTTGACTCAAGAGTATAATTAATTCTGTTCGTATCGTATTAATTCTGTGTAATGTTCGTAACTGTAAAAAAACAAAGATAATTTAGATTTTTCGGGGTTAAGGAAACAGAAAAAAATATAATAAAATTATATTTAAACACCCATGAAGATAGATAAATTGCACACACATCGGCAGGCCCTAACCGCAGCGTCTCACAATACGCTTGGTTCCGATTTCCATGCAAAACACGGCTTGCATTGTCACAGGCCACAGCGGAATAGAATGCATTCTGTGCGTTCTACTGCGGGCTCGTTTTCTTTAGGATTTATTGAATACCTACTGTTTGAAGTAGTTTCAACGCTGTGAAATTGTTTTATTATGAGCCCGTTGTGTGAGCTTATAAAGCCCACTCAACTATCTCAACAGTCTTCGCAAAAATTATCTCATAATAAACCGATTAATGCGGACATTCTGTATCGATTACACAGGCTGAGATGATTGGAATCAACTAAAGAATTTTTCAATAATCCTACCTATTTTCAATATGATTACAAAGATGCGGGCTAGGTGATAACTGCTGGAACATCATAAGTTGTTTGGAGCCCGCGCAGGTTTCCCCTCGGGTTACTTCCATCAAAAGTACGGGTCGGTTCGAACTCGGAAAATATCTTGCACGAAAGGCAAGCATTCAACAGCCAAGCTAGTTGCTTGCAAAGTTCCTTAAATTTCACGTGTGTGTTAGCGCGTAATGGAAGTGTTAGAATTGCTTCAAAGTAAAACACCAATTTAAAGTTAGAGTTCTCACCTTGTTGAACCTACGTGAGCACGAAAGTATCTGTAACGAGAACGTCACCACAGAACTGAGAAATAAGGAAAATGAGTAATCCAAGTACGATACTACTCCGTCCAGCAGGTGAGCTATTGTTTGTATTCAGATCATTTAAGTCTAACGCTAGATACACCTTCTTCTGTCTTGTAGGCAAGAGCTATCATATAGGAATTGGTTTTCGTCTACGTACTATAAGACATACTCGTACTATAAGACATACTCGCTGTGAAGTGAGAAGTAAAATTAACTATTTATGACGCCAGATTATTTTTACAATACAATAGTTTTCTCATATGCAGGCAAATAACTGAAGGCATTAAAAATAAACTGGGCTTTACAAAGCCCCTTACGTGCTTATATTTTTTTTCTTTGGATTAAAATATTTCGTATCCAACAAAGCGATGCCCGTCGGCATTGCAAGCTTATTTGTTGTGGAATATAGCAACTGTCTTGTTACATATTCTAATACGTTTTCTACAATAATGATTTGTGTACTCGTTTGCTCATTAGCCTGACTGGGGAGGTACTATAATAGCCTTTTTCACCTGTCATTATTTCTTTATTTAATAATAACTATGAGCCTTGTTCACCTGATAACATTGCCGCGACCATTAATCTGCATCAAACGTGGAGATTATGGTCTTATCTGCGAATGATCGTCCGTTTAACGGTCTGTGAGAGAGAGGTGTACACACTCAGCAGTGTGCATGTCCCTATGTTGCTAGAAAGATTCATGTCTGTAGGTAAGTGAGTTATATTTCTTGTTATCATCTTTCTACCTTTATTCAATTTTCTTTATGGTCGCGGCGGTCTTCTTTTTCATTCATTTCATTCATTCAGACTTCATCTCAGACTTCTCTTTCTTCTCATTATACATATATATATATACTATAACGACCGTTTATTTCATCGGTCTGTAGGATGTTTAGCAGAAGTTTGTTGGCAATGTTGTGCCTAACTTTTACAGAGACGTAAACTTTAAATTAACTTACACTTATCAGTTCGCAGTTATTATGAGTAGGTTTACACAATCTTTTCCGCGAAGTGCTTCGTTTGGTATTGTTTACGACAGTATGGGTAATTGTAAGTTTTGTCGATTAAAGCTTAAAATATTGCGAACCTGTCACTTGTTCATCTCGAAAATTATAAATTCTAGTGCGCACGCTCGCGCTCGCACTGTGTTAGATTTCAAAATGACAACTTTATTTTCTTTTTATCAAGATTTTCTGCAGCCTTTGTCCCTTATGATACGCATACAAAATAAGAAAATGCTGTAGATTCAACAATTAATAATGTAAATGCTTTACAATGTACCTACTGTATAATATTGAGAGCGACGGACGCTGAAAGCCTATTGAAGTAGTAATGTAAGTCTTAGGATCTGCAACTAATCGGTTTGTACCAGGCGTGCACAAACTTAAGAGGCTTATTTATTAGCTGGGAGCTCGTGACGTTTACGGTTAAGTTTACAGTGTCCTACGTAGAGAGCTCGGGCGTTTACCTACGTGGGAGATACCTAAGTCAGAAGTGTCAACAAGTAGTATTGATTGTACAATGTTGCGCTAACTTAGTCGAACGATTTCGGTTCATGGTTAATATATTATTAAAAAATTTAATTACAGAGTAGATGATACTTAATTTTAGGGAAAAATTAATGAAAAGGACAAAATAAGAAGCATATTTTTACTGAATTTATAAATTATAAAACGCGTATAAATATATAATAGTCTACTAATATATATTAATAGTTCTATATTAATTAGTCATACCTATATTTTTCAAATTTTCTCAAATCAATTGCATGGACTCCGAAGTGGTTTGTTATATATGTGCGTGTAGTTATAAAACAATAGTACTTAGTTTTATTTACCTCTTTTTGAACAAAAAGGAAAGAATAAAATTTATTTTCTTTCTTCTTCCTACTACATACATTACAAAATAGTACTAATCATCCCAAAAAATTTAAGTAAATACAATATAAAGAACAGACATACACACTTTAGGACTCGTGGTATTTATAGCCATACTACGATTATACAATACATATTTATAGCATATTACGTCACTTCCGAAACTACTCTGTATACGAATTTAAAGCATCGATTGAATATGAATTCATTAGCTGCATACGGTTTGAAGCAGTTCCCCCACTGGTTAAATTCTTTGGCTCAACCATTGAGTATTGTTAGACTGTGGCTTTATCCTAGTAAGCTGATATTGTTCAAGTCAATAGTTTGTTTTGTGCCCGTTATGCGGTAATTACATAGAAAATGATCTATCGTAATGGTCTACGTCAAATAACTGCTGACTGTACAATGTTTCAAGTGTTTTTTTTTTAAACCTTGCCGCACACTGTGAATAATTGCTGTTTAGTGGGTGCGTTTACAAACACAAATATTCACATACACAAACATCCAGACTCGAAACAACTATCTGCAGATCATACAAATATTTGTTCCGTGCGGGAATCGAACCCGCGATACTTAGCGCAGCAGTCGATTTCTCAACCACTGCGCCAACCGTCACGTCGCCGTGTTTGATGAATGAAAACTGCTAATTGTATTAATTTTGTGAAAAGTTCTGATAGCGTCTATTGTGTAATTTTATCGATAAAATTAAATAATAATTAACTAATTTTGTAGATCATTTAATTGGGTGTCAGGTTCCATTAACTATAAAATGTATTTTTTGCCCGATGTTAATACATACCTACGTATAGTGGGCCTGAAAAAGGTGTTTACACGTAGCAAAATTAAAAAGAGAATTTAAGAATAACTAGGTTGTGAAATCTGTAGAATTTATTGTACACGTTATCTGCTTTATTCTCCATTGAATTTCTCTTGTTGTATAACATCTTTTTGAGGCTGACTGTAAATTACTGACATGGATACATAGGTAAACATTTTACTCAGAATTCCTTCAGAAAGACACATTTCGATTAAAAACCTAGACTGTACATAGAGTAGATTTATTTGTCTTACAGGTCTTTAGAAATAACTTTATTTTTTACTCTGGATATTCCTTTAAATAGAGAGATTTAGAGGCAACCCATCTAGTTATTCATGTTTAAAATATTTTACCTAGTTATGTTCCTATTTGTTCCGAAAAAAAAAATCATTCAATTCAATTTGAAATTCGATTATTTCGCTACTTAGATTAAGGTATGAATATTTACATAATAATAATGTCCTCCTGACCGATTTCGGTCACGGCGGCCAATCTCACCGGAGATTAGCCAACTACGCAGGAGATATTATAGAGCACAAGTGTGTGCGCAAACACAGGTGCTCTCTGTTCCTTGACTCTCATAGTCCGATGGGACGGCAATCCGACACGACCGGAGAGAGATCAGGTGCAGGGCCAACGGCTTTACGTGCTTTCCGAGGCACGGTGTGTATTCACATACGTGAAGACCCAGACCCGAAACAACTATCTGTAGATCATACAAATATTTGTTCCGTGCGGGAATCGAACCCGCGACACGTAGCGCAGCAGTCGATCTCTTAACCACTGCGCCAACCGTGCCGTCGAATATATACATAGTGTGGTGAGCAGACTTTTACAAACAAGTCTGTTGATTTGAAAAATAAAGCCAAGGACACCGCTACCTTCTATAACAATTCTTACTGAATATCAAGCAGCCGATCCATTGCCATTCCCACTTAATTCCCAGGAGAGTATTCCATTCAATTCCTCCAAAATACTGGTTTCCACAGGTTTCTTCGGAAGACTTAAACTTCGCTCCCAAAGGCACCATATTTCTGTGTTTTGAAAAGTACGAGAAAATTCTCGTAATCTCATCGAAACAGGTGATAGCTTAATGGCTAACATTTTACTTCTATAATAAAAAAACCTTAAACCTGACATGATTAATCCTTCGAGAGAGAGAGAGAGAGAGGGGGGGGGGAGAATTAATTCTTAGATCCAAGCTAAATAAAAAGGCGCCGTCGCCTCTAGACGGGAAATATAGCGGAAGATTACATAGTTCACGCTTCACGCTATTTTATTTTAGCAGATCGTTCGTCCGTGGATCAATATTAATACAAGTTCTTTGATGTTGATACCTTCGTTGGTCTAGTCAAAAGGGGTCGACAGAGTGAGGTTCAGTTTCTGGAATCTAGAAAGTGTAACTATCTGCGCTGTTAGAAAATATTCAGGGTTAGTATTGTGCCCAGATGCTAGCTACTGAGGAAACAGACCATTTCTGAAGATCATCCTTTGTGGCGATTATCTTAAGCTAGAAATTGATCTACAGACTTATAATTACCGAAGTCAAATAATATTTCAATTAAAGACAAAATTATCTAGGACTCACTTCAAAACTAGACAGTATCAGGGGTAGTTCAGCTAATTATAGCTTACCAATAATTATATCTAGTCTAGTAGATCAGTTTCAATTGTCTGTCTTAGTATTTGAGAGTTCTCAGAAACAGGATTATCCTCAGTATATCCCACTGATATCGTCAGCAAGAAGCGGATTAGTGATGCGAACACAGATTAGGTATTAATAAGTTCGCATAATTAACACTTTTGTATTTACTCAGTTTCTCGTGGTTGTGTTGAAATCCGGGCTATGGCGACATATTCTGACGGCACGTTTCGCGAAGTGGCTATGTAATGTGGCTAAGGGTTCGATTCCTGCACGAAACAAATACTTGTATGGTGTTCTGGTCTGATTGTGTATGCATGCACCGATACTGAAAAAAAAAAGTACACTTGGATGTGTCCTGTATCGTGGGTACAGGTTTGCAGACATAAACCTCAGTATGCACATACATCTAGATCCGGAACAACTATCGGGATACCATACAAATACATATTTGTTACGTACATTGATCGAACCCGTGACATGTAACGCAGAAAGCCAAACTCCATGCTACTGCGCCAATCACGTATAATAGTTCTGTCATTCGCTTTATTATGAAGAAATATCAGTTGTACTCAGATAAAGCTTGATATCTAAAATGTGACTTAAGCCAGGAAAATGGCAGTAGAACCGTCTTACCACAATAATCAAATACAGGCCTCAACAATTCAACATAGTAGTCTAGTATTTAAACGCCTCCACTTTCTCTTAGGAAACAAGCAAACAACGTCCGAAGGTTTTGGAATGACCTACGTAAAGTATGTTTACACAGTGTGTCACAAGTTTCGACGTGGCACCTAGATCGTTCACAAGAATCTAGTCTTAATACGCAAACAATAAAGGCTATGTTAGGGTGAACACAAGTTGTATTTAATAAGGAAGCACTCAGACCACGGAAGTTGCTATTAAACAATTGATTGATACAATTAGCGATGTACGTCCATATTAAAACATTGTACAGGGAGACGCCACACGTGCGTCGTAGGCTTTCTATTAAATTTGGTTGGGAACATCTCATAAAACACCTTGTATGCAATATCAAAATGAAATATTTTTATTACAACTGGGCCTTTACGGGCACATTTAAAGCTACTGCGTATATCAGTGGATCTGCAAGTTGGAGCATCGCTTACTTCGATTAGTCCTTAGACAAGTCACCATTCATTTTCACACACCGAGACCCCTCCGTACCTTAAAAGCATGTAAATCAGTTGGTCCAGGGTATTTCAGTCGTTACGGGTCAGTCCAAAAAGTCTGAAAACCAGTCCGATATTTGGTTGAAGTCACTCCGTGTAAAATAATTATATTCAGCCGCAATCGGTTAGACTGGGACCTGTTCCAATACAATTCGTAGAAGGTCTAGGTCTAAGTAGATGACGATGTGGGTTCCACGGATGCTTTAAAATAATATAGGTACAAGTGCAAGTTTTAACCATCTATATAAGATGCTTAGGTAAACTTCCAAGAATGTCCAATTTATTCCATTTATTTTTCTATCATATTTTTATTTCATGTGTTAACCAAAGGCGTATTTAGTATTACCTGCCACTACAAAATGTTGATCGTGAAGAGAGCTCCAAAAATATTTTTAGTGCATCTTCCCACGATGAGACATTACTGTAAGCGGACGTAAATGTCAACGGAAATGCAACACACATTTTTCAAGCCTGCCCATATTTTGGACCACCTTCTGAAGACATGTAAGCGGATGAGAGTGTAGTGTTAACGGAAATGTAAAAGCCTCTTATGAGATGGTGGTGCAGTACTTATATGTTTTGCAAGATTTTATATTGTAAAACATTTTCTATCATGAATCGTCTCAAAGAATTTAAACTTCTTCTGACGCTGTAAAATTTCATTGTTGAGAGCTTGTCGAGATGAGGATGAAAAATAAATGGAATTCTTATATTTTAAAATGATCCGTTAGCTTATTTTTGGTGAAAAAATACAGATATATAGCAATATAATGAGGACGCGTTTTTGTTATGAAAAGATAATAAAGGAACACCGGCCGTTGCTGTACATTCGAAAACAAAGAGAAAATCATAAGTTCCATTGACCAAAATACTCGCATACTATATAAGTGTAGGTATACATATATTAAATTCAATAATTATTAAATCTAATATACTTATTTAGGTACATATAAACCATACATCAGAGGAGCTTCAACAAATATAAACTTAATATAAAAAAGACAACATCAAAATCAGTCTGGACACTATCAAACCATTCCTCCACATCCCTATAAACCGGCGACGTGCTCAAAACACTGGCAGCATTGCCACGCTTGATGGCAACGAAACAAAATGGATAAGATGGAACTAAATCATACGATTACATTGTTTATGTACGGACAATGTTAATAGTTCATACTCTAGTGTTGCTTGATGAGTTAATTTAATACGTTGTGGGACCCATGAACTATAGATTTTTTAAGCGGTACCGAACCGTTTTTATGGCCCTATGTTTCAACTAATCCGGTGGAACAAGGCGATTTGCTTGGAATCCGTGTTGTTCAGCAAACAGGCACACTGTATTGAATGAGACGGTTACATTACACAGAAGCACAGACCACGGTCCATTATTAGAGAGATTAATACTTGTGATATATCCGAGGTTATAGGATTGATTATGATAGATTAGGATTATAGGTTCCACTCTCCTTACTCCTAAACATAGACCTCGCAAAACCCCCTCCAACTAACCGCGATAAAGGAATAATCATATTACATATCTATCTTGACTGCCTCATTATTCTTGTGGTTGCGAGCCCAAGTGTTGAGCGTCCTGTGTTCGTAGTGGGTGGGTGGTGGGCACGAAGTCTGGAATTGTGCCCGTAGATGGCAATAGAATCTCAATAATAGCATCAGCGAAATGTGGGTGTACAATAGTACACCTCCTTGCCTAAGCTTTCGGGGAATACATATATATTTTGCAATAAGATACTATTTATAAAAGCCACCTTGAGGCAGGTTACTCATTGTGAATATTATGTTCGTGCGTCGGTCTCTAATGGTTTGAATTGAGGGTTCTGCTTACATTAGTAAAACATTTTACTTTGATTCAGTAAACGGGAAACATGAAGGTATGTATTTAACTCTCACGCCTGTTTCAGACACACCACGGCAGAAGCGTACTAGGCTACCGTGCGATATCGATTAAATTTGGGTAAACACTACAATTCTGCTTAACGCTTCGGGGAGTACATGCGTGATGGTATGTTATGTTATCTTGGATAATTTCGGAAGAAAATCTTCCTACATATTATTACTCAATACAATTAGGGGAAACAGAATGAATCGTGTAAACAAATGAACAATAAAACTCATAATCTTTATGCAAGGTGGAATTCCACAGAATTTCCTTATTTCTAAAGCAGGTATTATAATAAAAATACCAATGCAAGGCAAGCTTGTTACACACACACACACACATACACACACAATGGATGTCTCACTGAAACGACACGCGACGCTTCTTGGTACGGAAAAGGGCGGCAATTTGCATTGAGATTAGCTATGTGATCAGGTGCCGATATATTATGTTACCTCTGACACTTTGATATTGTATATGTACAAACGTTGTGACCAGTGGCGTGCACAGAGATTTTAGACAGGGTAGGCAGAAAATTTTAAATGCTTACTTACCAAAAATACCTACTGCATGTTGGTATTGGTCCGTCGTCTTGTCGATTAAATAATGATGTGTGATTTGCTACCTCAAATATCTAATAAATATTAAACCGAGTTATGTAGGGTAGGCAGTGCCTTTTCAACCGACTTCAAAAAAAGGAGGAGGTTCTCAATTCGGCTGTATTTTTTTTTTTTTTTTTTATGTTTGTTACTCTATTTCTCGAAGACGCCTGGACCGATTTCAAAAATTCTTTTTTTATTTGAAAGGGTATGCTTGTCATTTGGTCCCATTGTCATCAGGTCAGGACCTGATGGTGGAAACCCTGAGAAATCGAGGGCATCTCCTGAAAATTGTAGGCGAGCATGGGGTAAAAACTTGATATTTATGTGTATATCTGATGAGACTACAATACTATGGAGGCTTAGGGCAGATCTGATGATGGAGACGACAGAGGATCGAGGGAACTCCTCAACGGTACATCTTAACTACCTCGTGTTTGGGCTTATTTTATTCGTGTTGACAAGATCTTTACACCGAAGTGAGTAATGACTGCCACTGCAAGGTCCGTGATGCAGGTGCAGTACAGTTTAGGGAACTCCTTAATGGTTGATAGCAGCTACATAGTGTTTGGGCTTATTTTATTCGTATTGATGCGCATTTTAAGCCGAGATGGGTAATATTGCAGATTCGATAGTGAAGACAAAAAACAGTTTAAGGATATCCTAAATGGAGATGTTTTCCGACGTTCAAGTATTGGAAGGAAGATTTCTTAACCTCGTTATTTCTGCCAACGCCCTGTCGTCGTGTGGTCGATTAAGTAAAAAGTTTTTCAAGAGAATCGTCTTTACTAGGTCTACCCATCACTCAAAATTGTAAAATAATTAAATTTTTTAACAAAACATAAAAACCGACTCCAAAAAACTCAAAAACAAAACTAATAACTAAAAAGCAAAAAATAAATCTTTTATTATACAATATCGTAGTTGAAGAATATTGAAGTCGGTGCCAAGTAAAACATGTAATGATAAACCGACACGATTGGCGAAGTGCATTTGTCGTGTCCGACGCATAATTCGCTCCGCACTCGACAATTTCTACGTGAACTCGTTGTTTTAATGTCGCTATTATAGCAGCAAGGTATATTACTTTTATGTTTTACTTGGCACCGACTTCAATATTCTTCAACTACGATATTGTATAATAAAAGATTTATTTTTTGCTTTTTAGTTATTAGTTTTGTTTTTGAGTTTTTTGGAGTCGGTTTTTATTTTTTGTTAAAAAATTTAATTGTTGTCATTATGAACTGCACGCCACTGGTTGTGACTGAGTTACTTAGACGTGGTACGATTATACATACGAAGGTTAGGCAGAGTGCGGCCTTATTATCATCTCAGTCGTTAGAAGTTTCATACAGATAAAGTCACTAACACTGCCGATCCTAGGACCTCGCACTAAGCAGTTACTAGCAGACCAATAAGGTTGTATCATGTAGTATATTCTAATGTAGTTATATAATATATTGTTATCCTCGTAGGCTGCTAGAAACGTTACAATATTAAATGAAATGAAATGAAATTATTTATTTTGCAATTAGGATTTTTCAATCACTTTTACATGTCTTTTTTAAACTAGATGGCGTCGGCATTTCCTATGACCATCCCTGAGAAGAAACGCCGAAACAAACTCAGGGGTCAAAGTCTATTTTAAAGTCCAGACAGATTGTAATGATGTAAGGGTTTATGTGAGACAAATATAGGGTGGAATAGCCTTTTGAAGGAAGTGCCATAACTATTTGAGCTAACCTGTCGCAACAGAGTGCAGGCATGCATCAGTTATCGTGAGAATTAATGAAATGATGTATGTACAGCAAGGTTGTGTTTATTCCTAGTGTTTAAAGAATGAGTATCAGACAGCTTGACAAAGTTCGAAATATTTTTATAAATATATATTCAATTTTCAAAAATATATTGTGACGCTACAGTTAGAATATTAATTTCCTTAAATCTGTGTCTCAGCGACACCCTTGGACCAAGATTATAAATAGCTCGGACAGCCCTTTTCTGCAAGACGAATATAGTATTGATGTCTGCAGAGTTTCCCCAGAGGAGGATGCCGTAAGTCATAACGCTATGAAAATAACTGAAATAAACTATTCTGGCTGTATCCACATCAGTTAAGTGCCGAATTTTTTTGACAGCAAACGCGGCAGAACTAAGCCTACCCGATAATTTGTTTATTTGCGGGCCCCATTGCAGTTTGGCCTCTATAGTGATGCCTAGAAAAACTGTCGAATCCACAATGTCCAGTTCCACTCCATTCAATTTAACATTGATTGGTACTTGTCGGACATTGGGCGTTGAAAATTTAAGACATTTAAGTACTTACTGTGCCAGTGACTCTGTCCAGGTACAGCTCGGAAGCTCGAATTTTGTTGCAATAATAATAAAGTCTGAGCTTTCTTTTGTTAATTCATGCAACACTTTATGCATTTGTATTAATTTTAGTTACGAAGTTCTCTATGAAGGCACTCTCTTTATTTCAGCTGGCTATCGTCAAAAGTGACTTAACACAGATTAGTAGGTAGGTGTATAGTTAACCTACCAACTTTGGTTGATATCAGTGCTACATCAGGATTCCTTATGCGCCGTTGTATTTTTAGCTACAACCTGGGACTCTTTAAGTCAAGAGTGAATAGGTTACTTCTAGGCAAGCGTGCTACATCTTCGACCACATCATCGCTTACCATCTGGTGAGATAGTGGTCAAACGCGTGCCTATCAAGAATAATAAAAATAAAAAAGCAATTTTTCTTCTTTCAGTACCATTTCCGAGTTGAAACCGAAATATTAATTTTTCAAAACTTTACGCCTCATCGTCCGATTTTAACAAAATACATATCAAATAATCCTCGTTTAGGGAACATTGTCTGAAAATACATTGCCGTCGTGTCAGAATTTTTAACGAACGTCCCAAAGGTAATCGCGGTAGGCTTGGGACACACGAGGCTCTGTGACGCTGCCAACAGCGATTTAGTCGTATTAACAGACACCTACAATATTTTTATGTGGAAAAAAGAAAAGATACTTTTGGAAATAAGATTTTTGACATAAGTAAATAATTAGCAAATTTAAGCTACATAATTGATATGTGACACAAGATGTGGTCCAGGGGATGTAAAAACAGCATCGGGCCCCACCCCCACTGAACCCCGTTCAAAATGCGTAATTCAAATTCAACTCGATTCAATAATCACAACAAAAGCACAGGCCACAAGCTTCTTCTCAGATTGTATATACTGGAAAGAAATTTTAGGCGAGCGTGAAATTGCTTATACTATAAAATCAAACGTAAAATCGCGAGTCAGTACAATAGCAATTGCATATCGTCGATGACCAATAGAAGTGTGTTTTGGGCCTAAATCATTACAAGCTAGAATGACTCTTAGGGGACTGTTAAACAAAATTGGTCCAATCACCGGATTGCCGTCCTTCCGTTAATATTATATGAATTAGAACTGGTAACTTTAAATCCTTTGGGGGTTGCCAATGTGTTCAGATTACATGTAGAGTGGGTTTTGATTATGTCACCAAATTCCTATCTGTTTTGACACGAGTAATTACATACATGATGTAACTCTAGTTTTTGCAAGAACCTTGTAAAATAGGTAAATATTATATCTGTTAGGCATTATTATCTACATATTTTAAAAGAACAGTGACTGGCATGAACCATTCAAAATGAAACATGAAAGATGCGTATTTTTTTTTAAATTTGAAATGACGTTACATGTCTTTAGTTTACTTTTCTTCGTTTCAGTAAGGTTCTAGAACCTAATATATTTTTTTTTTTATAAAAAATGCGAATACTAGTTTTCCTCGGGCATTTGCCCTAACGCAACGCGCGCCGGCGCACAATGGTTCAAGGGCAGAAAAAAGTTCTTTGTTTCGACTTAGTTTAAAATGTCTACAATTTGGTACACACATACTAGAATGGTAGTAGAAACAAGTCCTAAAAATAATACGAGTAAATAATTATAGAGTATTTAATTATATGATGCCAAAGTAGGGTGATCGAGACTTAACAAATTTCGTGCAAAAAATATAGTTATTTCAAGTATGAACAGAACCCAAATACTATAATATTCAACTTTTTAGTTTAATCGTAAGTCTATTATGTATAGTCATTAAATAAGTAAACATATGTTATGATATAATGAGTAATTACTTGCTATTACATTTGTAATGAAGAAGGTTATTTGGAACTTTTTGTTTTCAATTATGAGATTATAACTAATCTCCGTTATCGACCGATGCATAATGATATACTTCAGAAGATTAATTAGACCCTATAGATTAACAATACATCAGTTCTGGCTGCGGTAACCTGCGGTCTTGGAAATATCAGGTCATTACGTGCAGTACCGAATAAAAAATGCTATACTCTTCATGATGATGCCAAAGCTTTATTAGTGGATAGCACCTATCTCTAAAACTATGGCTTCTCTATTTATTATTTAGTTTATTAGTATTTATTTATATAGAAATGCTTAAAGACTCTATATTTTGCATAATATTTATATTAAAATTCATATGCAAAAAAAATATATAAAGAATATTAAAATGTTAATAAAAAAAAAAAAAACATTATTTACGTATATTATATCTTTCTCTTTGTATACTAGTACATTAATTACATCATTTTGATAAAGTATTATAGTGATACGCAACGTCTTTTTATTTAAAAATAATATTTTCCGCATGCCCACACTATCTGCACCACTGTGCGGCGTCGAGCCGACAAAGTTATCAACCAATTGTTTTGATATAATAATGTTATAGCAGCAAACGGGAACACATGCTATAAAGCACTCAACGTAACTTTGTGCTCAAGAGCTACAATGACATGTGCCTTGATTGCTTCAAGTCCAACGATAGTAATATATATAAGCGTAGGGACATTTACATATAAAAAAAACCTAATTTAAAAGAAAAACGAGAAGATGTAATTTGTTAAAATAAATTGATCCTTTGATTGATTCGTTTTCTACAGTATATAGATACAATACGCTAGAATAGACACTACAAGACGATACATTTATTTGAAGTAAAGTAATTGAGTCACATGATATATGATTGATCTCACTGAAGTCTCTAGGGTAATTTTTAATGGGTCGTGCCTGGCGATCTCTGGTGAAGGAAAGTATTCCATTTTCCTCTGACACTCGTTCCTACGGCTGCCAACCCTCCCTTTACCCTACTTAATTCGTTAATTGATCACCTAACTATTTAATGTACCGTCGAACTCATTGCAAAAAAAATAAATTTTAGCATTAAATTGTTCTTATGTTATTTCTATGATTTATTGGCGGACAGACAAACGATGTTCTCATAAAAATGATAAAACTAGCCTATTATAACGACGCCATTTATTTTTTAATTAATCTAAATTAATATTTTTTTCGGATTTGACTACATGTTCCGTGAGTATTTTACAAACTCTACCGCCGACGGCCATTACACTTAACAATTATCCATCGAAATAATATGTTAGAGACTGGACATATTATTTCGATGCAGTTATCACACTCCTGTACCGAGAGGAAAACACTCTTCTCTTAGTTTGGTTATAATAAGACGGGAAGTATTTTACCATGTTCCTGTTATTTCATTCGGTGAAAAGATCGAGTGATGGGACGCCGACGGATAAAATTGTGCTAGGGGGCGATCGGTCCTCTTTAGCTTTAGTTTCATTCAATTTTGTTCTGACGGCTACCAATAATAATGTCAATGATATTAAAACTAGGAAAAAAGTATTGTAGAATATAAATATTCTTTCGTATAATAATGATTTTGGTATTTAAAATAGTATTTTTGTTCATTGAATACGTCCGTGAATCCAAGCGCCGACGGATGCGGAAAGCTACCAGCATCCGGTGTTCATTCTATTTTCCATGTTTCCCAAATACGAAATTCAGCCATGGGTGTAATGTAATAACATATTATATTTGCTACATACTAAGTACTTAATTAACACAATAATATTATATGCACGTGTAGTAAGCGAATATGCCGTTGCATGTGTGGAGGGCACCGCACGATTGCAGGCTGTCAGCGGGCGCATCTAACAGCACTTGGTTCTCTCAGCGCGTCCCACCGGCCCGCCATCTTGCTGTTTCACATTTACCAAATGGGCGGGGTTCACACTAAGACAATAAAACTTGTATGTTGTTGGGCAGGTGTGCCGCGGGATACAGCGTGAGCCGCGTGCCCGGCGCACGCGCGAAGCAACAGATTGGTCGTCGCCGCGCCCCGCTGCTACGGTTATCGCGCGCTCTCTGCCGCGCCGGCTGGACGTCTCTGCCTCCGGCCTGACGCGACAAAGTAACTCTCAGTACTCTTCGCGCGATATCCTAGCTCGTAGTTTTCTCTTCGTAGTTTAAGGTACGTAGCCCGTATTTTTGTTGAATTATATTTATTTTTTTGAATTTTTTTATTTGTTTAGAGGAGTTGGAATAAATTTAGAGTAGCGACGGATGCGCTCTTAATTTTAATGTTTAGGCGTAGGTAACGTCAATTTGAATTTAAGATTCTGCGGTTTAGTTTGAGGCGAAGTTCACGGCTACCTACTTTGTGTTTCGATCCTTTGAATTGAAAACAGGCGCATTAATCTATTCAGAGTCACAATGTGAATTTAAAACGAGATTTCGGTGGTTTGGTAAATGTTTTAAGAAAAGTAATAGTATTTAGGGGTTTTTTGTAAGTATAATTTTAATATCTGATTTAGTGGGCAGTTTTTTGATTTTATTGTTAGTCAATCATATCAAAAAATCTGGAAGTTTACTTACATTTTCCTAAAATGTAGCTTATAGAGTATCTAGAGGGATTAAATATTCTACACATTCTTAAAAAATATAAAAACTATTTTGTAATGTTGAAAAATTAAATAGGAAATATTTCTGAGTATTTTAAATTCAAAAAGTTTGCCTTAAACAAAAACCTTCTCGCTTAAACACAATTTTAAAAGTTTCTTGAGATATAGCTCGATAAACATGCATTTTCAAGTCTTCGAGCTAATTTTAAACTCTAAAAATTTTATAAGCGATCATTTATAGTATTATAAAAGAATCTCACGTATAATTTATATTGCGTTTCGTTTTCCTGTCGAAAAAAAGACGCGCATTAAATTCAACTTACAGAATCTCTTTATATCCTTAAGTAACTTTAAACAGAACAAATAACTTGGAACACTCAGTCATCGAAGAGTCAATGGCTGTCGATCGCTAGTCAGTGGGCGTCACCAACACTCAAATAGCCCAACTTTAGCTAATAAATAGCAAGTCAATTACCAGTTTGAAACCACTTTACAAGCGTGTTTGCTCTCTAACTGAACACTGAAAGCCATTGATTAAAGTCACAATCACATCTATATAAAGAAATTGATTTATTTAGGTTAATTTAATTTTTGCAATTTCATTTCGTTGCTTAACATTTTGTATGTGTGGTAAATGGGGTGGTTATTTAAACGTAAAAAAATTATATGACGCCCGTGTGTTTAAGAAGCTTGGGATACCTTAATTCGTGTTTTCGAATTTATAGACCCGAATAAATGGACTTTAGTGTTCATAGGATTTTTCTTCGGGCTATCCGTCTGTGTTTTAATGCTATAGAGTTTAAACTATAAACTACAGAACAATTATTAATTCTGTAATTTCGTTTTATTGTTTGCGTGTGTTATACAATTTAATTTTACGAGTAAAAATTGAAAAAAATCTTAATTTAGGTACGTATTTGTCACGTACAATGTTTAAAACGCCTGTTAAAAGGGTTTGAAATTTAAATTGTTATTTTAGAAAATAGGGCTCTGGAAAAAGCACGGTAACGCAGCTTGGTGACGAGTTAATGTTTCTTCGCTATAAGCAATTTTTATGTTAGACAAAGACACTAGAATAACTGAACCATTTTAATAAATTAACGCTCTGATATAATAATAACGTA
Source organism: Shargacucullia verbasci (assembly GCA_947562105.1). NCBI lineage: Eukaryota > Metazoa > Arthropoda > Insecta > Lepidoptera > Noctuidae > Shargacucullia > Shargacucullia verbasci. Next base: position 20,041,884 of record OX387279.1, read on the forward strand.
AGTGGGCAGTCTCCCTCATATTCAATACATTGCCAGCTCATATGATTTGATCCTAAACAAACATTTTAGTAACTAGAAATGAACCTTTCTGAATATTTCACGTACAACACCGAAGACCTAAGAAATTGTAACAAGGCAGGTTGGGTTTCCATGAGAAAACTTTCAGTTACAATCCCGGAAATGAAATATTGTACCCGATGAATAGGTAATAGAGGATCACTTGTATCGTATTGGTCCCGGCTATGATTAGATCGCACCAGTATGTGTGTTTATACGAGTCTAGCTACGGTATGATCTACTATCACCTATTTGTCTGACGTGGAGATGACAATGTCCTCCTCATGGCAAGTAGACTAACTCGTGCGCACCACGTCATGAAATCACCCTGTCATCTTGCTAACGATTCCACCACGACTATGAGAGACTCCCACCTGAGATCTCTATATATCTTGTAGCCGACAAGAAAGACGAGAGAGAGCCAGTGTAACGCCGTCTTAACTTCGTTGCGGTGCGTGTTTTACGAGCGGCACTATTAGTCCCCTGTCTATCGGAGTATCGATATTTTATTTATGGATCGTAATACGGGATGAGTAGAAATTGAGGAGTGTTCGACTTAGTCAATTGAATCAAAAGTTATAAGCGCAACTTTCAAACAATATTGTCGTGCAACTATGAACATAGACCTTAGTCTCCTATCTACCTCCCCGAATAATGATGAGGACTTGAAAGTGCGATGGCGTGCTCTCTAATGTGCTTTCATGGATTGAATATCTTTATATGTATATACAATTTCAGTGTGCGTGTGTTCGTAATTCTTCTCCTCCTAAACGGTTTGATCAATTTTGAAGATTTTTTGTTTGTACGGTATCGCCTGGATGTTTCTTAGCTATAGTTGGTATCCAGATAAGGGTCCCCCAGTCAGACATAGAAACCGGACTTTCAGTAATTAATGGAATTTCACGTAGACCATTAGCTCCAATATTTTATTGGGTTAAAATAATAATATTCTACACAATTTTCTAAAAACTGTTCGTAATTAATCTTCTTAGAAAGTAATTAAATTCCTATGTAAAAGACAATTGAGAACCATTTGTAAGCTATAAATAGACATTGTACCATAAGTAATAAATTTAGATTAGCTCTATAAGTAGGTACTTATCGGTCTTCATTGATTATAAATATTACATGTCAATGACAAAATTAAGACCTCGTGTTTTTTGACTATATTTTGTTTTGGAAAGTGAACAACCACGGAGATCAGTTTCAGATTCAGAAAGTACCGACATTTCTAAGTTTTTCAGTCACAATATTCCTCTTCACCTCTACAATTACAAAAGCTTGATTCCACTGATTTAAACAACTAGTTTAATTGTTTTAATGGCTGGGATCCGAATCCACATCCTCTCAATCGTCAGTCTGTCCCACAACTATTACGCTAATGTCGCTTAAAAGTTAAATTGCTATTATCCCGAGAGATTGTCGGATTAGTGTGTCCTTTCTGTGGTCCCGGATAATTACGAAGTTAGTGAATATTACTGCTTAGCCTAAGGCTTCGCTTTAGACAAAAGTTACATTTAATTTTGATGTTTTATGATTATTACACTTGGTACCAAGATGAAAAGATTGTTTAATTATCTTGAAATTAAGTCGTTGTACGGTTTCGTCTGTCTACCGTACATTCTTGTGTAGTCCGCGTCGGTATCAGCGCAGCTACAATGAGTACCTACTTTATATAGATTTATTCGTATTGATGATAGATATCTCAAACGGAAATTGTTTATATGGTGAAAATATAAGTCAGACATTAAAGTGGTATCGACGGTGACTGCTCACGGTGCTCCCGATGTAATGAGGTTATATCAAAAACACATATATAAATATTAAATTAATTATTTAAACACCCTGTACATTACACATGTATAAAAACAACACGATTATTTTATTTCGTTTTCAATTTCAACCCTAAAGTGCAAACGAACAGAAATATAACTATGAAAACGATTCCCAAATCGCGATGTTTTCGGGGCTCGTTTCACACATGAGTGCGCCGTGTCAGGGCCAACGCGACGGCGGCGTGACGACAATATCGTCGTGTGAAGGCCACGCTTGCATATCGCGCGAGTAAACTGCAACGGCTCTTTTATCGCGCCTCAACGCTTGTAAATCGTCCGTAAATCAGATAACCTGGCGCTTTGTAAGAATCGAAATTGACTTCTGTTGTGTGTCGGTTTTGAATAATTTACAACATTTTTCCTTTGTATATGAAGAAAATCTGAAATATCTATAGACTTGTTACGGATAATGTGTATTTGACTCCGTATACATGATTAGATAATCGTACATAGGTATTTATTAAGGCGAAAATATGTATATATTTGGTATAATCAGTTAGTTAAAATTACCCAAAAAGATAAACATTCTTAATCGATTACACGGGTTGAAGTTCCTTAAAAAACTATCGATGTCCTTATATCAGCACGTTATCAAAGACAATAGATTCCCTCGGGGCCGACAGCTTAAGTAGTGTCAATTGGGCGAGAGCCCTCTGATAAAACCTTAAAAGCCTCCTGTATCGTGCGGCGAACTCGTAAGTGACAAGTGCCGCGTGAATTGTAGTCTGTGTCTTTTATACGTAGTTCGCGTTAGGAGGGTTAAATGTTTGGTGACATTAATTTAAAACAGATGATTATTGTTTTCTTTTATTTATGTTTCACATGGTGTTTGTATGCGACTAAAAAAATCACTGAAAAAAAAAAACTACTAGGACCCGCCCCGTCTTCGCACGGGTGCCATCCACTAATGAAGAATATGAAAAATTTCTTACAAAATTAAATCTAAATTTTCCGTTCAAACGTTTCTGGAATAATTTTCAAAATATTATTTCATACAAGTTTTGACCAAAAAATTACCAACACAACAAAAAAAAAATACTTACAAATCGGTCGAACCGTTCTTCAGTGATGCTCCGTCATACATGTGGCAATTGATTTTTATTTATACTAGCGAATTTACACGGGCAGCAAAGCATATACGCTTTCATTTTTTTCTGTCATAGTGTCGTATCCGCCTGTCAGGTCGAGCATTTACTCGGCGAACGCCAGTAAAGCTCCCAGTTGGTATGATTTATTCTGACATCTTCAACTATCTCTTTCATATTTCAGCCAATTTACACAAAACCTTAACAAATTATACACATAAACCTTCCTCATGATTCACTCTATCTATTGGTGAAGACCGCATGAAAATCGGTTCAATAGTTTTTGAGTTTATTGCGAAGAGACAGACAAACAGACAGACGCGGCGGGGGACTTTGTTTTATAATATTTAATTTATATAGAAGCTGATGAGCAAGAAAAGTGATTCACAAACCTCTAGTGCATAGAAAATGATTTTAGTAAGTTCTGCCGTACATTTATATGAGCGTAATTTCTACTGAAAAGAAAAACTCAACGACCATAAATGTAACCAACAAAATAATAACTTTGAACACTTTTTCGTGAATCCTGTCACCATTGATCATTTAATAAACGGTTGTAATTTTCAGCTGAAAATTTTTGTTCGAGACTTTTTGAAAGGGCACTCGACAGCAGGAAACGGCTGCTAATAATTTGATTAATTCAATTAAACCAGGCCACGAGGAGACCCCTAAAATGTCGCCGGCGTTTTTAGAATATTATTAATTAGTTGTTTCGTACTTCTGTAATTAAAGTCGAAACTCTGTTTTTTTATTCATCATGTATCCAGAAAAGCTCTTACAGTTTGTTCAGCTTCCAACTCAACTTTCCGACACCAGGCGAAAAGTTCTTGTTTACTCCTTAAAACTAAGTTGAAAATAATACTTCTCCCAGTATCGAATTAGGATAAAATTCCATTTAAGGTGGTTTTGATGCGGGACTAAATTACTGTTCAAATGTTCATGAAAATAATTCATTTACAATACTTCTCTTGCAAAGTCATTCTTTCTAAATTAACCGTCAAACGGTATGTCTCATGTTTTTCTCCAAGCATGCACTTGATGGCTGAACTAATGGAAAAAATCCAATTATCCTTTCCCGTGCTTATATATTGAAATCAAAGGCTCCAGTGTATGGTTAGCCACTAGGTCAATAAGATAATATCAGTATTCGCAATAGAAACTCGAATGCACATCGCTCACAGGCCCAATCTACATATTCATACATGCTTTTCAATTTGTGAGGATTCGCACCCTCACATTAATAATGCCGTATTTGCAGTTCTTGAATTAAATATTTTTGGATGGAAGAGCTATGATTAATATTTAGTGATTAATTTTTTAAAAGGTTCTTAGCACACGGTTCTTATTAAAGAGATGAGGTACCTATTGCACTTAGTAACATTCTGATCGAACGGCAAGATGGATTTTTTTATATGGTGTCTAGAAAATGAAATCGGAAGTTTACAAATCAAAAGTTTTATAACATGTAAACCGTAATTACTTTTCTTGCACAGGGAGTCTACAAAGTATAGTCATGTTAAGTTTTTGTCAATTTGATTGTACGAATAATTGTGAACCGACTTGTGTCCAATCAACCATAACAAAATATTACGAGAAAAATACCAAATCGATATCTCTACATAAGCTATTTGTTTAAAATTAAGTTAAAAATATGAAGTACAGTTTTCAGTACAACGGTACCTCGTATATCGACTGTCTGAAAAGGCAGCCGATGTTTTTTTTTTTTTAATTTAAAATAACTTATTTACGCATTCCGCTTCCAAAAAATGGCTGCTGCCATATCTTCAGAATCCCAAATAATCTTGCAAACCATGAACAACGGTTATAATAAATTCTTAATTGAATCGCATTCGTGCAGGGTACCATTTTATCACCCAAACATTCTTTTTGTTCTATCAAAAAAAGGAAAAAATACAGAAATGTCACGCCCGATAAAATTTTCACCCCTTCAAGAGGAATATCTGTTCGGAGATTCAAAGATCCTCTTTTCGACGAAAAGGTTTGAAAAGGAATTCTCATAGACCTTAAAGTCCTTAATATTTTTGGTCTGTAAATAATTCGAGTACGTTGAGGATTTTGTCGCAATATTTGCAAGTGAATGGCGGCTTCTGGTAGACATGGGTAGAACGGGTAGAACGGGTATCATGCCCTTTATACAACCCTTTCGCGGTTTTGCTTATATTTGAGGTGCTCAAGATAATTTTATTGACATTAGAATATGAAAAATATCTTTAAGGAAATTAGATCTTTATGATGTTTATAAGTGGTTTTAATATTAAAGTTACTCCTGAATGTTCGTCAAAGTTAACATAATTTATGGATTCGTATGTAATAAGTTTTGTTCGGATAATTTTTATATAATTACATTAGCAATTTACGGGAACCGTTTGCGTTTGGGTACTAGTCTGAATTTTGAAATTTTTTACGACACGATTAGCGCAATGGGCAGTCGACTATGTGTACCGGGTTCGATTTCCACTTGGAACAAATATTTCTATGACGTACAGATATTCTGGACTCTTAATTCCTGAGCATCAACTTTTGAAAATGATTCGTAGGCAATTTGCGCAATGTGAAATTAGGTTTTCTGTAAATTCGTTCTCATTAACTAGCTAGCTCCGAGTTAAGTATATTACCCGGTAGATGGAAACAGTCTCGTCCCCTATTCCAGTTCCAGTGATCTACCCAGTTGGTATACTGTATATATTTATATTTATAAAGCAATCATGGATGTTGACAACGTAAATGGTTTTGCTGGGACCAATTTCTTTTATTTCCTGTATTTTCAGCTTTAGTGATTATTGTCTTGTCTATTTTATATATTATATGGAATAGCAACCTGGATGTTGGCTGCATGCATTCTGGATGTCCATATTTTGTTTTATTAGATATGGTGTAGTAGCCTTATTGGGTTACTGAATGTTTTCGTTTAGTACTAATCTGGGTTGATGATGAATATAATTGTTATGCGGGTTTACTTCCATCATTATTGTAACTTTTTCGGTTTTTGGATTTTAGTCTGACTTTCTTTTCGGCTTTCCGGAACATAGTGTATTCCAAGCGCCATCACTTGGTCCTCTACCTTCACTCCTAGGGTTATGACTATTATTGTTAACGCACGTGTATTTAACAAGATAATATGTAACTTCCTATACATTACATTAATTAATACAAGATAAATATTGACAATAATTAACTTCTACAAATCTCATTCTTCAGCCTCACTCTTCATTCAAGTGTTTCATCATCTAAGTGAATAAAAAAGCGACAGATACATAACGCAAGTTCAGCAATATCAAAGTTTGGCCTAATCCCAACTGGGGATGTCGGGCCGAATACAACCACGCTCATCCTTACCGGTTAACCGTTGTAGCGGATTCTGGATCAAACATTGTGAAGTTTCATATAAGATGTAGATTAGAGGGAGGAACTTTTTATTCTTACGCCTTGCCCTCGAGGCTGTACGAAGCTGTAAGGACGCTAGTTTTTTGATCCCATATGTTTTTGATATCGGTGGATAAAAATATCACTTCTTATTTCAAACATCTCGTAGATTCAACTTATATTGAATATGTATAATATTCACAATCGAAATAATGTCGTTGCTATTTCTAAACTCTTCCAAATTTCCGTAACACGTGAAAATTAAACTAATACAGTTATTTTACCTTTCGTTTAAATATAGTTTTACCAAATAATAATGTCAATAGATAACGAATATTAAGTCCATACACGTTTACTGCCTTTAGGGCGTTCTTCCTGTTAATTACGACTGTTTTACAAATAATACGAACAGTTACATGCTTCCACTTCACCCCATCATCCCCCGTCCAAGGGTGGATCCATGATATCCGAGACCCAGACCTTGACACAGCTGGAAGACTTCCAACCCTGGCCATAACATCAACACACAATAGTTAGAACCTTCGGCTACTTCCTAGTGAAATTGCAATATATGTATATTGATGAGTGTTATATATTGTTACATATGGTCAAAGTGCAAGCAAACCAAATAGCAATCATTTAGGATTAAAATGTATTAATCTATACATCTATACATATAAATAAAATTGGAGTGTCTGTTTGTAATACTGAATTAACCGTTTTTTACTACATGCATATATATACATATACATACGGTACATACACCAAAATAACATTTTTTAAAATTTTTGTCTGTCTGTCTGTCTGTTTGTATAGGATATTCTCTGAAATGGCTGGACCGATTTTGACGGGACTTTTATTGGCAGGTAGCTGATGTAATAAGGAGTAACTTAGGCTACTTTTATTTTAGAAAAAATCTTATATTTTAGAAAAAAATAGGGTTTGTTTTTAGAAAAAAAAAAGTGCATTTGGTCTCACTAAAAAATACATTGTTAAGTTCCGACATCCACGCGAACGAAGTCGCGGGCACAGCTAGTTTACAATAATATTCATTTGTACAGCAGTAGTAGATGTTTACCATTATTTACCAAAATACATAACCATTTTATGTTATTCATAACAAGATTTAAAGCCGGCTTACTAAATGCATTTATGTAAATAAATTAGTGAATTGTTTCATCTAAAATTCAATCATCTATGCATACAAAACATTTCCACTGTTAATTGAAAATGTATTTGCGCGCGTATTCGGAAACGAGGAGGAAGGTGAAAAAGAAAGTTCTGTTTCATTTAATTAAAATTTTAGTATTTCATTTAGTTTACAATAGTGTAAAGTCGCATTAGTGAACTGAAAAATAATTAAACTTTGTACTTCGTATATATCTTTTGAATTTCTCCTGACGATGTAGAATTCATTAGTTTTGAATACAGAAAAATGTTAATGAAATCTAGTATTTATTTTTACTTGAAATGTTCTGTTTAGTTCCGAGCTTTCAGGAATACTAAATTAGGTGTAAGTATTAGTAAAACAAACAAACATTTGTAACTTAAGACTATAGTTTAACTAAAAGTTTTCATACAAAATACGTTAACATTTTTACCCCACTAAACATGAGCTGATTTTGCTAATTTTTTATATATTATAGACACAAGTAAAAACTAGTCCGTCACGGTTTTTTTTATTGTTTATAGATTGTGAAATAATGAACCGTCAATATGCGTTTTTTTTTTTTTAACTAAAAATCTTCCTTATGCTTTTCTCGTGATAATTACAAAATTAATCAAAAGTTTGAAAGAACAAACAACGTGTTGACATAGTTTATAATCTGACAAAACGATAGAGACCAAACTCAAATTAATTCGTTAAGATTTAGATGTAAGAAACGTTAACGCCCAAACACCTATTTTGCGCGTATTTCAAGGCAATTTCAAACCGGCAGTTAAACGACACTTTTAAAAACATACTTGCGCTCAGTACCTTGATATCGCGTAATTAGCCACTGCTTTTCTTTCCTCAATTGTCTGACCGACACCATTAAGTCGATAGGGCGCTAATTAAGGCGCTACTTAGCGCAAGAGTCCATTATCCTGTTAAAAGCGTATTCGGTAGATGGTGTTTTGTTCTATCATTAGCTGATAGTCATATTACCGAATCACCGACTTTAAAAATCCCACTCTTTAATATCTCCAGTATCGTGCGTAGAGTTTCTAAACATACGTCTCACGTGCACACACGACTTGATCCAGAATTCCTAAAAAATATTTGTTCTGTGCGGGAACAGAACCCGGTACACGGATCCGTAACGTCATTTCGCTTCTTGGATTCAAACCAACTGCTTATGGGCTATAACTCTTGAGCCAGGTTAGAAAAACTTCCTAATAAATGCTATGTAAGTGTAATATAATTCCGCCAGGTTTGAACCCACTCTCTCGACGTTATTATCTCTGAGTCATATCGTCTAAATATATCCACATACCCACCTTCATTACGCTTCACATTAGCACGGGTTAAATAAAGGCTTATTATATTAGGTACACAGATAACACGAGTGCGCAAGTAAAATGCTCTCATTAATTTGTACATGAAAATCATATTCGTACACTCTGTTTCCATTTTAACATTATTATTATAATTATGAACTCCCAAAGTATTAAGCTGTTAAGTAATATTAATAATTAATTTAGGAATATTCTAATCAATAACGTACAATATTATTATTCATATATCACGCGGCTGCAATCCACGAGGGGCTGAGTAGAGGTCTCATGTAACCCTTTCCCTCGTCACGTACAAAATTTAACGCAATTTAGCCTTCAAATCTTCTGACATTTCATTTACAATATTAATTTCAACACAGTAATAATTCTTCAAAACAAATTCTTAAGTTGAACGACTACAAAATTAATATAATTAAAAACAGACAGAGTAGTAATGGGAAAATAATATTACATTTAGAAAACGGTATTGTGACGGATACAGATAACTGTCGTTGGAATAGACATCATATAAAGGACCATTATACAGATGCCTGAATACTATACACATGCCTAAATACTGTACACATGCCAAGTGACTAGTAACTTGGAGGAACTATGATTCAGTGCGATGGGTACCAGACGGTTTAACTTATTTTCAAATTGTTTCGTATTTTTTATATTTACAGTTAAAAATACACATTTCACAATTAAATGGCTTTTATTGTAAAAAAGGGCAAGGTTCATACCAATTTATTAATAAATACTTTTAACATGCCTTTATAATTAACAATTAGTACCCTTTCAATAAATAAATGTCATTAGCAATCTCATTCCAAATCGCTCTGAAGTAATAAAGTTATAAATAAAAAATAATTTATATTCCATTTAATATTCAACAGTCAAAACCAGAAACCATTAAAAATATTGCTTCAATAATACATACATAACGCAAGTTCAGCAATATCAAAGTTTGGCCTAATCCCAACTGGGGATGTCGGGCCGAATACAACCACGCTCATCCTTACCGGTTAACCGTTGTAGCGGATTCTGGATCAAACATTGTGAAGTTTCATATAAGATGTAGATTAGAGGGAGGAACTTTTTATTCTTACGCCTTGCCCTCGAGGCTGTACGAAGCTGTAAGGACGCTAGTTTTTTGATCCCATATGTTTTTGATATCGGTGGATAAAAATATCACTTCTTATTTCAAACATCTCGTAGATTCAACTTATATTGAATATGTATAATATTCACAATCGAAATAATGTCGTTGCTATTTCTAAACTCTTCCAAATTTCCGTAACACGTGAAAATTAAACTAATACAGTTATTTTACCTTTCGTTTAAATATAGTTTTACCAAATAATAATGTCAATAGATAACGAATATTAAGTCCATACACGTTTACTGCCTTTAGGGCGTTCTTCCTGTTAATTACGACTGTTTTACAAATAATACGAACAGTTACATGCTTCCACTTCACCCCATCATCCCCCGTCCAAGGGTGGATCCATGATATCCGAGACCCAGACCTTGACACAGCTGGAAGACTTCCAACCCTGGCCATAACATCAACACACAATAGTTAGAACCTTCGGCTACTTCCTAGTGAAATTGCAATATATGTATATTGATGAGTGTTATATATTGTTACATATGGTCAAAGTGCAAGCAAACCAAATAGCAATCATTTAGGATTAAAATGTATTAATCTATACATCTATACATATAAATAAAATTGGAGTGTCTGTTTGTAATACTGAATTAACCGTTTTTTACTACATGCATATATATACATATACATACGGTACATACACCAAAATAACATTTTTTAAAATTTTTGTCTGTCTGTCTGTCTGTTTGTATAGGATATTCTCTGAAATGGCTGGACCGATTTTGACGGGACTTTTATTGGCAGGTAGCTGATGTAATAAGGAGTAACTTAGGCTACTTTTATTTTAGAAAAAATCTTATATTTTAGAAAAAAATAGGGTTTGTTTTTAGAAAAAAAAAAGTGCATTTGGTCTCACTAAAAAATACATTGTTAAGTTCCGACATCCACGCGAACGAAGTCGCGGGCACAGCTAGTTTACAATAATATTCATTTGTACAGCAGTAGTAGATGTTTACCATTATTTACCAAAATACATAACCATTTTATGTTATTCATAACAAGATTTAAAGCCGGCTTACTAAATGCATTTATGTAAATAAATTAGTGAATTGTTTCATCTAAAATTCAATCATCTATGCATACAAAACATTTCCACTGTTAATTGAAAATGTATTTGCGCGCGTATTCGGAAACGAGGAGGAAGGTGAAAAAGAAAGTTCTGTTTCATTTAATTAAAATTTTAGTATTTCATTTAGTTTACAATAGTGTAAAGTCGCATTAGTGAACTGAAAAATAATTAAACTTTGTACTTCGTATATATCTTTTGAATTTCTCCTGACGATGTAGAATTCATTAGTTTTGAATACAGAAAAATGTTAATGAAATCTAGTATTTATTTTTACTTGAAATGTTCTGTTTAGTTCCGAGCTTTCAGGAATACTAAATTAGGTGTAAGTATTAGTAAAACAAACAAACATTTGTAACTTAAGACTATAGTTTAACTAAAAGTTTTCATACAAAATACGTTAACATTTTTACCCCACTAAACATGAGCTGATTTTGCTAATTTTTTATATATTATAGACACAAGTAAAAACTAGTCCGTCACGGTTTTTTTTATTGTTTATAGATTGTGAAATAATGAACCGTCAATATGCGTTTTTTTTTTTTTAACTAAAAATCTTCCTTATGCTTTTCTCGTGATAATTACAAAATTAATCAAAAGTTTGAAAGAACAAACAACGTGTTGACATAGTTTATAATCTGACAAAACGATAGAGACCAAACTCAAATTAATTCGTTAAGATTTAGATGTAAGAAACGTTAACGCCCAAACACCTATTTTGCGCGTATTTCAAGGCAATTTCAAACCGGCAGTTAAACGACACTTTTAAAAACATACTTGCGCTCAGTACCTTGATATCGCGTAATTAGCCACTGCTTTTCTTTCCTCAATTGTCTGACCGACACCATTAAGTCGATAGGGCGCTAATTAAGGCGCTACTTAGCGCAAGAGTCCATTATCCTGTTAAAAGCGTATTCGGTAGATGGTGTTTTGTTCTATCATTAGCTGATAGTCATATTACCGAATCACCGACTTTAAAAATCCCACTCTTTAATATCTCCAGTATCGTGCGTAGAGTTTCTAAACATACGTCTCACGTGCACACACGACTTGATCCAGAATTCCTAAAAAATATTTGTTCTGTGCGGGAACAGAACCCGGTACACGGATCCGTAACGTCATTTCGCTTCTTGGATTCAAACCAACTGCTTATGGGCTATAACTCTTGAGCCAGGTTAGAAAAACTTCCTAATAAATGCTATGTAAGTGTAATATAATTCCGCCAGGTTTGAACCCACTCTCTCGACGTTATTATCTCTGAGTCATATCGTCTAAATATATCCACATACCCACCTTCATTACGCTTCACATTAGCACGGGTTAAATAAAGGCTTATTATATTAGGTACACAGATAACACGAGTGCGCAAGTAAAATGCTCTCATTAATTTGTACATGAAAATCATATTCGTACACTCTGTTTCCATTTTAACATTATTATTATAATTATGAACTCCCAAAGTATTAAGCTGTTAAGTAATATTAATAATTAATTTAGGAATATTCTAATCAATAACGTACAATATTATTATTCATATATCACGCGGCTGCAATCCACGAGGGGCTGAGTAGAGGTCTCATGTAACCCTTTCCCTCGTCACGTACAAAATTTAACGCAATTTAGCCTTCAAATCTTCTGACATTTCATTTACAATATTAATTTCAACACAGTAATAATTCTTCAAAACAAATTCTTAAGTTGAACGACTACAAAATTAATATAATTAAAAACAGACAGAGTAGTAATGGGAAAATAATATTACATTTAGAAAACGGTATTGTGACGGATACAGATAACTGTCGTTGGAATAGACATCATATAAAGGACCATTATACAGATGCCTGAATACTATACACATGCCTAAATACTGTACACATGCCAAGTGACTAGTAACTTGGAGGAACTATGATTCAGTGCGATGGGTACCAGACGGTTTAACTTATTTTCAAATTGTTTCGTATTTTTTATATTTACAGTTAAAAATACACATTTCACAATTAAATGGCTTTTATTGTAAAAAAGGGCAAGGTTCATACCAATTTATTAATAAATACTTTTAACATGCCTTTATAATTAACAATTAGTACCCTTTCAATAAATAAATGTCATTAGCAATCTCATTCCAAATCGCTCTGAAGTAATAAAGTTATAAATAAAAAATAATTTATATTCCATTTAATATTCAACAGTCAAAACCAGAAACCATTAAAAATATTGCTTCAATAATCACATTTAGATATACGGATAAAAGGAAACCTTTTCACGTCTAATTTGATCTACAATTTTAAAAGAATATTTTACGAGTAGTCAGTCATACAAATTTATCAATTCAAAAATTTAATTTGCGGTGGAGTTCAGTTACTCATATACTATTTTAATAGATATTTATAATTTCAATTACCTTGTTATTACTGCAAATATGCTTGTATAGTATTAGTGTCGTTTTCGACTAAAATGTTGTTAATAAGTAAGCCTGTTATTAAAAAGTAAGCCCCTGAAAAAAGAGGGTTAAGTCATGGTTTCAAATCAGTTTTCAGTGCACATTGATAATAGAACCTCTCATACCCTACTAAAAAGGCTTGAGTCCATCCCCGGCGGACTAGGCTTGTCGCTGTCGTCTGTCGCCGCTGCTTGTCACCGGTGACTAACTCAAGCCTTAAAGTTCATTGAACCTCCGAAACATGTTTCAAAATTTTCCTAAATTAGTTTTGTTACTCTTGATATTTTAATTGAAAGTACTAACTCATTTAGGGATAATATTAAATATTTTAAGTCGAGATATTAAAAGTAATTGAATAATCCAGTTAACCCTAGCTATTGGCCATCATCAAGCAACTGATCTCTGTAGCCCCAAGTACGACCAGATTTTTAGCGAAGTGTGCATGCGCCTGACGCAGACGACGGTTGATACGCTCGGGTGACCATGTCTGAGGCAACGTAGGGCTCTATCATAACTGAGCCACGCGAAAAGATGATTATTATTTTTATTAATATGCAAGTATACTACGACTATTTATAATGTATATATGTATGTATAATTACATAAAATGTGTCAAAATGGTGGCATAAGTTATGCTATACCCCTTATATATTCTATATTATACGAACTGATTTAAACGAACGAAATAATTTAAAAAAGACTAACATAATGCACTTTAGACAACGTACACATATTGAAAATCTTAACATACATTTTAATAATATTAATATTAATGCAGCTGACACAATAAAATTTTTGGGACTAATAATAGATGATAAACTGAATTGGAAACCCCAAATAGAGGCACTTAGTAAGAAATTAAGTAGTGCAGCCTACGCTCTAAAACAACTTGCAGTGGTACTTAACAAAGACGCGCTAATAACTGCCTATTATGGATTAGCCGAATCAATTCTTCGATATGGAGTTATTTTTTGGGGGAATAGCACGGACAATGAAATAGCGTTTCGGGCCCAAAAAAGGTGCATTAGATCGATGTTTAGACTGCAAACGACAGACAGCTGTAAATCTTGTTTTAAGGAACATAAAATATTGAAATTGCCCTCATTATACATCTTGGAAACAGTAATGTTCATTAAATCTAATTTTAATTTATTTGAGCGTTTGTCCGATACTGTCCCTAGGAATAGACGTGACAATTCCAAACTTTGTCTTCATGACGCTAAAACAACTCTTATGCGTAAGAGCATCTTTTGCATGGCTCCAATCATCTTTAATAAATTGCCCAAATCATGGAAAACGTTGAGTATATCTGCTCTTAAAAGTAAATTGAGGACTATGTTAACTGAAGGAGCATATTACAGTATATCAGAGTTTATGAAAATGGACAGTTTTCTTTGTTATTGAGATGACGATGTTGTATTTTAATCTATTGTATGTTTTCAATGTGTAATAAGAATATTCAGTATTATTAAAATATAGTTCTACTATTGATGGGATTGTAATTTGCTATGACACAATTATTATTAATTTATATTATATATATTTAACGGACATTGAATTGCATCTGATATTATACTTGTGTTGTTGTGTTCTAATTTTAATGATAATGTTTAGTTAATAATGATTCAATGTAATTTTCAATTTTGTTGCATGTTATCACGTATGCACCATCTCTTGTTACGAATTTGTACGCCACAATATGCGGCTGAACATGATAGAACATTTCGTTACTTATTTAATATCTTGCATGCAATGTATGTACACCATGTTTAAACAAATAAATAAACTTACTTACTTACTTACTTACTTAACTGATACACCATATAATATGCACATTAATAAAGCCATTTAAACTTAAAAGCTTAAAAATCGACGACTACTGCATGCATGTTGGCTTTAATTTACACTTAACACAAAACTTTACACAAAATGGAAAGTTAGTAAAAACATGCAGTTTCGGATAAATTATGATTAATTAGTATAACCGCAAATTGTGTGTTAGTTTGGATTTTAGTTGGAAATCTGATAATTTTAATGGAGGGTGCCTACCACTCTAAATATAAACTCTAAACGTGCTAAAAGCTATTTGGAACGCTTTACCGACGTTGGTTCCTAAAATCGGCACTGGTTGTTGTGCTGATGTTACGGATCTAAAACAATATATAAATATAATTGAACTATTTATACTAACATTACATATACATTTTATGTGTTTAAATTATACATTATTTGCATGTAGTGTTATGTAGGAAGTGGGTAATATTAAATTAATCTTATGTTAAGTTTGTTAGGTCCAAACATTAACATGAAAATTCTACTACGTTGAAATATCAAGTTTTAAATCCTCTTGACTATCTTACAATAAAATCTTGATAGATACTATTATATCCTCGAAAATAATATTCTTTACTAATACGAAGGATACTTGGAGAAAAGAGCAGACACAAAGGCTTCTCGGCCACCTTCGCTTATTACACGTAAGTTCATAATAATATAATTATTTAGTGTACCACCGGCTCCTGGACTAGCCAGGGTTATCTTAAAATAGAATGTGTAGGTATTCTCAAGTTATAACATGAAATAGTAATCAATATTTTTACCCGACTACGGCAGAGCAAAAAGGAGGGTTATGTTTTTGACCGGTATGTATGTATGTGGGTATATATGTATGGTCATCTGTTCCCTCGTAACTACTGAACTACTTATAGTAATTTGACAAACGACCTCGGCTATCCTATATAATATTTTATAATACGGCGTGCCAGCCGTATTAGAACCAAGTGGTTTGGCACGTGACGATGGGAAGAGACCAGACGGTATGACATTATCGCCATGGAAGTTGGGTAGGCCTCTGGTGTGGGACGCAACATGCGTCGACACCCTTGCGCCATCACATCTTCCCAGCTCGGCGAGCTGTACCGGTGCTGCTGCTGCATCTGCAGAGACCCTCAAGCGGCGAAAATATAATAACCTACTCAGTGGTTATATTTTCGAGCCGTTTGGGGTCGAAACACTTGGGCCATGGGGTCCGAGTGCTCGCATCTTATTTAAACATATCGCAAAGCGATTAGTCGACTCTACGCGTGACCAGAAGTCTGGATTATTCTTTGGTCAAAGAATCAGCATTGCGATACAGCGTGGCAATGCTGCCAGTCTTCTGGGAACAATGCCGGTTGACAGCGATGCGGAGGAGTATTTTGACGCGTAGATAATATTTTTATATTTTTATATCTTTAATCTGTTTCGTGTTTTAGTAGTTAGTAATAATAAGTAGGTTGTATATATATATATATATATTATTTTTTCGTGCAAATAAATATTTTATTGTTTCATACTTTTTAGAGCACGATGTTAACAGTCAGGTTTTAGTATTTGATTTATTTTTTTGGTGTCTATGATAAATATTGCACAGTCTCTTCGATTTTTTAAAAATCTCTTGTATAAGACCAAATCCTCAAGGTATTAAGATTTCGCAGCCTATTATTAACTTTGACAGTAAAATCGATATTCTATATAACTATATTTCAGTAAGCAAGCTTATGAATCGATTTTAAACGTGATGTTATTAGACTTGTCTGAAACAATCTGTGAGATAGCCCTATTCGATCAACTCGGAGATCGTGAGGTAATGTTATTGTCAGCGTTTATTTTTACCTGTGACTTTATATTACAAAGTGTCCGTGAACAATAGAAACCAAGTATCAACGACGTCATATTTTGCACTCCCACCATATGTTATTTCTATCGTAAACATGTTGTTATCAAGTTCATGCAATTCTATTGAATTTATGTTTGTTTGTAAAAAAATTGTTTGGGCGTCAATATGACGATTTTTCATAAAATGGGACCTTTTATATATTCTCGACATGACATCTGAGAGGACTAATAATAGGGGCTGAAAATAGAGCCCTGTTCACGTTTTAAATAGCTTGGGTGTTGATCGGCCCCCATTGAATCTATGCTCGTAGCGTCGCGCTACGCTCGTAGGCGGCTACGACGCATTGCTACGAGGGGTGACATTCACATCTGTTGTTTACATAATATTTGTTATGATGTGTTCAAGGAAAGATTTTATAAATATTTGTTCAGTATAGTGTCTTGTTATTTCACAGAACAACTAAAAATTACAATATTTTATGATTTTCCATGTATTCGATTTAAACTAAAAAGTGGCAGTAATACGAATGCTATAAATAAAAAAAAAATAGAAGACATGCTAATTTGAAATTAAAATAGAAAAAGTTTTTGATTTCAAGCCCAATTAGTAAAATAATTTACTTAAGTTCTGTGTATGAAATTGTTGATAATTTATTATGATTGTATCAACATTTTCACTTAATGACAAATAAAATAAAATAAATATACGTCAGTATATTAGTGTTATAATTTATGGCAATGCTTTCGATTAAAAAGTTAACTATCAACAGGTCGTTTATCTTTTAACATAGTTTGATAAGTCTAATACTTCACCCCCAGAAAATATGTATCTGTCAATTATTTAAATTAAATATTTACTGACAAAAAAAAAAAACTCAAAAACAAAACTAACTAAAAAGTAAAATATAAATGTTTTATTATATAATATAGTAGTTGAAGAACATTAGAGTGGGTGCAATCATACAGTGAAATGCAGAA
This sequence comes from Shargacucullia verbasci, assembly GCA_947562105.1. Lineage (NCBI taxonomy): Eukaryota > Metazoa > Arthropoda > Insecta > Lepidoptera > Noctuidae > Shargacucullia > Shargacucullia verbasci. The sequence goes on from OX387279.1 coordinate 20,060,038, forward strand.
CCTACTCCTTTTTTGAAGTCGGTTAATAACAGAAATAACTAAATTCAAACTATTAACATTGTGATATTACTGACATACCTTGTGTTCGATAACTAAAATATTATTAACAATATACAGCCTTAGATATTTCGATCAAACATTTCCCAAACTCGCCTACTTCCGCCGTAGAAAAATGGACGATAACCGAATCATCCGATAACTTACTGACATGTACGGCGGACGGATAACCGGGTTACTGACCGTTTATTCCTAATAACAAGTCTGTTAAAACATCCTGGATATCTATTGTTTAGGTTTTGTTACGTGGCAAATTGATGCGCACATGCCCATGGGCACATGATCTAGCTGTCATAATTGCTATTGTGATCATGAAGGTGGAATCTCATAACCTCAAACGTGCCTGCTGACCTTGAAGTCATCGAGTATGGTTCAATTCCTAGATCAGATGAAATGTCACGTCAACGAACGAACAATACGCATCTGCTTAATCCTTCAGGCAAGGCAAGCGTGATGCTAGGACTGTTCTACTATGTACAGTGACCAAAAAGTCTTATGTTCAGTGGTTTTTAACAGTCTTGGTTTTATTCGTATTTCAGAGCATTTATTTTATTTAATATACCTTTTGCCCGTGACTTCGTACGCGTGGAATTTGGCATCTGATATCTTCCTGCGGTAAAATGGAGCCTATATTTTAAATTAGACCTCTAGCAATACATCGGTGAAAACTGCATTCAATTCTATGCAGTAGTTTTTGCGTGATGCGTGTATAAGCATACAGACAAACAGAAAGAAATTCTAAAAACTGTTGTTTTGGCTTCTGTTGCTCTAATAAAGATTCCCCCAGTTAGTATTTCTCCAATATCTATACTGTAAAAAAAAACATGTTACCAAAAACTTAGTCTACCTCTACCAAATTATTGGTCCACGTTAGGTTTAGCCTGTACCATGGGAACTAGGAACAGGATTACCAAATAATTAGTTAATTACATAAGTATTGTGCCTTTGTTACTATAAATGAGTGTGAGAGAGAGATTTTAATATTGATATTATATATTTGATTATTTGTAGACTTGGTTCAATCTGTAGTTTTAAAAAGTGAATACCTACAGTGCGCATGTGGTTCTCTGAGTGATATTTTACTTCACGGTGATCTGAAATATAATTATTAACAGAGTAGTTTCTCATTCGTTAGTCTATGTTAATAATTATATTTCAGATCACCGTTCATAAAATTGTAATCAGACTTCACTTAAGGTAAGTTCGTCTAATTAATCAATTATTGATATCACATTTTTTTTTATTGCGTTATAGACATTGGTTGAAGTGATCATGGAGAGCGTTGGGGTTTAAAAAAATATATCGCCTTCATAGATCCATATTCACACCAGCTCGTCAGTATGCCTTAAGGCTAGCGGGCTTCTATTAAAATCCCTTCGCCCTGGCAACAGACACACGATATCAAAGTGGTCCAACCCTCGGGGGAGGTTCTACAAATCCAAATATTTCCTGAACTTCATACTTTGTGATTGTTATTTTGAAATTGTGCGAAATGAACATTAATTATATCGTTTATATATAACGCGTGTATTCCACAAAGGGGTAGGCAGAGAAATATTGTTGAACAAAAACATTTCTCCGATGCTATTTTAGTCCCATAGAAAAGCCCGGGCAAACCTATTGCTATCTGCCAGGCACAGTTTCACACTCCGGGCTGCTACTGACATGTTTCTTGAACGTTTCTAACAGAAAAACTCAATAACATTTTATACTATATGTCACCAGCAGTAAGACATAGGCACAATTATTATTTTAGCAATATAATATTTACATCACGCCTTCATTCCCCAAATGATTTAGCAGAGTTGTATCCACTCTGAACACTAAGATGTCTCTGAATACCTGTAAGTACTATGTAAAAGAACGTGAGACTAAGACCAGACCGCAGCAAGAGAGATTTAAACTCTCCGACAAGACTTGCACCAACTATACGGGTTGTATGAATAGCAGATGTACAACACATACAACTAGTAAAAACTATCGATGACAAACTCAGCTTTGATTTATCTTTGCATAACCTCTATATGAGCTCACGTCTAACCACATTAATCATGGTGTCAATTCTCATTTCGAAATCAAATCTTTTATATTCGCGTAGACCATAAAAAAGCGCTTACAAATCGTTAGAGGAGAACCAGCCACAAACTCCATGGTTATTCTTTTAAAATATAATTCGTGTAACAAATTTTTTAAAGGTGCTACCTGCCCTTCTCTGTTCTTGAGTTTTGTAAAATATTGTATTATTGACGAAGATAGGCAATTTTTATGCGTTACGAAGGTTCGCAAGGGGGCCCTCCACCCCCTGGTGACAGCGGTAAATTAATTCTTAACAATATACTGCGATCAGAAATCCGTTAGCCAAGTATATCGTGATTGCGAGTAGTCCCCTAATTTACTGTTAACTTAATTGTTGCGGTCTTTTTGAAGCCGGACGTTTAGTAGTGCGTGTTTCCCGGCTCGCAAGTGTGAACTTATTGAATTTTCTACTATAGTCGTATTGGCACAGAGATGGGTCCGCTCTAGCTCCTTGGTCACAATTTTACAAGCCGTACCTGTAAAATTCAATAATCACGACAGTTTACATAGACCTGGAGCCTTGTCTTTATGGCAATAATGTGTCATAACCACGCCTATCTGTGTCATAATCATACGGAACCTTTGTCAGATTGCAGCCGAGACTTTTCTTCCATTCCTTTTCATTCATTCTCACAGTAGCATGAATATTATGAAGTAATATTGTTTGTTTACCAGTAAGTGTTATCGGTTCAAGAAGTACTCGTAGTGCGCCTACTTGAGATATTGCCAACCGTTCGCGATAACAACGGAGCGCTATCTAACATCTGTGCCTACCTCTCGCGATAAGTGACGTCAGCGGCGTAGGCGCCAACTGACTAGACACTTTATTCAGTTTCAACTAGTTCGCAACTATTTATCAATATAATACATTATGTACTATTTTCTTTACGTGCATACTTTTGGGAATAAAAGAAAGAAGACATAAGTGTATTTTTACATAAAATTACATCAAATTAATATTTACTTAAGTGATTAAATAATCACGTGCTACTGATTTTTATAGACATAATATACAAGAAAATTATACATATACTAGCGATCCGCCCCGGCTTCGCACGGGTGCAATTTACTAACGAAGAAAATGAGAAATTTCATACAAAAATAATAACCGAATTTCCGACTTTTCCCGTGGATTTTCGAAAATCTTTCACACAAACCTTATCTTGAGATACACAACAAAAACAGCCAAATCGGTCGAGCCGTTTTCAAGTAATGATCCGTTATACATGCGGGACTTGTATTTATTTATAAAGATAAATTTATCATGAAAAACGAGATTTTCATTTTATTATAAATGTTCCAGAAAGTCTACATAAACCTCTGAAGCGGGTTATTAATATCAATAAATACACACTAATTACACTGTAATTATCGATCATAGAACTCAGCAGGTACAAAAGTGAAACAATTCCAACGGTGTACGGCCGCTAGGCGGAAGTTTTACCTTACTATCACTTAAATCTCAGCTCACCCCTGTGCGGTTGCCAAGCGGCCTTGGCACGCAGTTGGCAGCCCTGGCGAATCGATAGCCGACGCATTGCAGACTATTGCAAGCTGGTTTACATAGGCGACACTTTCCATTGACATCTTTTAGGGAGCACTAAAATTATAGTTACCACTTTTTGCAGCAGAAAACTGCGTTATCGAGTTCCTTATTCACTTTTTACACACGCAACAATGCAGGTTTATTGACGAGTGCATGAGGAGTGCACGTCACAAGCCTAGTCAAATGACAATACGTTAGCTCAGCGCTACCTTGTTGACTGATACATCTTTGAGCACTCGCACACCCAATAGAAAACTGGGCAGAAATTTTAATTAATAGCCTAATAAAAGTAAAGTTCTATTATAAGTATACGGAATCTCTCGTCCGAAGAGATTAATGACACAGATAATTCATCAAAAAAAAAAAGAGATCCAGTCGCATCTATTTGGCGACCTAGGCTAGCAGGTGCTTCACCATAGTTGTGACTTTGCAGGTCGATGATGACCAGCCTTCAAAGGCAGGCTGTACTGATGGTCATACGCCTACTGTGTGCTGTGATGTTACGTTAACACAATCACCAATCACCACGCTTGGTTGATCACAGTATGCTGTTATTAGGCACACGCATCGTCTTGACATAATACCATGTCTATTAGATTTGTTCAGCCCTACCGTGTAATTTTAATCTTTGTGTACACAAACCATTTATCATGGAAAATAAATGAAGTTCAAAAGTAACATGCAATTTTCCGTTGCATATATTCCGGTACAGTCAGCGCACACGATTAAATCGATCTATTTTAATGCAATGGGAGGTGCGAGAGAAAGTTTTGCGAACTGTAAACATACGAATGCACAGTAAATGACAAGTCTAAATGTAGAACCACAAGTAATCAGTGTTCGGGACTTCGGGTTAAGTTAAATCTGGGTGTGGTGAATGGGGAAGTGAACTTCGTACCTCTGACGTTGCAAGTATGTCACTGGGACACCGTGTGACTTTAATAGTTAAGTCTGACAGCACCCATCGGATTTCCATAGGTTAAAACAAAATTAAACTTATACCCAGAGATGTCCTCTGCCCAAGAATATCATCTTTTTGTGGCACTATCCTGTATTAGAAATTTCATAGTTCACACTATAGGGAGAGGGGAGGAGCTATAGATCCTACTGTCACAATTCCGTAGTGTAACGGTTTCAGTAACATTAATCCTTGCTCACCTACATCATATAAAGCATATTCAAAAGCACCTCTAATTGCGAGTTCGAGTATATTATGCAATTCAGTTCAAATAAATAGAAAAGTAAAAGTATTATCGCTCGCGGTTCCTCTTCATGTGTTTTGTTGTGCGCAATGTGTACAAAGGTAGGGTGAGGGGGAGGGGGAGTTTGAATGAGTAAAAACAAAGCACAGATAACGCTGCATGGCTCTCTCTATTGAGGGCAAAAAGTTTATTTCACATCCAGCTACAACAAGTATTTGTAGCTGTAGGAATGATAAAGTGCAATAGTATTATTTAACAATAAACTAGTACTATACTATATACTAATATAGTAAATCCAGCCCATTACTGGAAGAAAGTACACGACAGCTCAGCACGGGCCTCTTCTCAGACTCGGAAGGGTTAAGTTTTAATCCTGTTGGCCTTATGCGGATTTGACAATGTAATCAAATATACGGTTATGGTAACCGCTTACCTATTTGTTTGCCAAAAGTTGTTCATATTGATAAGTTCAATAAAAGCTTAAAGGGATCGGGGTTAGAAAAAGAGAAGCTTGTATAAAACTCTAGTGTCCATTGACATGCTTTGGTGAAAAAATAGTGTTTAACAAACGTTATCTGCGTAGATAGAATGGGTAATAATGGTTTCTAATTTTTTCTATAACGTTTGAAATTTAGTCGTTTGAAAATATAAAAGCGAGTTCCATAGCGACATGGCTAATGAGTGCCTACTTTACTATAAACATAGCGATATTTCTTTTGCACTTTTCTTTCCATGAATGTTAGTTTTTGTGCTGTTTACTTTGCTTTAAATTAAAAGGAATGGGAATGAAATTCTACGTAATTTTGTTTATACAACTTGATTAGTTTACTTTTTATAAGGTAAACAGCAGAATATTTTCCAGGACTTTTCTTTGACATGTGTTTTCGCAAAACAACTTTATTTTCTTCAATGTCTTCTTTTAACGTAAGTCATGGTTGATGCTGATGGTGAAATTCTCCAGTAGAGCGGTGTTAAAATAAAACATTTCTGGTGCGGAATTCTTGTGAGATTTTATATCGGTATTGTTAAAATATGGCTATACATCATTATAATTCTGCCTTACCTTCAAAGAAAGCATGGTAATACATAACTGATGGTTGAAACAGTCCAGAATATATAAAATAAATTCTTCGTGGTTACCTAACAATCATCAGAAATTATGGATTTTGTAAAATTAAATGGAGTTGGATGGCAGAGTTCGGAACATCCTTCTTGACTTGAGTGAAACATAATTTGCATTTTGATTATAATTGTGGAATGTTAAAATACACAATCAATGGCTGAGTATGTTTGATTAGCTTTGAAAATAGCCCAATATTTTCAATCCAAAATTCTACGAGACTGAAGCTATAAATTGTTACTTCAGTTTGCTATCCAACCATAGACGAAAATGTCCACAAGCTCCGTTTTGGGTCTTTGAAAACTTGGACTTCCAACCTAAAAATTCAGATTAAAATCTAGGATATAATTGTGCGTCACAATATATATTTGAAAATTTAATAAATGTTTATAAAAATATTTCGAACTTTATCAAACTGTCTGATACTCATTCTTTCGACACTAGGAATAAACAACCTTGCTGTACATGCTACGCGCCTCCACAGAATAAGCAACTCGTTCATAGGACAATATATACGCTTTTACAATAAACTTCCCAGTGATATACGTAATTTAACATTAAATGAGTTCAAAATTGTAATTAAATCTAAACTTTGTAAAAAAGGATACGATAAAATTTCGGACTATTTAGATGACAAAAACGCTTGGGATAGAGCCGCTCTTTAGACTTTCCTTTTTTTTTTAAATACAATTTTTGCCATTAATTATTATATATTTACTTTATAGTGAGATCTAGGCTGAACGCTCTTAATTTCATTAATTCTCACGATAACTGATCCATGCTTGCACTCTGTTGTCACAGGTTAGCTCAAATAGTTATGGCACTTTCTTCAAAAGGCTATTCCACCCTATATTTGTCCCACATAAACCCTTACATCATTAAAATCTGTCTGGACTTTAACATAGACCTTGACCCCGGAGTTTGTTTCGGCGTTTCTTCTCAGGGATAGTCATAGGAAATGCCGACGCCATCTAGTTTAAAAAAGACGTGTAAAAGTGATTGAAAAATCCTAATTGCAAAATAAATCATTTCATTTCATTTCGATAATAAATCCTGTCTGAAAATATTGACAGGATCTGAACTGCAATAAGAAGTAAAAGGGTTCTCCTCATAGTGTGTCAACATTCCAGCAAACGGAGCAACAAGCAATGTAATCAGTGGTGTAATACATTACATTGTACTAATCCCAGGAGCGCGGCGCGTGTAACGTAATTATATTCACAATACACTATGCGGCCAAATTAGCATGTTTATTTGTGATTTGTTGCGTTACACTACTAATTACATTGCATGGTGCACTGTATTCTCATTCGAGACCACAGGAGAGGATTATCTTTTGTTTTGTGCTTTTGATAATATTAGACAGTAATAATGTGATGTTTCCATACTTTACAATGTGCATGCAGACTTAGAGTCCCATTTTATGTCGTTAAATTAAAGGCTACTGTGTGCTAAACCCATGACCCTGCATAAACCCTCATAAGGCTGGAATTGCGTTTGGTTTGGTTGGGTGGGTGAATTAAGAGAGGACTCGAATACTAATGTAACGTAACTTTAATTAATTACACAATAGTTAATAAGCTGACCTTGTCACAAAGTTACCATCCTCAGTACACAAGGGTCCAATGGCGTCACACGATGAAAGCGATGCCTCGGGGTGTTTGGTAATCTGTGTATTTTCGTCTGTGCGAGTATGCTCGTAACGTGACGAGGGGCGACAGCGCTTCAGGCCGCTGAATTTTTGTGAGAGCCTAGTTTAGGCCGGGAGAGAATAGGCGGCGGAGACGTCTGGGCAGGCAGAAACTTAGTAGTAGGCAGTATCAAACGTGTGTATAATAAAGATAATGTGTTCTTTGGTTTGTAATTTTCATTGCAGAATACTGCAGTTTCCCTAATGAGACATGTGGGTAGGTGGAGTCTTAGCAGTATCTAATTATGTAGGTATTGAGGAAAGGAGCAACAGAGCACTTTCTTATTTTTTGGAACTGTGGATTTAGAGTTACTCGAGGTGTAGATTATCTACCACCTACTTACTTGCGTACATGATTCTTCTTGGCAGTTTTTGTGACTACTTTCAATGGCGTAAACTTTTGGCTTGATAAATAAGTTTATCAAGCCCAACTAAGTAGTTTAAGTTTACTTCATAAGTTATTTATCAATATAAACCAGATGTCAACAAGAAAATGAATTCAACAATTTAGATATCCAAAAATGTTCAACTGCAAAGCCCAATAACTGTCACAGCATAACACATTTTCCAGCAACAACTTTAATAACCGAGTACCGAACTGTATTACTTTCTTAGAGCTTAACATATTCATTGAAATTTTAGGAACATCTTTTCCAAATATTCGATAGGCCCCTATATTTCAAACCGGTTACGTATGGTCCTCGGTACGGTCACTGTTTCTGCCTCGCCGAGCACTTTTGTAACGTGAGTGAACACAAGTGGCTGGTTTGCTCTCAGACAGTTTTGTGGACCGAGGTCTTGGAGTGGGTTATTTACTCCTTACTTATTTGTGCCTTGTGTAAGAAACAGAAGAGGACTGACGGTCCATAGTTTGGTGAGTTCAATTTCGAGGGGCTAATGTTTCCGAGACTTATTTTTTTGGATCCCTAATTACCTGGTATGTTTTGTACATTTATCCTTTTCTTTCTTAGAGCATTTCGATATGTACCCTTATATGGATGCTCTGTGGTGGAAAGATTAGCCTCCATGCAAAGTGTTACTCAGCATCTTAATTATCATCACGTAATGGGTATTTCCCGTGCTCCTCACTTCCGATAAAACACTTTGTAAAAAAAAATCACTATTATTTCGATACATTATATCTGCGGCGCCGTCCACGATATCTTTCCGTATATTCCTTCAACGACATGCACAGACTCGAGACCGAGAGTTGAAATTAAATCCCCTGTTCTGGGAAACCTGTTGAAATATGTCCAATTATGTCAGACAGGTCGGAACACCGCCTGTCCAACTCCGATATGTCATAATTTGTTATGTCCGGAAGGATTACAATACTTATGCCGGAAGATATTAGTTTTAATGTAAAATAGGGTTTATTCTAATGCAGAAATCTCCTGTTTGTTGACTGAGTTTAAAATTCATTCAGGGAGCAACTATTATAATAGATTTTAGAAATACAACTAATATTTACTAAAATTGTACAAGTAAGTTTATATTTTCATATTATCTAAAAGACGTTTTTTTTTTACTTTGCTTACAATATTTTACCCATTACTTCAATACAATATTTCTAGTCTGAATGTATACACACTTTCTTCATCTTGTATATAATTTTACAGAACATTCAGAAGATATTTTTTGTTGTCACTCTCACTCTTTTTTTATATTAAATTGTCTAGTCTGTCGGTGTCAGAAAAATGTGACTTCATTTATAAATCGTTTTGTTAAAAGAAAAACCGAATCTCTACAATAAATATAATAGAGTATCTACAGACGTCGAATTCAATCTCTCACCGTTTCTGTAGAGTACTTAAAAGATAATGGATTGAATTCACAGCGCAGCGGTTACAACGACTAACTAGGAGACTAAGTACTATATTACTAAATGTAGTATTTGATAAGCCACTTTTATTATATTGCGTCACAAAGGGGTTACATTTTGTTCGATTATTGAGTAACGTCTTTGTCTTTTAATTGCGTGGTCTCTCGGTGGTGGTCACTGTTACACACAATACATAGTTCACACATAAATCTTATGTAATATATTACAGAGTGTAGTTTAAGTTATTGGTCATCAAAGTACGATGTCAAAGAAGTAACACTTGAACTTACTGATAATTGCAGGATAATTACGATAGACGCTCGCAATTGGAATCCATTAAATTTGATCAGTTCAACAATGTTCATTGTGTTTTTATAGCGTTGTTGATTTTTAATGATTTTAGTGGACGGATTATATCTAGAGCTTGTTGAATCAACGTACAGGAGATACCATTGTAGAATGGTACATAGATAGACTATAGATACCTATACTCTTTAATTTACCGTAGAATGCTGTAACTTTGCCTGCACTCCTAACTTTGCCTGTACTAATTCTGTAAAGTAGTACAAACCTGTATTCTTAACTTAACGACTAATAAAATATTTATTTGAGTTCCTAAATTATTTAGCATTGCAAATCTAATTTGATATAGTAAGTCATTATGAGTTATTCCCAGGCAAAGTTAGGAGTGCAGGCAAAGTTACAGCATTTTAATACACAAAAGGATTCAAATTTTATTTAGACTTTATTATAATTTTTAAGCTTTGAGCTTTTTCTCCACAGGAGCAGAAAATAAGTACCGCCACCGTAAAAAGTGTAATATTAAATTTTCCCGGAATTACTTACATACTTTACAACCCAATGGCCTGGCCCGTGACGATGGCAAGAGACCAGACGGTATGTCGTTATTGCCATGGAAGCTGGGAAAGCCTCTGGTTTGGGATGCAACCTGTGTTGACACCCTTGCCCCTTCCCATCTTCCTGGCTCAGCTGGCTGCGCAGGCGCTGCCGCTGCAGCAGCGGAGACACGGCGCAAATATAATAATAATAATATTTATTTGAGCCTTTTGGCGTCGAAACGCTCGGGTCATGGGGTCCGAATGCAGGTCTCTTTTAGAGACCTTGCTAAACGCTTGGTCGACAGTACACGTGACCAGAGGCCTGGCCTATTCTTTGGTCAAAGAATAAGCATTGCCATTCAACGTGGTAATGCTGCCAGTCTTCTGGGCACGTTACCATTTGACAGCGATGTGGACGAGTACTATGACGCCCAAGTATTCGTTTAGGATAGGTTTTTTCATGTTTGTTTTTTTTTTCTTACATACTTATTTAAAAATATTTCGTTTTCGAATCGCAATAATTATCTCAGTACCAAAAGCCCACTGAAAGTACTCGCGCTAATCTGAACTCTGCAGCCTTAGAATGACTGTTGAGAGTTGAGAGCTTTCTATAATTGGTATAACTTGCTAAAGTCTAGTCATCTGAACTGTTGATACTGTTGACAGGAACTCGTACATCATCAAGATCGTCCTGGATCTAGAAAATCTAAAGATAACTGGCAGAATATCTAAGTAGTATGTCAGTCACACCTGCTACTCTACTTACTCCAAATAATAATAATTCAATCTATTACTGTCCCACTACTGGGCAAGGTGTCTTCCCAGAATGGAAGGGATTTAGGTCTTAGTTTACAACCTAGTGTGCGCTCTTTTGGCACAGGTGCACGAATATTGAGCGCAGACACTTAAGCACCCGAGTGACGCAAAATAGACATATTCGAAAATCTATTGTCTGGTTGGCGTCTGTTGGCGTATTTGTGAATTAATTACTTTCAAGTACTCATTGAAGTATTATTGTCCCACCGACCGCCTACACAAGATTCGTAGCGTCAACTAGAGTTTAATTCAATAGTCACGTTTATTTTAATAAATAACGAGTCACAAATATAACGTTACAAACCGATATGTATACAAAATAGATAAATATTATGTATCTACGATAATTGCAATAAACTGAGATACATATATATCGAACAGATATACACTATCGGGTCTCGGATAATCGATTGTTATCCGATAGTTGTAAAACACCTTGTTATCGAAGCTTATCGCAAACAGTTTTTTTTTGTGAGCCCATCCAGTCAAATTTGTACATTCTAAAATTACAGTTAAAGCTGAAATTGCTTTGTGAGGAAGTACGAGTTCCTTAAATAATTATCAACTATTATGCTACGGTAATAGCTACTTTATTCTAATCAGAATGAAGTTCAGATTGGTTTAACAAGTTTAAAATTTTAAATGCTATCTGAATACAAACATTTTTATAGGTTTATGATCCAGGGATCGCTAGATACGATCTAATATTAAATTACGAGAGGGCGATGTTTTTCGTGTGATATGTTAGTATACATATTTTACGCTTACATTCAGTGTGCGGTCGGCTGACTTTAATGTAGTTACAAGCGGGTTCAACTGAGGCCATACGTACTAGGATGTCGTTACGTGAACAATTTAAAGTCTAGACGGAAACGCCTGTTTTCAACAAGAGGACATTGAAAAGACCCGAATTCAACCCCATCTTGTAATAAGCGAAGATAATGACGACTAGAAGAGGTCACATATCTACGTAAATCATATAATCATGTCAAACAGCAATTTTAGAACACTAGTAACGTATTCTTAGATAACAGTACAACAAATCGTTAGAAGCAGTCTGTCAATTACGTGAATCCGGCTCGAAGGACCATTAATAGTACTCAAGTCACTGGATCCCCTACTATTATCCATTGTACGGGAATCAAGTGACTCGGGTGTATACCTTGTAGCAAAAATGATCATATTAAATCGGTGTTTAGTTGTTTGTAAAATATAAGAACTTTTGATCAATGTGATTGGTTCCTACTTTGTATCGATACTGATTGTATGGGGGTCGAAGATTAAAGAAGAAAACGATTTAAGTGCATTGGTAACATACTCAAATTTTAAAATTTTGCTCTTCTATAATCGGTTACCATGAAATTTTCTACGTTTTCGTGAGGCCATGAAGACTAAAATTTATATTACGTATTTTTTATTACATTTTATAGCACTAATGATTCTGCCTTAGAAGAGTTAGTGTGTCAACTTTTCCACCAGGCACTTGGTCACTTGCCTTCAATAACTTTTCTTACAACTGATGCAAAAAATTATATTACTAAACAAGTTTGCTTCTGGAAAGTTAAACTGTATGTAACTACCGAAGTAGAAAAACTTAGCGCTGCGGCCACTTTGCTGATAAATAAAGTTTGTATTTAGCTGACAGTTTTACAAATTGCCCGAGTGAAAAATGCGTTTGAGCATCGCGGACATCACTACCATTTTATTACATACTAACTTCCGCCCGCGGCTTCACCTGCGTGGTTTACGAACCCGTACATTTTTCCGGGATAAAAAGTAGCTTATGTGCTATTCCAGACTGTAATCTATCTCTGTGCCAGATTTCATCCAGAACCGATCAGCCGTTGTGGCGTGAAAGAGTAACAAATATCCATCCATCCTCACAAACTTTCACATTTATAATATTAGTAGGATAGGATATTTATTAATTGTCGGTAGGTAAATTCCCAAAACAACAAACGGAACGTTAATTAAACAATCGTCGAAAAAACAACTAAACAAACTAAAAATACTGATGGATTCAACTGGAAGCGTACATCCAATACACTATATATCAATCAAATAAACGCTTACTTTCATATAAATGTCGAGTTATATATAAGACTATTTGCAACATTTACTACTGTGTCCGGCACGGTAATTGAAAGTGATTTTCAAAACTTGATTCACTGAACAGACACTATGACATGTCTAGTTTTCCCATATTACACCATCATTGTATTTCCTTGGAAAGTCAATCAAAATATTTGTTAAGTTTTATTTGATGCTTCAACTGATTTACACACTAGGTTTCTCCTGTATCGTGGGCACAGTTTATAACCATACATATCACATGCACACACAACCAGACCCGAAACAATTATATGTAGATCATACAAATATTTGTTACGTGCGGGGATCGAACCCGCGACACGTAGCGCAGAGAGCTATTAGCTTAGCCACTGCGCCAACCGTGTTGTCAATTTATCCGAGTTACTTGATGGACGCGACTGAAATAACAAAAAAAACATATCTTTTATCTTATACTTCATAATTTTTGTTTCTTTCTTTTACATGTGAGGTAGTAGATTAGTTATTATTGATGTTATTAGTGCCAGTACCATAGAAAAAAAGAGCTGGTATGAAGAGATTTTCCTTAGATACATGACACGGGACGAGTGTGAAATATTTAATCACAATAGATACAAAACATTATAATAAATTTATTACGGTTATCAGTTAAAACTTTTGCAAAATGCAAAATTTTACATGAAATGAAAATTTAATTTATTTTAAATGTTTTTTACTGTATAATTATAATATTTTTGACAGAAAAAACTACAACGTACGACACTCAATGAAGACAAACCGAGCCAAACAGTAATTAATCGACTGCATGTCGATTCTTTAATCGGTCAGTATCGCAGTTCCTTGTAATTCGAAGCGTTTAACATTATGTAAGTGCATTCCTGGCCCCGAATATGTCATCAATTTCTTTCATGTAAATATTGTTGCACTCAACAGTAAATAATTTCATATATTCGAGTAGGTAGGTAATGAGCGATGAGACACAATTTTAGTTATACAAATAGTGGTCTCTACATTATTATTTCGTGTTTCTTACTTACCTTATGTAGTGCTATCTCGTGTAATTAAATTTCTGAATTCTTCTATTTCTTCTTTCTGATTTCTATAACACAGGTTTGTACCTAGTTCAGGAGTCAGAGACTTCATAGTAAAATTATCTTTTTGTGACTAAATGCTTATTAGTATTATAATCAAAACTAATTTATTAATAAGTCATTTTGCAACGTTGATATTCTTGAAATTTTGATGGATCAGTATTTGAGATTGTATATATTATAAAAGATGCTTCCTCCGTAAAACATGTTTCATATAAAAAATTCCGTCGTCGTCGAATGATGTAAGATTTCGTGTTTGTCTCGTAAAAGCTTTTGAGTTTTAACTCATTTCTAAATAAGTTAAGAGTGAGCGTTTTCTTGCATTAGACTTGTAAATACGTTAAGTTTTTTCAAGGTAAATGACAGGCTTGGGAAAATTCTACAATATTCGCGTTAATGTGATTTATGTTTGATGGTTGCGTCACGTACGTCTGAAACTATGTACATCGCATTGACCCAGGGAACTCTTTCTCATTGTTTTAATGGTAAAATAATATTTTAACAAGAGAACTACAGCAACAAGAAGCTCATGTTTTTCAAGTGTGTGACATGTCAAAACTGCTACATTCTCCTTATTTTCACTCCCAAGTATGATTTGACGTTACTACTGTATACACGCTTTTTAAACTTGTATCTCTAACACAATAACAGGTATGAACGAAAATTGAAAATTAACAGAGTGCAGCGTCGAGCTAACCAATGACTATTATATTTTTATTAAATGTTGTAGACAAAAAACAGTTCAAAATTTCGCTGTAAAATGTATTAGTGTGAACCATAAATCAGTCAACAGGTTATTCCGACGAGTTAACGACTCGGAAGCGACTCGACTCGACTCCACATCAACTCAAACGACTTAACTTGCCACTCTGAGCTTTTTACGCACGGGTTATGAATTAATTGTTCAAAAATGCACCTCCTATAGTAACTGAAATTGTCGGAGGCATGTCAACGTTTTTGGTTTCGTAATGAAACTCTAAAATGTTTGGAAGATACTATATATTATATAAATTAATTGTCATGTTAGATAGGCCGTACCGATAACCGTTGGAGTAGACCAGTTCTTAAGTGGCGAGTAAACAAACGAAGTGTGGGGCGACCCCCAGCCAGTTGAAGCGATGATTTGCGTCAGGTGGTTGGCAAAAAGTAGATGCGGAGAACCGAAGAGCGGGCTCAGTGGCGCTTACTGGGAGAGGCCTATGTCCAGCAGTGGACGAAAGAGGCCTGATGATGATGATGTTAGACGGGAAATCGATACATAGCATTTGTGATAATAACAGCAAAAGCAAAGACTTAATGAATTAACTACGATCCTAATCCGTCACTCAAATCTCTCCCTCTCAGTTAAACTCAATATTATTACTCTTTATTTCTTTTGATCCCTCGGCAAGGCTTCCATTAGGTTAGAACCTTTATATTTATCCCCTAAAGGCATTTTCTCGTACTTTAAAAAGGCATAAAGGTACTTTATGTATTTGCATTCGGATAACAACCTCCGCATGCTGCTATGTCTTTCGCACACTTAGTGTGTGAGGGAGATCGATGATAAAATGTTCGTATATAGATATGATGTCGAATCGGCTGTATAACCTTAATTAATAAAAAAAAATATGTTCTAGAGGTTTGTTTCAAAATTATATCCAGTTAATACGAGCCCTGGTTTTATAAATATTTTATGTAGTGGAAGTTCTAGTTACGATGGTTATGAATTCGGTATGGATGGATGACAGCAATTAGTTTCAAGTGTCGTATTGTTTGCAAGATATCGGATTTTGATATATTGGTGATGGGTATGAAAGTGTTGTGTGGATATTTAGGACACGTTTGTGTATCGTTGATTTGTATAATTCAAATACGCGATACCAAATAATACGTAATACAGTTATTACTTACATATATTACTCTATACGTATCTATGCTTGATGTTAAAATACGGCAATTAAATTTCGGTGGAACGAGGTACGGTGTTCCTCCGTTTAAAAGCGAGAAATTGTCCAACCAAGCGAGGTGGTATGTCTAGTGCGGGTGGGGCGAAACCCGACGGTTGATGTTGGACATTCGTATCTATGTTAGATTCGTTGCAAACTCTCTTGCACGAATCACGTTTTATTTTGTCTTGTTACTCCGAAATATGTCACTTGGTAACAATATAGTATACGTATATATCCTACTAATATTATAAATGTGAAAGTTTGTGAGGATGGATGGACGGATGGATATTTATTACTCAATCACGCCAGAACGGCTGAACGGATCTGGATAAAATTTGGCACAGAGATAGTTTAAAGTCTGGAATAGCATATAGGCAATTTTTTATCCTGGAAAAATGTACGGGTTCATAAACCACGGGGTGAAGCCGCAGTAGGAAGCTAGCATACTTATTTGTGCTTTATTGTTAAATATGTAGATACGACAAAAAGACAAAAAGCTTATTCCAAGGTTTAATTAGGCAGAAAGGTCTATTTCTGCAACTGGCAGACTAAATAATGGATCAGTTATAAACATTTGAAAATATTCTATGCCCTTTGTATATCTTTCACGACGTTTCTCATCAACAGTACCTATTCAGTGCGCTTTGTAAACATGTGCGTTGCATTTAGTTTTGTTTTCAAACATTTCATTTATCTGTGGTCTTTTATTCACTAAAACCACAATATACTTCTGGATCTGTTGTTATGAGGCACTTGTCTTCTTCTTGTTCTTGCGCCCACTGTAAAACAGTCTTTTGGAAATTATTAAATCAACTAGTGGCCTACAATGAATTGAATTGAATGAAAAGTTAGAATGCCGTTAAGTTGCAAGTTGTGATTTTTCTGTCTTCATTTCTAGCTTGTCGTCATCGACTCAATTGCCGTAAAGAAAGTAATTAAGGGTCAAGATGTTTCGGACATTACTAGCAACATTGTACGATTCGTTTAACACTTTTCGGACTATTTAGATGACAAAAACGCTTGGGATTGAGCCGCTCTTTAGCCTTTCCTTTTTTTATATACAATGTTTGCCATTAATTATTATATTATTTATTTCATTATTTTGATATTGTAATGTCGTTTAAATTGAAATGATTTCTTATATATAACCGCTATACATTGTAAATGTGAGTGAGATCTAGGCTGAACGCTCTTAATTTCATTAATTCTCACGATAACTGATCCATGCTTGCACTCTGTTGCGACAGGTTAGCTCAAATAGTTATGGCACTTTCTTCAAAAGGCTATTCTACCCTATATTTGTCTCACATAAACCCTTACATCATTAAAATCTGTCTAGACTTTAAAATAGACCTTGACCCCTGAGTTTGTTTCGGCGTTCTCGTCTTCTCAGGGATAGTCATAGGAAATGCCGACGCCATCTAGTTTAAAAAAGACGTGTAAAAGTGATTGAAAAATCCTAATTGCAAAATAAATAATTTCATTTCATTTCTTATTTCACTACTTATTTCACTAGCCCGCACTTGACTCGTAAAAATCCGGATTAATATCAGCTAACATTGTATAATCTTCATTTTAGATCTACGTGACAGATAAACTGCAAGGAAGCTGGCTCAAAATTTTGCTACAGTGTAATCAAAATTTTAGTATTTAACGAAGTATATCTAGTATATTCTAGAGTCGCGGCTAGTACTGTGCGTAATATCGGTGTCAAATGTGATACTTACTAAATTTAGGTAAAGTTTGTGAACTTTTGCAGCGCGTTAGTACCGAAAGACCATTTTGAATTTTGTGCTCCAATAAGAAATTCCGCTGAATAATAATGGTCCTAATACTTTATCACCACAAAGTTTTGATTTATTTAGTCAGATTATATTTATAATATTTGTGTATATTTATCTATGGGACTTAAACAAAAAATAACGCTACTGCCTACTTCAAACAGAGATTCCTGGCAGCAGACCCGCACGTCTCCATCTATCTAGTAATAGAATCCAGTGCCTTAATGTTTTCATCTGTACTAGCAGCGACTACTAGATCAATAACTGACAGATGTTATAGTTTTCTTTATGACCACAATAAAGGTTAGTGCCCATTACAATTTTATGGGGAATTCTTTGTGGATTAACTGTCCGACTTTATAACATTATCTGTATTTTGTGAATTACTTTCATTCAAGATCTGCAAAAAGTTTAGTTCATAACCTTATTCTGCCACAGTTAACTGTTGAAACACATCTAGAACTCGTTATTACTGGTAAGGAGTAAAGTTAGTGAAAGCTAACGTACGTCACAGTTTATAACCTTCCGCGATGTTTTTTGTTATGTCATAGTCTCATCATATATGAAGCCGTCAGTTATGTAATAATACAATGGCAAATTTTCTGGTCTACGAGTCTCTGAAAGCTCACAATTTTTAACAAAATCAGTGTTGCATCTTCAGCAATCCGTCTTTATTACAAACTGAGATTTGAACCGTAACTCTACGGAACCCTAATGGAAGACCCTTGTTTTACCCCCGGGGAGGGGTGGGGGCAAGACAAATAAATATTAGTTTCCAAACATTGTTGTATGATTTCTCAGGTGTCGTCTTAAGTTTTGGTCATCTTGTTGATGATGGTACTATTACGTTTGGGGATGTTTTATTAAAGTTTTTCGGTCTGGTATTCTTTCACCATTCATACGTATTCTTTATAACATTGTTAGTGACTCCACACATCACTTAATGAATATTTAAGCGAACGTGGCAATTAAAATCCCAATACAATTGTGGAGAATATTGGAAATTCATTAAAACTTAATGTTATCGTCACTCTATTCCCACTATCAACCTATAATACACCAAAATTAACCATAACGTATGGCGCTGTTAAACAATAAGTGATCATAAACGTAACGACGCGACAGCGCGCGCTACTGATCCCCTTTCATTAATAACCGCTGTAATGACGTATTGATAGTGGTGTGGTAAAGATCGAAATCCTAAAGATACTAAACGATAATAATTCAGTAATATTTATAGTTTAGTTCATCAAGAATATTCGAAATGGTGGGCTGGAGTCCTATGTCCAGCAGTGGGTGTCTGTATGTGGATGAGGTGTGTTGTACGTAATGCTATTGCGCGATAAACTAACTACATCCTAGATTTAACTGAATTGCGAAACTTTGTCGTTGTACCCGTTGTAAAAAAGGTTATTTGAATAATAAAGTTGGTGTTCCGTATTTACATAAATGTGAATTCTCAGGTAAAACACGGATGGACATAATCTTTGCACTAAAAACAACAAAAATAGAGAGTAAGCTTTGAAAACCTTTTTAAAATTCTCGTACCTACCTAATTCCGGCACATTTCGCAAAACAAAAGAGCACAGTGTTACACATGAGGGATGGTAACCGGCGCGTTTGAGTGCCGGCTGCCGGCCGGCCGGCCTGGACGCTTGGCATGCAAGCATATAAACCTTCAATCCGGTTTTTTTAGATTGGTAACTCCCGGTTTTGCTCCAAGCTATGTTTTTTTTTGTGATATACATTTGTTCTGCTGATTTTTTTAGTCGAAAAAAGGCTTTGACTTTGACTAACCTGTTGGGATCACATTATGACGTAATTTGTAATATAGACGCCTGGTTCTCAGTAAGCAAAATTGATATTGATCAAAGCGGTTTTCATCTCAACTTCTCTGAAATTATATTTAAATCTCGTTACACAAAGAGCCTAAAACAGAATGCTACTCACAGATTCCCGGTATCCCTTGAGATAGATGGAGTCGTTCATTAGATATGATTTTCTTTAAAAAAAATATGGATTAGATATGGGAGATCTTTCGAGAACTTGACAAAGGATGCCCTTGTAGCTTTCTTTACTTTTTGAATAAATGACATAGCCAGCAAATAGAAGAATAAAAAAAGTAATTTAATAATAAATTAAACCAACTTCAAAACACAAACGAAAAAAGAAAAAGAATAAAAAAAAATATAAAAATTAAAATCAAAAGTGGGTGTCCACGTAAGCAGTTATACCAACTATATTATTTTTTTAAGGTTTTTAGTTTCTGAGGAATACGTGGACAAACATACATACATACACTATTACATTTAATAAACACACTTCAATTATGAAGGAAATCATATTTAATCCTAAATTACTTAAAAACAACATTTGGACGCGGAGCTTCATGGTAATTAATAATTAATATCAATTATTAATTACTTAAAATTAATATACATAGGTACGCAATTTTGTCCGAATAGAAAGTTACTATTTTAGAACCTACATAGAGTTTTTAGAAATATTCTCTGGAACAAAAAATCTGAATATTTTCTCTACATCAAACGGACTTCTAATTTCTTACACAAAAATCAACGAACACTTTGCAAAGCGTTGAATAAGAAACATCTAGCAGCCATCATCCAACAAACAATACATTTTCAGTGATTATATTTACTATTAAAAAAAAGTATATAGAGTAGTATATCGCCGACTTTTTCATATATGTATACTCAGAAGACAGAACGCAGTCCTAGCTCCCACAAAGACATGTCTACCCTACCTTCAACGTGGAAAGTCGGAACGTCATTGGACGAAACTTGTCGCGTCTCGCTGTTGATATATAACATTAATTATACATCAAGGTGTGCGACCTGTTCAGAAGCCTACATAGACTGACATATACGAATATTGTGCAATTTCAATCATATTACGTCCACACGGGTCGAATAGAAAATCTCAAAAATGCTGTGAAAATTGAGCGAACAAGTAAATAAATTAAATAACTACGAAGTGTAAAAATTATCTCATTCGTGCTCTTTCAAGACCCTCGCAATGTAATCAAATAAACTATAAAAAGGGGCTCCTGTCAATTCGGCTCAAAGAGTTTGTGTTTGACAAACATCACTCTCGCAACGGTCTCGGCGCTTAATAATTTCACTATTAGTAGACAGTTTTGTGAGAGTCGCTAAAAATGGGTTTCATAAATATTTGCAGAAAGGATTCTATGATAGACAATGTCAATGTTTGTAGCTCGTGTTAAAATATAAATATACTGTCACCCACCGCAGCTGTCCAGAAATTACTCGTGTTTAATTACTCGATGGGCCTAACTTTAGTTCCCAAGGATAATCACACGTTAGGTGTGCCACGTCCAGCGCGTTTTCGTCTTTATTTGCGAGGGAACTCACCAGCTGTTGCACTGGCTTCGATGTCAAAGGATACATTCACACCGTGGCACTTTTACAAATTATACAGTGCACGCATCACACTCTACGACACGTCTGTCTCCACACGTACTAGTGACTCGTTATACACTCTGCTCAGTACTATTTAATAAACCTATCTTGTGTAAAACGTAAATACACCATACACCAACATATTTACGTTGGTAACAAGTAGTAGGTATACTCACTTATTCCTTAATTGTCTAGAACATCTACTGCGTCTATGTTCACGGGAAGGTATAGACTGAGTTGAATGCACAAACTTCCGTGCCACGTCTGGTCCACGGCCGCCGCGCGCTGTCTCGTGCGCTCTATGTGTAAGTGCCTTAGACGTGCAATGAATATCCTATCGTCTCGTCTTTCATCACGACACAATTTCAGCAGCTGATAAAGCCTTTTCCTGGTATTCCTGGCATTCAATCCCAATTGACAGTGGAGTGCAAATAATAAACTACATGCAATAATTTTCAAAGGATTCACAAGTATATTATAAAGTATCGTCAAAAGATTGGAAGGCATTGTTTGACATTAATATTTCACCCGGTTTCACAAACTACCGGTTTGTGGTTATCGCCTCGGTCGCAAATTGTAGGTTAACTGTTTCAGCCAACCCTTTGATTTAAGTTTAAGTGGTAGTTGGGTGGACTGCCAGAAGA
Organism: Shargacucullia verbasci; assembly: GCA_947562105.1. Classification (NCBI taxonomy): domain Eukaryota; kingdom Metazoa; phylum Arthropoda; class Insecta; order Lepidoptera; family Noctuidae; genus Shargacucullia; species Shargacucullia verbasci. The sequence goes on from OX387279.1 coordinate 20,082,163, forward strand.
TTTGCATTTTTTATTATAGTCTAACACCTATTGCTTTGAGGAATTGAATTGTTTTGCGTGAGTTTTATGCGAGTTTTACATGTAGATTTATATAGCACAACGGAAATTGATCGAAATAATCTCACTGCATATATGAAATATATATTATTGAACTATGTTAGAGAGATTATGTAAGTACATTTCACACATTGCGATTGCCTCGATACTGTTCTCTTTTCGTCGTGTGATAACGAAGATGCGTACAACGGAGTTTTCCTATCGAAATTAGGTAAGGAGTTTTCTAATTAATATGTAATTATTACTCATATTCTATGACTAATCAAATGTTTTACAGGACGTCTTGTTAATAACTCACAAATATTACTTGCTAGAAGAATAATACAAGTTATATTTTTGACGTTAGCTAGGTATTGTAGGTTACTCATAGATCCCCGAAATCCTTGGATTATGAAAGTCGGTATAACAAACACAGACACTAAATCAAGATGTTCCACACTTCATGAAGCTTTCTGTACTATGATCAAGTTAATGATGTCCAGTACCAGGTGGTAGCCCCCGCCCCGCAACACTGCCCGCGCAGACATATGACGTGTGACAAATACACTGGGTGTTTTGTTTTAAGCCTCGGAACGTGGAGGAAAATACTAATATATTTTTACGTAGCTGTTGAAGGAAATAGCAGAATATCTTTCAGCTTTATAAAATACTAAAATTATAAAGAGTAAGAGTTAAGTATCCAATTCGAAAATATTTGATTTAATTTGAAAAGCCGATAAAATTAATTACTTACATAGAGTCACGTCTATTCCTCAAAGTGTTTGAAAGACGTGTACTATTATACACTCACATAATTATTTCCAATTATTGAGTTCCGTGTGCCTATTTCCATTTATCTGGCATGATTCCAAAGTCTGGGATGCAACGGATATCCACACAGAAAAACTCAATAGCACTGCCGACCTGGGAACCGAACCCAGTTATAGTTGCGTTCAAGACCATCATCTCGAAAACAATTTCATTCGAACGATGCCACACTGCAGTCTCACTAGCGCTACATGCGTTGAGGTTTGAGAGGATTAGCGGATTATATTAAAATCAAATACAATGAAACTGGATGGATATTTACCATTCCCAAAAACACATACAATACCAATGAGTCAATTAAACTTTAGTTCATTTATTCTTCTTCCTTGTTTCTTAGTTTATTTTATTATTAACACAATGTAAGAAAATGAAAAAAATCTAATTATTCCCTTATCCCATATTTTTTTTCCTTAAATGTTTCATAACCAAACACGTTAATTAAGCCACAGTTGTGCGCTGGTCCTTTGATCCGAGTTATAAACGGGGTATCAAATCAATAATTGTATGTCGTTATCACGCGTACACAGCCACGGACACACCCAGCTGACATAAATTGCGTTTTAAACAGCACCCGACGGTTTGCGCACACGATTCGTTGGTTATCCGACAGCTTTGTTGGTGATTAACTCAGCCTCTTTTCGCTCTGAGCATATCATAGGAATATATTTCCTATGTCAGTTGCACTAGAAAAGGAAAAATGGAAAGAACTCCATCAGCTACACTGACAAGAGTAAGGCTCTTAAATTAGAAGAAGAATTAAAAATAAATATTAATATTCTTTAAAAAAATGTATCAGGACAAATTTGTCGTGCGTGTGTGATCAGCCTTAAGGGACGATTCACACAAAACGGGACCGCTTCACACCGAGCGTGACGCGAACTCTCCATTGATAAATGTTCAAATGTATTTTATTCAATTGGTTCCCTTTCAAACCGTTGTTATTTATTTTTCGGGCGCACATGATGATCGTGCGTCAACATGTCGTTATTGAGATCACATCAAGTTTGATATACATTGAATGGGTCATTTGCTGAGTATAACATTCTCGTTATGTTTTATGGGATTTCCGGGGGCATTATTTCTAGCATCTCATTAATACAACATTCTAACTTATACAGTGGTACTGTAGTGTCAGCTTATACAATGCTCATGAATTCTTAAATATTGATAACTAAATGTGAGGGAATAAATTTTTTACTTCATCATTATGGGCGTCACAATAGTGAGGCGCCAAGTTTATTGGAGTTGAGTATAATCGTCACTATACAGAGCCGCTAGTGTAGTTCAAAGTGACAAATTAGTGTAAAAGTGCTCTATCTAGTATTAAGAGTATTTTTGAGTTCCACAATATAATTTGGTCTTTAATTCTAGGGTGAACTCAGTTTATTTGTGAGGCAGTGAAAGTATTAAGATCGTATACCAATCTGCATCTCTTGTATAGAGTTCTAAGAATGGATTTCTGAGAGCAGTGCAGTGAACACAACACAATATATATGGGCTGTTGTGTGATGAATGCGTGTTCAGCTTGCCTAGATTCTATAGAGAATCTATATCTGGGAACTAATACATACTCAATGCACTATAGGTAAGCCTTGGGTCTAGTCAGGGAGAATGGTTGCAACACTATACAGGATATATATATTCAAAACTGGCTCTGTATGGATCCAGCTTTCTTGAATGTATGCAGCTGCATCGTGTGGGTAACTCGACACACACTGGGATGATACAAATACTATTCAATAACGTTACGAGGTGTGGCTATAGAGTTTTAAAAACAGAAAAAGACCTTCGTATTGTAGGGTATACAAAAAGGTTTTAATAGGTTCTTCAAAGATTATTTATGTTAAAACTAGTGCCCATATACTGGCAGTGAAACTATAAAATTACAGTTGATTAAAGCCTCATCATCCAGCTCCTTACACGTTCTTCCTTGTTTAGCTTCTGTAGAATGAAACACTCCACTCATACTTCGAAACTAACATGCACGTATACGCTGACTCTAAAATAAGGATTAAAAACCTTAAGAGTATACAATATAGGGTATTTATTGCCAGAGATGCAAATATTTCCGACCACCATCCACTAAAAATTCCAATTGAAAACTCCTCCATTATTTAGTAGCTGATGATTAAAATTACTAAAATATCAGTGTCATATCCTTTGACAACGGGAGTGAGTTACTGAATCTCATTAGGTAGTTCACGCGGTGACTAAATTCCATTTTTGTTGTCAATAGCGCTTTCCAACTGATTCGAGTGACCACAGTATTGCGTTGCACTGTGTTTTTACACTGTCCGTTGTGCAATCACATGGGTTGGATGAAAAACGACGGTTTACTGTTAGCGTTGGAAGTTTGAGTGACGTTTGCTTTTGGAAACTGAAACAATATTGGAATGGTGACATTTTAAACTGTAGGTAGGTACATAAATTGTTTTTGTTGAAGCTCGACATTTTTATTCATCGTTCAACACTTCTGGAAGTGATTGACGTGGCAAATCCATTATACAAACTCACGGATTTAAATTTAAAATTGAATTTCGGTAACGTTGTTTTTAATTAAAATAAGTTTTGTAAACTGTACAACATTAAAACAGTGTGCGAAACCTTTTTAATAGAATTCCGGTCAAATGTGTATGTATGTGCATGCAGTTTTGGCTTGATGTAATTACAGTAGAGGTCGAGGAAAACATGTTTTCTGTATTTGTATCCAAATCTTGATATTGTTTACAATTTCAGTAGGTTCCTTCACACAAAAAATGGACTACATATTCGGGACTTTTCACAAAATTACGTTGTTTAAGTACAAAACTTTTGAAAAACACAATTTAATGATTTCCGCTGAAACACCGTTGTTTGCGTACAGTTTATATGATCGCTCGCAAAATGAAATGAAAACCAACCGTTTGTTTTGCTTTAATCTTTGTTCCGGGGTGGAAGTAGTGGCCCTTCTGTTATTCCGGAATTATAATCTCATATCTGCTTTCTATTTGTGTAGCGAGCGAAAATTTACTGTGAAAAATAAATCAAAAGACTAAAAAATACAATGATGGAAACTATCGATATTAATAATATTTAAAGTTTACTATTGGTGTGTATTTACTATGTTAATAATAAGTTATGTTATTACCCTCTTTTCATAATAAAAATATTTACCTTAAAGCTATTTTACTTATTAAAAGGTTTCTTAACAACAGATTTTTGTTCATTCTCCATAATATAATGTTTAATTCTATTCAAATTATATTTGAATTAATTTGCTCATTCCGTGGCGCGTAGAAGACGAAAGGGTTCTATAGTTTAAGTTAAATAAGTCGGTCGTGTGCTACATTTAGGACTATGACTCGGACACGTGTAGGTAGAATTATATCATATAGTTTAGTGTGGTTCACAAATCATCACAAAAACTTTCAGAAGCTTACCCTCGGGCGTATTACGTTAAGGGACGAAAGCTTAACAGATATACACAGGAAATGTGTTTATATATTAAGCATAGCCGTGACGGAACCCGGTGTTATGTGAGCCTCGGCTCTTGTTACAAAGGGACCCCGTGCCCAAAGACTCCATTGACCGTCAATTAATATATTATTTTTTGTTTCAGGTTGCCGTGTAGTGTCGTCGTAGTGTTAGAACTAGTTCATCTTCAGTGTTTCTTGTTCCGTGTCTTAGTGTTATAATATTAGGTACATGTAAATATAGTTTAGTTACTATGTAGAGCGTATCGCTTCTGCGATGTATTCTTTGACACTTAGTGACGTTTCGGGATAATGTGACCAATTGTGGACGCGATACGAGAATTGTTTAACATGAAAGATTATGCGACAGAGACGCAATGTGTTTAGTGGCGGGTAGTTGAGTGCCTACAAGATGTCGTTGCCCATGAAGCGGTCGTTCAGCTCGGAGGGCGGCGCGACCTCCAAGCGCGACTGGAAGATGCGGCTCAGCCTACGCAGCCGCAGTGGGCGTAGCGTCGTGAGTATTATCCATCTTTTATCTCCATGTTTTGTTTTACCATTCCATATTTCGTTTTTGTGTTTCATTTTCATTAAACTTGTTTTATATTACTTTTGATTTATCACTAATGTAAGAGAAAACAAATTATTTTATCATAAGAATAAAAATTACTAGTCTTCTAAAATAATTTAAACACGAAATCATTTCTCAAACGAGATTAAATTCTTCATTTAGATGTCTGTGCTCGCATATTTATCTCTAGTTTCAAAATAAAATTAGAAGAGCTTTATTTTCTAAAAACTAATTCATACCATAAACTATATTATCAAGCTTATATTCCCCGAAGGGTTAGGCAGAGGTGTACAATTGTACACCCACATTTCGCTCATGTGGTTATGGAGTTCAATCTAATACAGGGCGAGCCTATTGTCACGGGGACAATTCCAAACTTCGAGCTGCTACTGAGAATTTCCATCCATAAAAACCCAGTATCACTGCCCGATCCGGGAATCGAACCCAAAATATGTTCAGCAGTCGCGCTTGCTACTAGACCATTGAGGCAGTCAGATAAACTAATTAAATTTGTTTTACATTACTAATCATTTTGATGACAATATTAGTGAGATCGCGGAGATTCCAGTCATAACACTCAGTATCATAACATTCCAAGTTTACCAAACTTAAAAGCTTTTACTGAAGTAAAATAGCCCGGGGTTGGTTAGACCTGAGGCACTAATTACAATTTTCTTACATTTACGTAACAATTTAAAATTCTGTTTGAGATTCGGTTTTATATTATTTGTTTTATTCGATCGAAGGATGAAAACATCACAAGTGTGGAGTCGTTATTATACATGTTTCTAGGCTGTACGTAAATAGAGAATAGCCTTTTAGTTTAAAACCTTCCAGTAGCCCGGACAGGGTCAAAAATAGATAAAATAGGCGTGGCAAAGGTCAGTGCGTTATTATCACATAAAGACGGAGATCGAATAAATCTTCCAAAAAGGGTTTCATAAAGTGTCTCGCCTCTACGCATGAAGTTTCAATTTTTTTTTAGTGCTGATGCTGCACTCTACGAATAAATAACATTGAAGTGTCTGTTTGTAATGTCTAAATAACAGCTCTTTACTAAATGCAGAAAATATATATGGTACTTAAAAAAAAAAACAATTTTTAAAATGTTTGTTTTCTGTATGTATGTTAAATGTTTTAATTAAAGAAGCTCCGGGCAAGTGCGGCTCGCTATTTTTCTTTTAAGGAAAACAAATTATTTGCGATTAAATTTGACCTCGTTTTAATACAAAATAAATTACTTATTCCAAGTTACTTACATTTTAATTAGATATGTCGTTTATTTCGTGAATCATATCGATGCATTCTACATATAAGACTAGGAAGATAAGCGATAGTGGTATTTGTACGCTTCGCTCGCTCTTCTTTAGATGTGAAGCCTACTTACTACTCACTGTGCCTATACACGTACATGCCTTCTTCAACACCACTGAACACGATTTCATTAATACCTACTCGAGTATATACATAGTATTGCATACCCTCCCGTATCACTCTCGTGCGAAGTACTACATACTGTAACATATGTACAACACGACAAAATTTAATTAACAGTAATGAATTCTTATGGGCAATAGACGGAAGATGTCAGGGATGTGACGTCACAGCTCTGCACGTTCGTACCCGCACAGTCGCGTTACCGTAAATAAATAATTAGAGGTCTTTATTACGTAATTACGGAGGATCTGGTGGAGTTATGTGTTTGTTTGTAACGAGATGTGTTGCCCGTTTGGGTTAGAATAGCAAGACATGCGTATATTGGCAAGATCCCCGCGAAACTCTAGCTCTACTTTGCGTTTACGGTCTCTACACCGACAAGTGGCTCTCGCTGGTCGCGTGTAGAACTCTACTGGGAATCGTAAAGAAATAGAAGATTTATATATTTATAACACCCATACAAAGAATGGATTGCCCTTGTGTATGTATGGTGGAACACGCACCGAACGTGTAATTTCTTCTATTTTACCTTCTTTCAGCGTTGAAGTAATAACCGCCTCAACATTATTAAAATTGTCTCACATTCTTCATAATCATCAAATTAATAGTAGTAGTAATTTGGAACACTAAACAACACACGTTGAATAATAAACACATTTCAGTTAGAAATGGCCGTAATGGTGTATAAATAGAATTTAATCACTCTAACTGCCTTCAGAGCCATTTCTTATCCGCGCCCTTTCACTTGTTCTATTTTCTCTTTATATACATATATATTAGGTAAAAAGATTAACTGAGATGAGAGCGTCTCGAGTACCAACTTTTGTATTATTGCGTTTAGTTTTTAGGTAATTTGTGTATTACAAGCGATATGTTATAATGTCTTTTCAAACTGTCGTTAAACAAAACGGTGTTCGTGGAGCAATCTTGCGCGACCCGAGTTAGAGGACTCCAGCTCGGGACATGTAGTTCACAAATATTTAAACGAATTGCAACATTTTTAACATACACAACTGCGTGTTTACAAACAAACTATTCCTCTGCCCAGAAAGTGCTGCATAAAGGGCTCCATGCTCTGATTCAGCTGGCCAGCGCCCACGTCCAAACATACGACATTGGCCTACTGTGTAACAAAGCATTCTTACACTTGAGTAACGTAGTAAGTTAAGATTATTACTTTGTTGGATTATTTGAGATGAGAGCCCTGAAAAGTGCCCAAAACTTTGGACGATGTAAAAGTTATGATAAGACCCGAAATGGGCCTGTTTAAGACTAATTTTAACTTTTACTCACCGACAAAGAATAGGCGACAAGAGGATTATGTCTACAGTATGGGAACTCGGATTCTCCCAAGTGCTGACATAATATTGTGTCATAACCTACTGCAGGCTTCTAATACGTTTTTCAAGCATAGTGGCGTGGATAGCGTGTCGCCGGTTCGGGTTCAAATATTTGTATGACCTACCGATAGTTGTTTAAGGTTTGGTTCGGTGTTTGTTTGTTAATTGTACTCATGATACATGAAAAATCCTAGCGTGGGGCAAGGATTTCTATAAAAAGAAAAAGAAATTTAAAAAGAAAATGATCTCCAGTTACGCAATATTTGCACACAATTTTCCACTTCTGTAAATCTTCCAATTTCAAAACTAATATGTTTTCAATCATACAATATGTGAAAATAAAATGAAAGAGGAGAGGTACAAGGCAGAGGGACTGTCGCGCAGAAAAGTTAAAAACACAAATCGGTATTTATTATTAAATAAAAATAGAACCTAACAGTTAAATACATATTAAAACGTCATTTAATTTTGGACATAAAAGAAAGATACATATAATATATATATTTTTGGAGTTGTACCTTATGTTCAGAATTTTTTGAGCGAATTGTATGTACTTTCTTCAGCGGGATCATCTGTGGTCACATCCACTTTCTCGCAAAGTCGTTACGTTCACACCACGTTGACCTATTCTCGGAGTTTATGACTGTTTTGACGTTGGCAATAAGGCGTGCCGTGTATTGCTACTGCCAAGGATAATATCAACAGTCTTAAAACAGTCGCGGTCACCAATAATTACACTATTGGTAACATTATTTTGGTATGGATAATACTTGTAGGAGCAGTGTTAGCCTAGCGGTTGAATGGTTGCCTTCCATGGAGGGTCTGAGTTCAAACCCGGCCAGCACCTCTGAGTTTTCGGAATCACGTGCGGATCAGAATTAGATTATCACTTGCGTTTATGCTGAAAGAAAACGTGAAGAAACCTGCCCACCTAAGAGGGCTCCATAAAGTTCTCGATGGTGTGTGTAGTCCGCCAACCCACACCGGGCCAGCGTGCTGGACTAAGGCTAACCTAACCGTTCTCATTCTGAGAAGAGACCTTTGCCCAACAATGGGACATAGTGGATCTAATTTATTATATTTATTTAATACTTGTAAAAGTCGGTCAGTGACTATAAAAGCCTTCATTAGTCACGGTTGATAGTCAGTATTTTTTGATTTATCAGCGGCCCAGTTGATAATTACAATTATCCAAAAATGTCATGCTTATAACATTTTCAGTCAGTGACACATAGTTTGTCGTATCTGTGTACTAAAATCTAATCCCATCTACTATTATTTCAATGCTTTTCGACTTCGATATTTATTAAGTTATGGTAAGTAAAATGAAAATATATATGTATGGTATTTAAAATAAATATTATTTTTTGGCTATGTTTCCCTACGCTCATAATAATTCTGTAGATCATACAAATATTTCGCACCCTTAGAATGAAAGTGACCTAACTCAAAATTCCTAAACAAGCAATCTCAGAATTTTGAGTTAGGTCACTTCCATTCTAAGGTTGAGATTTGTTCCATACGGGATTCGAATCCGCGACACGTAGTACAGCAATTGATCGCTCAACCACTGCGCCAACCGTGCCTTCAAATTGTGTTGATATTAGTGTTATTTCAAGAAGCTCTTGCAAACGGTATTAAACTGCAGTAAAAAAGAAATCCTTTGACAATCCGCAGAACGCAATAAACATCATTATTGTGTCCTGCAGGTAGGTACAGACAGCAAACAACCCCTGAGGCGAGCGCAGCCTCTGAGTTGTACCTTTTAATACTACCTATGTACTAGATTATATAAACTGTACTGTACTGTATAAACAAAGATAAATTCTGAAAATAATGTGCGCATCACGACTATAGTTTAGCTAAAAGTTTTCATACAAAATACGTTAACGTTTATACCCCATTAAACATGAACTAATTTTGCTGATAATGTGACACAAGTAAAAATTTGGTCGTCTGTTTTTGTTTTTTTTTTGATTGTTTGAAATAATTGACCCTCAAAATGCGTTGTATTTAAATTAAAAATCTTCCTTATATTTACGAAATCTTCCTTAGCACGAGATAAGTATCTCGTGCTAAGTATTAAATTAATCAAAATTTTGATTAAAAAAAAACAAAACCTGTCGACCTTGTTTATAATCTGACAAAACGATAGAAACCAAAATCAAATTAATTCGTTATGATTTCGATGTAAAAAACTTTATCGCCCGAACACCTATTTTACGCGTATTTCAAGGCAATTTTGTCAGAAGCCGGCAGCTAAACGGTACTCTTAATGACAACAACATCAAGAAAGGCCTAAACATAAACAAAATCCATAATAATTGTTCGAAAATAAAACCGTTGAAAATTAATTAACAAACCGATTTGATTCAATATTTGCTCACGCCTCGGAGCAATATGCATTTAATTATTTTGTTTCGGTAGGTAACGAGCAGCTACCATCTATTGTGAGCACAGAGAGTTCTTCCAAATATTGTTATTTTATCGCCCCAATCGTTACTCAAAAATAATAATGGAAAAATAAGTATTATTTAAACGGCACCTCTCAGAAAGACATCGGCTAAAATAATAAAACCTTCTCGATTGTATATATTTTTTTTCAATTGAATTATTCATTATTGTTTTTGCAACTGTTTTTCAATTACGCATTTATACATTTTTTACATCAGTTTTTACTGCTATATTTATTCATTTTGATTTGCGAAAAAAATAAGACGGCCAGTTGTTTACAGATGAAAAGCCATTCTTATAATATGCTTGAATTGCAAAACGTACTATTTGGTAGTCCGTATACTTACATATGGAGGAGAGATCGTCTGGGGGACTATTTAATTGTATATGCATCTTTGAAATATTGAATTGCAATGAGTACTTTCATGATAGGTCAAGGAAAGGACGCTCCAGCATTTCATTAGATATTGTCATCGCGATCATTTCGGGTCAAGTGTAAGTCGGGGTACAAGTGTTAATTTACTTATTACAAGATAAGTAATTATTTTTGGTGATTTTAATATGCGTAACACTTGAACCATCGGCAGACGCATAAGTTTGTAATACACAGCTACCGTGAATCGGATCTTCTACGTTTTTTATCCAATTAATTAGTACAAGTTGTATGGCATCATTAGGTAATATTACAAATCACTCTGAAACCGCGAACCCTGCTGAACAAGAGCCTCGTAACAACGAAATTCTTGTAGTGATGATTTGTACAATGATCAGTTGGTGGTTACACTGATAGCAGTCCCATGTTACATGAACCGAGTGCGCTGCTACACCGATGACCATGTTATCATGTTTCGAGTAATTTAGTACTGTTATTTCATTTAAGTGGCTATTTGGACTCACTACCGTACCGCTCATAGTGTCACGCTTAATCTAGGCTTCTGTATTAACCATTCTCTCTGATTGTCCCATTGTTGTTGCCACCATTCTACATTTCTCTATTTTTTAGAATATTCCGCCTTCTTTAGACGACTGGGGTGCGGTTACGGGTTATGCAGTTACGGATACCTCTTTATCTCTTAGCTCACGTCCTGCTAAAGCTGTCACAGTTCACTTCATTTCAGCTTACTACAGGCAAGTGGAACTTGGAGCCAATAGCTCGGTCCAGTTCAGTAAGAGTGAATCTTAAACAATACTCGTAGCTATTTTCGTCCCGGCACCGTTGCGTTGTACTGTATGCAATAAAAGGATGGGAGAGTGAGACATCTCAGGTTTTAAGGTTTTGACAACCGACTCGTTCGACGTTCATTGGCTTACTTTTAATACAATTTAGTTAACTCATTCTACCTATAATGGGTAGACGTAAGGGCACATGTCAAAAATAAGAATTTATTATTATAGATTTTGTTTTTATCGGATATTTTATTAATTTAGTCCGTGATAACCCTAATTTTTCATGAACTCGCGTGGATATATTCAAATATTACACGATTTTCGGTCTTTCGGCTCGACAAAAGTTAAGTACTTACAGGACTTTCGCACGGCGTTCTCGTCAAAGCGAACAAAATATTAATTACAATTTGCCTAACATAATATTATTTTAATAATATCAAAAATGCGTCAATTAACGTCACATAGACTTTTGTTCAAAAAGCGTGTAGTTGACAAAATATATTAAGCGTAAAAAAAGAGTTTTAAATGAAAGACAATTGGGCACAAAATATATTGAGTTTTACATTGTCAAGCAGCATTCACAGTAATGATGTCTTTTTTTTCTTTTTTTTTTTTACATTTCCCCACCCTATGATTTCTCTTGTGTCGTGGGTACAGTTTACAAACATACATGTCACATGCACAGACAACCAGACCCGAAACAACTATCTGTAGATCATACAAATATTTGTTCCGTGCGGGGATCGAACCCGCGACACATAGCGCAGAAAGCTAATCGCTTAACCACTGCGCCAACCGTGTCGTGTATGTTACAACTGTTTCTACACCAACTGTTCATCATTTTATCAGGATGTCAGTGGACTGTGGAAGTGTGCCTGCTTGCGGTCTTATTGACAGTAATAACAGAACTTAAAAGAGGGAAATATGGCAAAAGACAATCTTGTGACAAAACTATGGTCTATAATTAAATAAAAATATAAACGAATATTTTTAATTATTTATCAATTAAATGTTATTAGACGGTATGAGATGTCATAAGGCGTTGCTTTTAGATTTGTGTATATTTATGACTATATAGCGATGGTGTTAATGCGATTAAATAAGCAACACTCAGCATATCTCAAGGTGTTTATAATAGAGTAGGTAAGAACACTTATTCACGTTTAGTATAACTTTGATTGAAAAATATTGTAATAAAAATCTGTTATTCCCATAATTGGCAAAACTTAAGTTACGCCGTTCGACAGCTTGCATACAGTCGCGATGCAACGCGCCTTCACTCCCACAGTCGGCTGATTTACGAGGCAATCGTCCGTTTTACTATTACCGGCCTCTCCCCCCCCCCCCCTCCCCCCGCTCTGGTAATTACTCTTTTACCACCGCGAAAACGAGAAGGGACATTGCCAAGGTACGTTGCCAACTCGCCAAGCGTTGCCAAGGTGCAAAGCTATTGTTTGTGAAACGGGTCGTGTTGACTATCAACTGATGTTTTGTTATCTGTGCTAATTTAGACAGTTTGTTGTACAGGAATAAGACAAGAATTATTGTCTACAGGAATCGGAGAAAATGGGCTGTTGGGTTATATTGTTCTTGTTCTAATAAAATAAAAAAGCGATTGTGCTCATTATACGTCGCAAATTCTATTACTATACAGTTTGCGTTTGTACATAATTATTGAGTTCTCTGTAAATAAATGAACGGTATAATAAAAAACAAGAGGTCGATCGCTTAAAAATAGCTTAGCTACATAAAAGAACCTAAATACTGTTTAAGGTTTCGTTATCGGGTAAAAGGCTGTCACGTAATGAGCTCAAATTGGAACTTAAAGTGGCGTCGCCCTACATTAAGTTCCTTATTTATTTCGACAAGGTTCCTACAAAGGAAGCGTGAAGGAAAGATGTCGACAATAAACATTGTTCAATGTAGCTGTAATGCGGGTACGAAACTGTTGGTAGGTGAGACTTGAGACTTGCAATCAACGTTTTAAATACACATTTCAATTAATTAGCAATTACATGTTTAGAAAATGTGGATATTCTCCTTTATGTTTATATCATAGCAATAAACCAAACATGGCACTTAAAAGGAATAATTGAGATAGGAGTCTGAAGGCGACCAATATTATTTGAAAAAGAACGAAAGTCCCCAACATTCGGGTTGTTCCAGAATACGTTGAATTAAAAACCGGGAGCGGGTGGACTAGACGAGTCCTTGAGATGAAACCTGAAAACGGCTAAAGTCCGGGACGCGCTGAAGCCACGTCAAGTCAGGCCTGAAGAGGACGGCCAAATCAGGCATTCATTATGACAACGCCAAAATCACACTATAAGATATTTAAATTAACATTTTGTATTCAACAAGAACTGACGTGATCTTCTAAAATATGGCAAAAACAAGATCTCATAAACTTTATAATGTAACCTAAACGTCTTACGATTGAAAGTGACTTACAATCCAATGGTTCAATGTGACATTACATACTTCAATGTTCCTGGAGGCGCTTTGCATATCAAGGGTGACCGGACTTATACACCAGAGAAACCTTATATGCCTTTCTATTCATCACATCCAGTGTTATCAAATGTCAAACAGCGCTGACTGACCATGGCTTGACTACCGACTGATTTTGGGATTAATTAGTCCAACCACACGCATACGAAACAGTGAAGGCCATCGAGGTTCCTACATATAAGTCAGGATTTTGATATTCAGTATTTTAACACGAGAACAGATGAAAAAGGCATGATTTCTAAACGGGTAACTGACACTTCTCACGGAATATAGTTGCAAGTTGTTTAAGAGTCAAAACGTAAAAGCTAGGACTAAGAGATTTGAAAGATATAACAAAAAAAGAACACATTTCCACAGGTCCGTACAGCTTAAACGAAAATAGAGGAGGAATTTGATTTCGCAAAGTACCGCCGTCTAAAAAAAAACAAAGTCGTTAAATACAGTGGATAAATGTAAGAGGATTAGAAAACAGTCTTTTCGCGATATTTTTGCTCTACGAAGCATTAAACTTTATTTCTGCGCTGACTTTTGAAGCCACTGAAATCTTCATAGCTTCCCTAACTTATTTCAACAGGTTCAAGTTTATTATAATGTCAAAGTCTTTTCAAATGCACTGAATATTGAAAATCATCGTTCAGTATTTAACATTTAGTCGTCTGGAAAAATAAAGAGAAGTTTTAGTATCGCGAGTACAGTAAGACAGGCTGTCTAGTGACTGGGCTGTAAATCACATTTATAAACCCTATATATTACATCTGGTGTTATACTGTGCAGCTGAGCAACTTCTTCAGCTATAGTGCGTTCATCATATTTAGTCTCCTGTCAAAGTTCTTATGTCAATGCAATAATGAATACTTTGGCTTGTCCAAGAGGACTGTATAAAGTGAAGAGAATGTAAGTCTTGTGTTAAGATTCACAGTTCTAGCAAAGAGTAATTAGTTTAGCAGCCGAATGGCGATAGCCGTGCTCTATTGACACTGCCGACTATGACTATGTCTGAGTATGCAAATGTAATACTATAGTAAGTATCTGCCAAAAGCAGGTACAATCAACATCAATAAGTGCTATTATATTACTGCAAGGGACTTTGGTTTATTTATTAAAATCCTGGTATGATGTCCTACTGTCCAATCTTCATCTGAAATAATCTTGGCTTGATTATATTTATAAGCCGTATTATTTTTAGTCCTATATAGATGACGTCACAGGTCAGACAGCCACCGCTTTGACGGGGCATTTGATATTTAAATAGCATCTGAATAGCACCCCGTTACACGTAGCCATTATCATACGGACTTAAACATAAAGGTTATACTGGAGACGGCCTGGAATATATTCAGTCAGTAAGATAATCGGAACCTGACTTTATGTTTTGTTGGTTTTTCGACATTACCGGAATAAGGATCGATACTCTTAAAGACCTCATGATTAAAACCATTTCATAACGTTTATTTAGTACCTATTCAGACAAATTGGGCATCTCAAGTCTCTTTAATACAACATTTGTTTTTACTCGGAGACAGACCTAAAAACTTTCATCTCCTTTTACATATATGACTCTTTGAAAATTTGCATTTGAATGCAAGGTCCAAAATTTTAGCCTCCACACTGCAGCCTGCGGTAACTACATCCATACTGTCATTCTGTTTTAACCTTTGAGTACTGACGTGGTTTAGCCAGGACATAGATGGTGACGTGCCGTCTCTCAGACGACTGCAGAAATTATCAATAAATAGTGTTATTAAAAACTATAATAATAACAACTTTAGTTATATAAAAAAATACATATGTTCCAACTGTTAATGTCTAAACGCGTGAAATCCCGAAGCTAGCTGAGGTAACTAAATAATATTCAAATTTGATCACTCGACGTCTATGAGACACCCGCGTCAGTACTTAAAGGTTAAAACAACAGACCTTACACTAATCCTAGTCACAATTTTTCATCGTGACCCTTAACTCGTCTAGTGAAACCCGAGTTCTCCGTGAGTCTACCTCGGAAAAGTCGGTCAAGTTTAGCATGTTGAATGTCAAGGCGCGAACACTTGGGTTCGTCGCACATCGCTCCCCAAGTCCACGACATGTACTGACACGACGATGGGTGTTTCCGGGCCCGGGCTATTGTGTCCACGTCTTGGCTATAGCAGCCACCTCCGAGTACGATGAATGCTTAAATAGACATAAACACGATGTAAGTGCTGAGAATGACGATGAATAATGTTGAACTAATGAAGCAAATCGAGGTAGCATGTAAGATGTTTTAGATTTAAATGACGTCACCGATGAGGTTACAGAAATCGGTCTGTAAAAAGTTACAGAAAGATATACAACAGCCTGTTTCCCTTAAGTTGCAAAGAAACAATCAACTTGTTAAAGTAATCAACAAAACTTTCCTCCTTACAATGTTACTCCTAGTATTGTTATTGTTTTTCTTTCCCTTGGTTTGGTTTTGTGCGTTTCTATTATATCTTCCTCCAAACGTTCATATGGTTTATTTAATAATCAGTCGGTAATCATGGTTCGATTTATCATTAGTATCTTCAAAAATATAGATATGTTAGGGTCTTTCTTTACTGACTGATTATTTTTCTACAAGTTATTTTACAGAAATCGTTATTTTTATTTTTTACTTAGAAGTGTCTAACAAGTAAATCTGTCAGATAAACTCGATGAATTATTAACATATATGTATATCTTGTGTATATATTTTATTACTTAATACATATTTTATCTGTTAGATTACTATCGGGTTATCGGACATTTTATCAGCAACTAGTAAAACAGGCCCTTAAAATCATTCAAGGGTAACCATAAACAATAAACCATCAAATAAGAAGTCGAATAATAATAATAATTGTCAACACGAACATTACGAGGGCCTTAGTGACTTGAACATTGCAATCGCTTAGATGAATTTCTCTATAATTATGACGCGTTTAATTTATATTATACATTAAATTATATTTCCATCAAAAAAGGATCATGACGTCGTTCCAATATGATTTTCCAATCGTGGGATAAAATAATGATAGTGTTTCATTTTCTTGTAAATAATATTATGTATGTCACTCATCATCTGCCTAGCGTTTCCGGTTCCGCCTGAATATCAGTGTTTAAAAATAGAGCGACTGCCATGCTACCCCCGCCACCCAATGACTGGGAGACACTGATGCTTTAAGGTTACACTGATTGTCAGACTTTTTGGTCTGCTGGCACGCGCAACGACACCCGAAACCAATTGCTTAACATGCTTTGCGTGTCATAGAGTGGTCTCGATGTATGAGATTTAATCACCCATCCAAGGTCTGACCTCAGTAAGAGCCGCTTGACGTAGATCCATTGATCTACGCGTTAGCTATATAGCTACGAGCCCCTCATCGTAATATTTCACTGTTAAGTCAAAAATTAACTTCTGTGACGTGGTTACTTTATTATATTTACTATACACACAAATAAATACTTAGTTATTTTTTTTTAACCATTCACGGCTGACACAATGTTACTAAGATTTTTATCATATTCTCATATATTATATGAATTCATCATCATCATCATCATCTTCAGCCAGAAGACGTCCAATGCTGAACGAAGGCCTCCCCCTTAGACCACCACATCGAACGACATTCCGCCACCTGCATCCATTGGTTGCCCGATTCTTAAATTGCTATAGCTTAATTTTGTATTTGGGTATCAACACAAACATATGCTACGAGTAAATATAAGCTTGTATGTACACCTACAACAGTTTCCTACCTCTAAACGTTTTCTATAGACCGCTCCTTATCTCCTCTCGCTCTGAGCACATCACGCTCATTTCCGAAACGCTACGGTCCTCATGTGTCGTCGACTGAAAATACCCACCTTACTACCAAGAACCTTTGCACTTATTGACTACTTTATCATCGCAATTATAAGGTTGAAAATCGCATACCATATATGTTTCTATTGCAAACATATTTTGCATTTCAGAAGGTCGTATTTCTGTAGCGATTAGGATCAGTATTGCATGTGTTGAGTGCCGAGAACGGTCTGTTGCAGAAAAAGGGATGTCGACATTTGGTCGTATGAAGGTAATAACTACTTTAGTGTTAGGAAGTATGTTTTATGTATGTATTGCTCACCTTTTTCTTGGGTCAGCAAATTTTTATGCCGCTATGTAACTCGAAGGGCATACATAACTTGAGCAAGAGAGAAATTATTATGCATCGTCTTTTAAGTTCTCAAGTAGCTTCTAGCCCTTCCGTTAAAAGTCCTCAGTTCCCATTTGGCATGGAAAGTATGTCAAGAACTTAGCTGATAGATTCTTGTTCTACTATCATTAAAAATCGATGAGCTTTTCATTACTAGATTTTAATAAGGTTTATTGTTAATTTATCGTGCGCCAATAGACCATTTAGTACAATAAATTGAGTCTAATAAAGTATTTTATTGCATTTTGCTCAAGAATTGATCCAGTTTCTGAAGTGTGTTATTACTCGTAATAATTCTGTTATGTTCTTATTGTTTCATCTTTTCCCCTGCTAGTGTTATTTTGCTTTAAACTTTCTTTAATTAGCGATCTTTAATCATCGATATGAGGTATATCAAGTTATCGTCTCATTTCTGATATCGTGTGGGCTTACATTCTGCCGGCGCAATTAGTTCGTCTATCTAATTCAATGAACCACTAACCATTGTAAATTCTATCATTGTCAGTCGATGAATACTTTATCAGGAACATTTCGATATGGGAACAATATCACAATTGGTTGTTACATTTCCTGATCCGTAAAGGACAAAAGGATTGCGCCAGAAGTTGTAGTAATATGAGTTGAAGAGTCGTTACTGATCCCTTCCGAGCTTGCTTTGTTATTGATAAAGTTGGAGTAGGCATCTAGATTGACGTTCACTTTGTTTGACGTACGATAATGTTTTGTTTTACTAACATTGCTTAGCATGCTCACTATAATCAATTTAGGAATTATTATGCTAGACTCTTGGCAGGATTCGTTTTCTAATGAGGATTTTAATAATTAGATAGAGGTAACATCCAAATTGCTGTTATGCTTTGGGATAAGAATAGTATGATATTTTTTAAGCGTTAACTGATTTACCGTTGAAATCTATTTTCCTTCTACGAGAACTTGTTTGGTAGCTGGTTGTTTTCATATTTTACAAATTGACGACACAGTTGACGCAGAGGCTAAGCGATTAGCTTTCTGCGTCCTGTTGCGGGTTCGATGCACGCACAGATCAAATATTTTTATGATCTACAGATAGTTGTTTCGGGTCTGGTTGTGTTTGCATGTGACATGTATGTTTGTAAACTGTACCCTCTATACAGGAAAAATCCTAGTGTTGGACAACGTTTTAAAAAGAAAAAAATTAAACAGCATCGATCACACACCGCCATAATGAAATCATATCATCAGTCTCGTGGTCGCGGTACACAAGAATTCGTAATTTTTTTCAAAAATCCAAACAATTCCAATACGTGCGCACTCCTCAAAATCAAAGCTTCGCATTATTGGACCAACAATAGGGATGTACGATCATTGTTATCTCATACGGACGAACGCGCAAGTTTTTAAATTGAAAAACATCGCCTTCGTAGCCAATGTTCTCTTTCTGATTCAATGCGGAGCTGAACTTGCGCTGCGAGGTGTACCGAGTTCGATATTTGAGTGTCCTTTTATTTAACGGTTGAGATTGGACTGTTATTATTTAGAGAGCATTTCTGCTAAGTGGCGCTGTGTTTTTGTTCATCGTCTGCTGGTTTCTTCAAAGTTTTTTTTTGGATATAATTAGTTTATTTGAAGTACGTTAATTTGTATTATTGAGCAGTATTGTATTTTATTGGTAAATTAATATTTACGTATTTATTACTTGGGTTTCTACCACGGTATCGGCAAAATGTGAGTGTACAACTGTACACCGTCCAGTCTCCGGGAATGCAAGCACGATGCTATGTTATGTTCTGTGTTCTTCTTCTTCTTCTGTAGAGTCAGCATGAGCTTCGTATATTGGATATCAATGGAAAAATGGGAATCACTCAAGTTATGTATATAAAACCTAAACTAATACATATTGTTTTAATTATAATTATAGCTTTGACATTCATATTGGTTTAGAATCTTTTTCATGATTAAGGATATCTGTACTTATTTTAAATTAAAATAAATACTCATTATAATGGTCCTGAAACATGTAATTCAAGTTTACGTAACTCTAGAAGCCATTCAACCGAAACCTAGCTAATTCCCGAAATGGCCTGAAGGTTAAGTAACTTAGAAAAGTATGTAAATCATCAAATTACCTTGCACAGTAGACAGGGGTGACCCCTAAGCTAAAAATATTTCAGTATCCAAGGCCGTAGAACCGTAGCCTTTTGTTTCATTGGTAAGAAATTAATAGACTGTAACCAACCCTGGGGCGTACGGAATGTTGGGAGCACCCACACCGCTTTCTTTTCCCAAAGGCTCGGCAAACATCCCTCGGGACAATAAGTGAAGGTTTTACATAGTTCTACACTTGGCTGGCTTGTTGAGGATATTTACAACTTAGGTACAATACTTGATGACCAAAATACTTAGATCAACCGGTTACCACCAGGGGGCTGCAGGCGACATTGCCACCGTATAAAAAAAATCGTCTCTCAAGTATGATTCGGATTTCAAATCTGTCAATTCATTTAAGCCCATATATTGGGATATGGTTAAATTGGTTAAAAGTGTATGTACAATATTAACCAGTATTTATCTGTGCATTACCTACATCGTTATAATAAAGTAGTATCGTTCTCCTAAAATATTTTCTAACTCCCAAAGACTCTCGAAATCAACAGAACATGGGTGGGGAAACCTTTGAATTCGTTAATTAACTAATTCAATTAATACGGAAGTGATTTACTCAGAATTCAGTCAAAGATTGAAAGTCCAAAGATCAGTTTCAAAGGACCGTTAAATGTAAGTTTAGATGTGAACTCTTAAGCCAAACGAGGTTTATAAAAAAATAAGTTGTGATTAAATAAATTGTTACTTTGATCCATGAAGTTCAGAATTAAATAGGTACTTAACTAATTAGTTGCCTTATACCTACTAAAGTATCAACACACCTATTATCTTCGGGTCCTTACTGTTCCGCCTGTCCTTTATGATTGCGGAAAGAAAGTCCTTGTAATACACGATTACAATATATTTTCAGGTGCTAACTTTATTCCAACTATCTCAGAACAAAACAGACAAACATACACACTCACAACCATCATAGCCTAGCCTTAGTAAAATCCTTCACGAACGCAGTTGTTATCAATAAACTTAGTCGGGGTCTGGCCACTGATAACATCGCGTCCTTCCTTTGTGCCATGATTTATGAAAGCCTTCAAAGTTATTTACTGCTCTGCTTTCTCTAACTTTTTAGATCATTTTAGGCTTATAAACATTACGCATAACGATTCCCTTGGGGTATGGCCGAAGCACTATTAATCACGGATGGACTCGGATTATAAATGTAGGTAAACGAAAATAGTGTTCAAAAAAAATCCTATTAGATTTTGCAAGATTTAAACGAACCCGATCATATCGACGTTATGTGTCAGCTAGATATTACATAACAATTTTGCACTGCTTTATTCCACAACGTAGCAATTTTTTCTATAAGCAACATAAATTAATTCCTTGTTAATTTAATAGTGATCTAGTACCTGAGCCACTTGATCCTAGCTTCCCAAACCAATATCTTGTCTGTGAACCTACTGCCGGACTCCAGTGTCCTCAAATTGGTATTATAATTGGACTTGTCCAATTATCTGGTAGAGTTCCTTCATCTATTACATTGATCTGATCAATTATTTTATCAGAGCTTATTTCTGTCTAGTCTAGCGTAGAGTGACTGCTAGGGTCTAGTTCGAGTTTAATGTTTACGTGTTTACTTTAGGAGTTTACATAAATGCTAATATAATTTTTTCATACATTTTTGGCTTAACAATAACGGCTATCGAGGTCGACGAAAACTTGTTCCAGACTCCCGACGCAAGAAATATTTTAAAATTGTTCAATCTCACAAAATTATAAATTATAATATTTCAGTCTTAGCATTTACGTGATTTTTAATAAAAATGTACACACAATAAATTAAAGTTTAACACATCAGCCCAGTTTTCATTTTCTTTGATGAGGATGAGAAGATCGTCGCTTTTCATTTCAAATTCAACAAGACAATATTCATCTCCTAAGCTGCCGAGCTTGTACATATACATACAAAGCGTTCTAGCACTAACAGGTCAATCAAATTACGAGTAGCCACCAGAAACTGCATATTTCGGCGCAGATATCAGGAATCACATAACACAATTATGGCAGTAGTTCCGAAATCGCAGGATCACATATTTCGGACGACGCTGGCACGAATACCGAATTAACTTCTGCCCCAGTGAACAGGTACGGTAATGTGATAACTGGGTGCTCTACACCAGAAATATAGCGGTTAGGAGCTATGATGTTTGCCGTCTATTAAGAATGTGATTACATACGTTATTGAACATCTCTTGCCCGGTGTGCTGATTACAGGGAATATAGGACTGGATTCATTAATGTTTTAAGAACAAATAGGTAGATGAGTTGCTGCTGATAATGACAATAAGTTGGTAATAATTAAAACACTATCATAATTTTCCTGAATAATTAATAGTAGTTTCAGAGTGAGCTTTGAATAAAAATACAATTTTTTATTTGCCGTTTCTAAATCAAATGAAGTGGAAGGATTTAGGGAAAGCAGTTATAATATTTAAAAGTTAAGGTCATGAAGTGGTTATTTAATATTGAAAATGATAATGATAAATTATTTGGCTAAATTATATTCTTCACCACACACCAGCAGATGGTAGATAGTTGTTGCTACCATCGGTTGTTATTTTCTTCAGGTTCTGTTTGAAGTTTGTTCACTTTATAAGCTTTCTTAGCAGCCACAAGGTCACTTATGTACAAACTTCAGCACTGACCCACATTTAAATGCTTATAACTTCTTTTAATATTTACAAGTTACTGGCCATACATATAATTTGAGCATGTTCAATAAACATTCAAGAAACTGACAGAGGATTCTCAAGCCTTCTGCCTCCTCGCACTATCACAATAGAACCATCGTTCTTCACAACAACAGAAGCCCAAACCCATACCCCTGTAAGGGCCGATGGACATTATTCAATTTTAACCAGATAAGATGTTCACAATCTTAGGTAGGATGTCAATGAAGTAGAAACGGGTATTAGACTCCGTTTTACTCCCTTGTTTAAACTTGGTCATATTGTTTAAGTGATTTTAATACCTAATAAGGATCCCATCAAATCAAATCATCTTTTTTTTTAAGCGTTGTGTACAGCAGTGAAGAACTTAAAACTATAATGTTTCAGTCCATAAATTTGACTTGCAGAAATTACTAAAAATCCATTTGACATCCTTATATGATAAAATTGTTAGTTGTGGTCTGTTCGTCCCACATCACTTATTCTCTCGATACAAAATGGATTTTATACGAGAAAAATCGACTAACAATACAAATATGAGTGTTTGTAGTTACTTTACGCTAGACAAGCAACGGAAAGTTGACAAACGACTAGGGTTGGGAATGTAAAAAGTTTTAAATGAAAAAAATCTAAAAATCGCAACTTAAGTACGTATTATTATATTCCATTGTGACAAAATCTCCCATCTATCACTTATGACGACAGGAGAAAAAGAAAGAACTGAAAGAATTCTATAAAGTAGCGCTCGGAAATATCTGTAGCGTAGCAGTTACTCGTACATGTATAACAATAACTCGCGGGAATGTACCAGCTGACGCACTGTTGTTCTTTCATACAACTTCATTCACATTACTCCCACACATAAAATATTCTGAAAGTTAAAAATACGTATGAGCCTGTATTTTTATAGAATGAAACAAGAAGCTGGTGTAATGCCGGAGGTCATTTGTTCACTAATTGGACTGACTGTAATTACCGAACAAAAATATTGTTTGTTGAATCTTGCAGAATTTATAAACAAATTTTTTCTATTTATAATTTTATTATCGTTGCAAGATTTTATTGTAACAGTCACGTTTCATTTAAATACCTAGATACAATGTTTATGTTATAAAGAGCGAATTACAATATATCAAAGGATATAAATATATTGTTAAATCTAGGCTGAACTGAATTAAGTACACATTTGAAGCGTTAAACTGACGTCTGTCATATAATATCCATAATGGGTTTCTTCTTTGAGTATTAACGTTTCTTGTGACGCAAAAATAGGCTTCATCTAGTCTCACGAAGATACCATCAGAAGATAGAGGAACAATGTTTTGAGGTAATATATTTGAATTAAGACACATAAATGATCACCTGCCCCCCTCCAAATATTCAAAGTCAACCTGTTTTTATTCAGTTAGTCGAGGCTTAAGGTCCATGGTTCATAACCTCTGTTTCAGCTTCAGGTCTCGCCAGTGTTCGCTTTACTGTAGATATACGAGTACGTGTATACGACTGGGCATAACCGTAATTCCGGAGGTTGTAATTCTCCGAGTTATTGGTGTAATGTTCCGTGTTTCGAGTGCCACTGGGCACTTCCCCATTTTTGTTATGGCTTTTATTGTACCTCCTATTGTATGGGTTACATAATGGTGTACCTTTTCCCATCACTTCGACTGCGCTCCATCGTAAACTAACAGCGGTAAAAGAAAGTCAGTTGATATTGATTTATTATCTTATAACCTATTATTTACGTTTCAGATTATAATTTTAACTAAGAACCCATTCATGTCTGAAGGTACATTTCTACATTTAAAGTCTTGAAGTACTAAATTAAGTCTCGTTAAATTTTGTTCGGCTTGGCAACTGAACACCCAAGGATACTGTAACAAATGCAAAACATTGTTTAATTGTGTTGACGTTGAGTGATCGCGTGATCTATCACGACCGTGAGCAACTCAGAGCCCACGCGTAAGGTGTAGGACCCACGGATCCAGGATATCGGATATTATCCGAAACAAAAACATGCACTTATTACATCAGAACATAAGAGGTGGATTATATTTGGTTAAATTTTATCTTTATCAAAGTCAAATTCAAAGTCAAATGTTTTTATTTCAATTGGGCCTTTACAGGCGCTTTTAAAACGTTATGATTCTAGTTGCGCGGTTCCAAAAGTGGGTTGGTCCTGTGGAGAAGAGACAAGAAACACTTTTCAAAAAACTGTTTTATAATGCAGTCAATTTTTTTTTTTTAAATCTCAATAAAATAAAACATTTTTACAATAACAGTATCTAAAATGCAGACACATACTAAAACAAAACGCCCAAACACGGTAACCAAGTCGTAGGGTTTAGACACAATGTGACAGTTACCAGGGAAACCACATGTGCAGAAGAAAATTAACGGCACACGTCTTTAAAGTCAACATAGTCTATAATCTTATCCACAAGCATCGGATATCGGCCTAACATGTATGTGTACCAAGCTTTACCTAGACACACAATACGCCCCGTAATGGATTTGGGAAAACACGCAGTTTTTGAGTGGTAGTCAAAAGATAGGATTAATAGGAATGTTAGCTAGGTACCTATAGCGTAGTTTAATAGCTATGCTAGATTGGTTGTGAGTCGGAAATTGCTGATGGAACTGATCGTTTTTAGTTAGCATAGCGGCTGAATGTATGTACAGTACGTTGCAGCGGTGTTTGAAGCTCATGTTTTTTGTTTTTTTCATCTCTTGTTGCTATCATGTTTTTACTACATATACTATTTAACTATTTTAATTTAATCTGAGAACAGAGCTTCACGAGTTACGATAAAATGTGACATGACATAGTACAGTTTGAGATATAATTGAGGCACGGAAATATTCATAACTATATTGTTTAAAAGATGTACTATCTAATGCAGAAAATGAAGTAGATATGATTGTTCACAATCCTAGTTTCAAGAAATACTTGGAAAAGTTTCAAATAAGTATTTGAAAACTATAAAAGTGGTTTGTTTTCCAATGTTGTGTGTCGTCACACAAGTGGGGAAGTATTGTCAAAAGTCAGTTTAAAAGTTGCGAGAGCACTTTAAGTTATAACGGGTAATTTAAGTTTATTTTCAACTTATACAAGTAATATTTCGATTTATACTGTGCACTGTTCGAGATATCTTTCTTTATACATATATTATTTGTGATAAAACGCTAGATAACTTCAGACAGTGTTATTTTTACTGAAAGCCTGTCTATGACACGTATGCTCAGGGATGAACAGTTCATATATCACTAAAATTTATGTTATTTAACGCGCATGCCCTAGTGACCCAACAACAATCTTCTCCATATTATATAAACCTAGCAATCAGTACTTAATTCAACAAGCTACGGTACCTATAGCCACGTGTGGCACCACGAAGCCTGTGTGGCCTGAGCCTAACAATAAAAAAGAAATTCAAACAAAAATTATCTTAAGATTTTATCTTTAGTTCGAGAGTCATCCAGAACTCATACGTGATAATCTAAATAGTGAGGGTAAAACTCTTGTGGAAATGCTACACTTGAAATTGGTGCAACAGCATGTATTACACCCATTAAATTTAAAAAATCTTTCAAATACGTGGCACCTGGCATCATGAGGTGTAGTCAGTATTATAGATACCCTTGATTATGCTTAATTTATAGTTTAATGAAAATAAAAACATTTTAGAAGCTATGCTTGTTTCTCCAACAAATGTGTTGTTGACTCCCGGTCCAGCTAGTTGACAGTTACTGCCAATATTTTGGCATCGTCTTTTTAAATAAGTAGGCCGAAATATATTT
Organism: Shargacucullia verbasci; assembly: GCA_947562105.1. Lineage (NCBI taxonomy): Eukaryota > Metazoa > Arthropoda > Insecta > Lepidoptera > Noctuidae > Shargacucullia > Shargacucullia verbasci. The sequence continues at coordinate 20,108,758 of OX387279.1, forward strand.
TCAAGCATCTGGTTATCTGTGACTGTGACTATGGGTGCCAACGCTAAGGGCTTAATGAGCTCTAGCTCTATTTCAATTTGGAATAGATGTCGCGTATCAAATTTTGACTTTTGTTCAAGGAGGCGTTGCGCGGGCGCCGATGTGCGTCGCTGCGATCTGCGGCGACCCCGGTGCGCGGAGCGGAAGACTCGGGTCGCAGCACCCCATCCGCTGCGCACCGCGCATCCCCCTCGCCCGCGGACACCCCCGCTCCCAAGAAGTCCAACTGGGAGGTCATTGAACACTTCTCTTCGAGCAGAAGCAAGAAGAGTCCCACAGCTGTAAGTACATAACTACAGTTATTTTTAAAATTGATGCATTTTTCAGGTTTCTACAATGCACTTAAAAAAAATCCACGTACCTCTATTATGAGTTTTTTACTATTTACTTTCATAGTCATTGTAAATTTTTATGCATGCGATTTTAGTTCTTAAGGTTACATAAGGGCTTAGAGTAGCTAATATGACATCTCTATAATATAGTAAAGAGTAAATCAAAACTACTATGACTAGATGTCACACAAGCGACTCTAATCCCTAATGTAACCGAGTTAAGAATTAAAATCGCTATTATGAAAATTTACTTTACTATGGTAGTAAATAGTAAGAAAACTCGTGATAGCGGTACTGTAACGAAATTTATCATAGTTTTCAATAACAAAACTTTTACGCACAAGATATTTTTTTTAATACCCAGAGTTCACCAATCAGTGGTCATTATAACACGGTCATGTAACACGGCGTGATCCTGCAACCGATAACCGGACGCAATCCCAATCACACAGCCCAATCCGTAGTGTTATGCAAATCAGTAGAAAATGACAACCGCGCATTGCACTACACGATCGTCGAACAAATTATGTTGCGTTAACTATTCTATAACATCGCGTGTTGCGCTATTCTGTGTCCTAACATTTAAGGTATTAAATTATGATGTCCAATTCAATTATAATAGAGACTGCAGGTAATATCAAAGTATTTTACAAGAAACGCGTATATTCGTGTAACCGAAACACCCGTTACTATCTTACGTAGGTAGAATTCTTTGACGTAGCCAACGTATGTGATGTCTGAGCTAATTGAGCCTTGTCATATTGTTATCCGTTGCCTCAGGCGACTCGACAGATTTCGTTTCTAAAGGAAATAATATCTCCAGGAATACCTCAAGGAATTACTTATCAACCCACATCTATTAGTAAAACAAATACGTAAATCGAAAAGAAAACGATATTTTTTTATTGAATGGGTACCTATAAATATTTAATTAAATTTAACAGAGCCATGACAATCACTTATAAATACGTCGGAAAATCGGCTTCTTTATCCTCAGTTAATTGAAAACCGTCCGTTTGGGGCGGGCGGGCGCGAGACGGCACAGGACGCCGTGTATAGCTGCGTGTCGGTGCGAATCGGCGCAGCTCGCCACCTATCGGCATCGTCCGCTAATTCCCTCGATTTCGACAGCTTTGATCGAGGGACGCGCGTAAAAAATCGGAAATGCGTACAATTGGTCCTCAGAGCACACGGCTTTTACCGTTATTGTCCTCTTTATAGTCGTAAAAGAGAATTTTAAGTATTTTCCTGCACTTATATTCTGTAATGGCAAGAAAGCTTTTAATAGTCTGGAAGCATTCGTGTATTTTACTCGCCAGCTATTGCTATTTATATATGAGGAACCTCGTTTAACGGACCATCAATTCCTAATTATGTTAAGTGAGCTCTGGATAAACTATATTGGGCCAATTCAAAGCACAGTTACCGATATGAGATTGGTTTTTCGACATCGATTGACAATTGGTTGATTTTTATAACATAAGTAGTCCTTACCTAATATATTACCAGGACCTCTCTACGGTACATTGTTGATAAGATTAATATTCTTGGACTTCATCCCTTCCTGGGTCGAGCAGCCACAATCAAAGGGACTCGAATAAGAATGTATGATATGTTCCCAGCGAGATTGAGCATTACCTTTACATAGAAGTAACATCAACCGCTCATCCAATTTTTCCCATAAAATGGAAGTTACATATCTCGGGACCTAAGTAAACAGTGGAAATATTATCTTCAGCTTGCGTACGAAAACGTAGAAATACACTTTGCTATTCTTTTCTTGTAAAAACATGCTGTGAAGTCGTCGGTTGTCGTGCGGTGCCCTGCGGACGAATGTTATTACAATCGTCAGGTTATTCCGTCTTGGGGGGATCACCTTTGTGATGTTAAATACTAACGGTGCCGAGTTTTTCAAGGCACTTGCGATAAGTGGTTTTTCTACTAACCCGGCTTTTATATTCTTGTCTTTGCGTTATTTTTACAGAGCGGCGTAACGAGTATTATCGGTTCAAAGAGGTTTGCGCGAGTTTTGGTGTATTAATTAAATTAATAGAAAACTTACAAATCTTGGTCTATCAAATAGCCAGCAACTAGTATAAATTAAAAATAATACATAAAGTAAATATTTTTAAGTCACGTAATTTTTTTCAGACATACCCAGCATAGTCAGGGACAAAATCTGCTGATCATTGTGTAAAGTTTCAAAAGATTTTATAGTGATGAAATCTTCCTTGGATTCCTTTTGTAATGAAATATTAACGGTTATTAAAGAACAATAATTATCTTTTTATATAAATCAATATCAAAATTATGAAAAATTCAATAACTAGTGTCGCTGACTGTACCTATATATGTCATTGTGCATTAAGATTTTATCGTACAATACATATCCGATAAGGTATGTACATGACATAGAAAGCGTCTCCTAGTTATCAAATATATCGTTTTCATGATAATAGTATGTGTAATAAACTTGTAACTGATAATATTATACTACGATAGGTATATAATTAATATACAATATTTGTTTCTTAGTTTTTAGATATACAATGTTAAGAATTTTAAAATAAATATAGTAAGGTCCAATATGACCTTACTATATTTATTTAGATCCATCGATAACTATAGCAGTAAATATAATCCATTTGTGCAAGCTGTGTTGATTACCTACTCGTACGTTAGACTTGGCTGTGACAGGCGGTGTATAGCAGTTACATCCAAAAAACTTATATTTCTTAAGTTATACTTTATCATTCGATTTTAACGTCAAAATACTGTTTAGGATAAAATATAAGGATATACGAAGGATATCATTACGAATTTCGCGAGTTTCAAGGTCACTTCACACGCAAACGGATATCGATAAAACTTCACAAGCTCCCATCTCTTAGAGTTTGTTCCTAAGTTTACACAAATAGATTTAGTTCAACAAACGGCAACTTTTCCCTCTCTATATTCAGATTGACGTGGAAATTCGACGCCGATAAGCGCTGACGTGTATATTCGTCACGTGTGTTTAGATGATAAGGGTACTATCCATATTTTATTGTAGGGCCCGTTTAGTTGGGTAGTTTGTCATTTTTGACAATTTAAAATAAAAACTGTTGATCTGTTATTCTATAATATGAAGATTTAACAACAGTGAAAGACACAGTGTAAAATGAACAAACGGAATATAACAGAGAGTTAACAATGACTGTTTAGATAGATGTTTCCGTAACTTGAAATATTAATGTTTCCAGATTTTAACGGGGTTTATACAACAAGAGCTTCTATTTAGATTATTTACTCTTTAAGCTTCCCTACATTGACCCACTAATATTCTGCACCCTGGCCTGTAAACACCAAGACCATATAATATCTAACAAAGCAAGTCGCTACGTGCGCTGCATCTCATGCCGCTATCGGAATATTTTATTCTGTGGCGTGTCTTCCTCATATCTGGTTATCTCTTTAATGTAGGGCGTGATTTATTACGAGACTGTATTTCGGAAAAATGATGTAGTAGGCTTTTGTTTTGTGATCTTGTTTGAGTGTGGCGATATGAATCGAGATCTTTATTTCACCGAAAACATGACAAAGTATGCTTGAATCCATACGTAATTAACTGAAAACCTAGATGCATTTTGTTTTCACATTCAGCAAGTTAGATGTCAAATCTATGCAGCTAACAAGTGATTCAATTGTGACGCTAAATTAACGAACTCTTATTCGAAACAATCGTTTGACCGTTGGCTTTAGTTTTACATTTTTAACGGTGATTTTTTTAAATGAAACACTCTGTAAAACCACACAGATGAACGACCCCGCGTGTAAAACCTAGCCACACATAAAACATTGACACACAGCCCGTGTATCCGAGCATGAAACACCAAACTATAACATTCCGCTGGACAAAGGGCGCCGCCCTACCGCCATACTGCCCTACCGCCCTACTGGTACTCGCCAATTTAGTTACGTAAGTAGCAACAAAAGGTGTGCTCCCAGAAACTCGTACAACGTACAATTATAGCACACAAATTACTAGGGTCGGTAGTTTGACGTTAAAAACAAAAGATAAGCTGTAGGTATTACGATTTGCTTTTTTATATATTTACCAACCCTACCTAAAACGACTACGAATGTTTTGACGTCTAGTATCTTAAATATACCGTAATATATAAGACTCGGGTACGTCTCAAAACTGCGGCCAGACACCGGAGGACGGGCAGCAACGTCCTCTCACTAATCGGTGAGCCACTGCGATCCCCAAGCCGCCTGCCAAACGTGGGGATTATGGCAAACACCCCCTTGAGGGAGGCCTTCGTTCAGCAGTGGACGTCTTATGGCTGATGATGATGATGATGATTGATCTTAAATATATCGATAACTTGCGTGAATTTTTACTCTTTTCGAAAGTTTTTTTTTTTTAATTGAATACTTTATCACAGCCTATAGGTAACGCTAAATCCCGTCATTTAATTGGCTGTTTTGCAATCTGAATAGTTAAGCATCACTGACTGACAGTGACCGCACGCACTACAATTAAAGGTAAGGCTGACCAGTACACCTAGAAAACCGTAATCATATCGTTAATGTCAGTAAACTTTGAATCAAAAATACAAGTTTCCCATAAAATTTTATTTATTTGAATTTTATGCGTGACACACAATGTGTATCATACCTTCTCATAGATATGAATAACATGTTTGTGAGGGTCAAGTTTACAGCTATTACTCACTGTATAATTATGGTATTGGTGTCGTTATGTTAAGTACATATATGCAATCTCAAACTAAACCGAACCACCGGCGCGCCGTCACACTTACCTTGGAAAATAATTCGTATTTGTTATTTATTTTCAAGCGTCACTCAACCGGCGCTGTTTTTCGCAAATATTAGGTAACATTGACGTACTACACGAAGTTGTCCTTCTGTCCTACTTTGTTCAGTCTCCCACTCATTACAACCGGAATGTAGACCTTTGTTTGACTCAAAGGCGTTCTATGTAACATTAGTGGCTAATAATTCAACATTGCGCCTTTTATCCAGCGAGTACAGCAGAGGTACTGATACAAGTAAACTGGGGCATTGTTCTCAAAATAGAACCGTTTCCAAAGTAAAGTAGTATACTAAAGATTTAAATTATCAAATTATTTATGACTATATATAGGTACTAGGTAATTTCCGTATGAATGGTTTCAAATGTAAAGTAATATTAGAGTAATTTATTGGATCTGTGATTCTGCCATACATCTATGATCATAAAGATAAATTCTCACGACGGGGACATCAACTGCATATTCTTTTTAATATCTTACTTACATAAACATAAATATCTGTTTACTTCGTTTACACGCTGACAGTAGGTTTTCTTTTATTATTTATACTAAATGGAGCATTATTTATACTAACGGGCAGCAGCGTTCTCTCACTAATCGGTGAGCCCCTGCGATCCCCAAGCCGCCTGCCAAGCGTGGGGATTATGGCAAATCCCCCCCTTGGGGGAGGCCTTCGTTCAGCAGTGGACGTCTTCTGGCTGATGATGATGATGACTAAATGGAGAATAACTTCAGCAAAACAAATTTGTTACATATTAAAGAGAAAACAAACAAATGAATTATGATTTATCGAATACTGATTAAAATTATGTTTAGTAGATACTATTTACGTATGCCTGCCATAATTAACAATATGTATTGTACCTATACGTAGGTACTCCATATATTTTCCATTCGATTGGTTGCAACCAATAATCCTATTAACGTAATGTATCGTATCAACGATTATATATCAACTCTTACCGCATATCATTATGATTTGTTCGGAAAATTAAAACGGTGATATTTAATAATCTACTGACAATTGAATAATATGGATTAAATTAAAGCTTGGCTAACATTGTTTGAAACATCATTGCTAATTAAGTCTATAACTAAGTATAACCTGTAGTAAACTTCCTTTTATTTCATGTGATGTAAAACATGGTAAATACTTTAAACGATTATACTCTGAACAGCAAAAGTTGAAGATAAAATAACGCCTAAATATAAATTAGCTACTGATAATATTATTATAGTGTTTAGCAAACACCTGTAAGTATATCAAAAGAAAAAATCCGCGGAACTAAATGCAGTTTAGGAACTGGAGACGTTTCAAACTAGAACTGCTTCTTCATCTAATTTTAGTCCAGTTATGTCCATTATTTCACAACAATTATAATCAGCTATAATAAAGACACACGGCCGCGCTGTCTTTCGATTTGAACCCACAATCCAGGACTGACTGCAAAGTAAAATGGTTTTCTTGTAGTTAAAATTGGCTACATAACACGATTTCATTGAATATAATACTAATAATAACGTAAATATTTCACTCACAGATCCGATGTACGTTGATTAATGAAACTCTCCTTGACGTGATTGATATGAACATGTCGTGGCGGTCATCGATGGCGTCAAAACTTTCTAAACCCCAGCCAGTGGAAGTGTGTGGCCTAATGAATTAACACGTTAATCACTAACTTTCTAAAAACACACAGGTACCTATTACCTTAATTACTTGAAAAGTTAGATTTTAAGCTTGGCACATAATTGGCAAACAAATTATAAGATCTATAAATCCCCCATATTTCATGCAAAATAAAGATTATTTCTAATTCTAACAATTTCATCAAAAATAATTAATAAAATTATGCCAATATTGGGCACCAATACGATTCGGCACAACTGATACATTCCGTACAACACTAAATAGCTTCGGGATTTAATGAAGTGTCAATTGCACGAGGGTAATTACGATAGTTTGGGGAGTCCGGGATTAGTGCTGTGTTATTTTGCGAGATGTTTAGGAATATGCGGAATGATCCATAGTATTGGGACTCTGAAATTAACTTTGTTGTGCATCAATCAATCATCGCGTGTGTTTTGCAGTCCATTGCTGTGGGTGATTTGTAAGATACGGTAACCCATAAGGGCGGCTGGCCATCTTCGCTTGAGGATTTAGTTATTATTACCCTATACGATACACTCCAATATAATCAACTGAAATGCATGTAGATTTAAAAGCGTTCAGAACAAAAAGCTCAATATTTTATGAGCCAGTAACTTACCTATGTGATTAAAATTATTTTAGAAGTGTCGATTCCAAGGATTTTTAGAGTCGGAACCGAAAATATATTGAAATTGCAAGCAGAAATAGGTATCTATAGAATCCCTGTATAAATTCTTCAATATACTTCCCTCTGGATGAATATTCGACCAGAATGCAATATAAAATCAACAACAACAAGTATAGTTGCGCCAGGCTTGTTGGCATGTTAATCCTGGCATGATCTATAATAAAGCCGTACCTATAGAGTACACACAGAAAATAAAAAGTAAACCAAAATGATTCCTTGTTATATTGATGTGTACGGCCCGTCCGTGCACGTCCGGCGCGGATCCGGTATGTTCTATTTGCTATAGTATGGATACGGAAGGGGGTATTGCAATAAAAATACTACATTATTTCTTTTTCACTAGGATTTTTCCTGTATTGTACATGTCACATGCACAATTGCACACCCAACCCGAAACAACTGGAAATGAGAATCGAATCGAATCTGCGACACGCAAGAATAATCGCTAAGCCATTGTGCCTCACGGGCCGTCAAATTATTATGTTTATACTCATGTTATTCGTTTAATAATCCTGTTAAACCCTCGGACTTTGTGAGGGTGGTTGAATAAGACACAGTGTGTGATTTTAGGTATGACCTTAGTTTAAACTTAGTTTCTTGATGACGTCGAGATGGCGGTTGATTCTAAATTCCCGATAGATGGCTAAACAAATCCCGTCACAGAATTTTTAATAACGCGGGGAAATTATTGCCTTAAGAAAACCTGCAAATACGTAAAAATCTACTTAGATTGAAATCTCATAGGTAAAAGACCTAAATATAATGTGAAGCAATTACTTGGTATTAAATGTTGTTTACCGGCTCTAAGTTTTATTACGTTGTTCTCTTGTGTCCGCCGGATGAATACGGAAAAGCTCGTTGTTTCCTCCTCTGTAGCCGAAACAATAACTGATGGTAAATATTTGATGATCCGCTCACTTCCTCAAAGCTTTGATGTGAAACTGTTTTTTGGTGGAAAGTTAAATCCGACAAGCCAGCTTGGAGTGTATACTGGAAGATATGGTGAACACCCACCGCAAAAGGACCACGAGGATTAGATAATTACTTATAACTTAATATAAGGAAGAAGTGGCTACAAGGCTGCTGCTTAGATTGGTTGGTCTACGAAATTTAAGCAGTGGTTGCCTCGGTCTGCCCTTGGATGAGTACGCATTATTCAAACCTATGTTTCTCGGAAAATTTGAAGCAATTGGTTGTTGGTTGTCATACCTAATATATAAAATATAACAGTTATTACGGCAGTCAATATCTTAAAAAGTAGAACAACGGAGGTCAGGTGGCTGATGCTCCATGTAAATATTCAACTTTATCTGGTTACACTATAATTTATGAGTCGACCCCACCAACTGAACAAAACACTGGGCAGACGATTTAATATGATCTGATCAAACGCTTACTTTTTATTAAATTCGCAATACCGTAGGATCGCCGCACGGCACGCCGCTTTGTACCCAAGTTTGACAATAAGAATTCAATTACGTCCTGCTAGCGACTCCCGTGTCAAAAGAATAGCACCGATATCGTATTGCCTTTAATGTGATTAAACTCTTGTTACCAATAGATGGCTTCTCTCTCTGTCGTGTCGGCGCGCAAATATCTCTTGGGGCAGCTCATGCTGTTGTACGGTGACTACCCAGGCGCCAGGATGCGCAGGACGTGATCAGTCTAGTCATTCGAAGAGGGTACGACCATGTGTCTTGATCAGATAGCCGTTGATAGGAACGTACCTAAATATAAAAATAATTTAAAGTAAATAAATAAATAATATGGACATAACCGTGACCATGGACGAAAGAAAAAGTTGGTCAGTTAGAAGATGAAAAAATTAGCCAGTCACCAAGGTTCGCAGCGGGGCCTTCGAGTCTCACGGCCTCCGTTTTATTTAGATATCCTCACTCGAAAAGTATTTGACTGTCTACCCCAATGTACAGACACTAAACAGCAGACGATTAGGTTTCGTATTTCCTGTCAAAATAAAAACACAAACAATATGATCAAATAGTGCCGTTATCGCCACATAATTTATATATATGAGACTCGAGAGGCTTGGGATTAATCACTGCAATGTTCATTTAAATTTAAATATTCGACTTTGCGTAACGGTATGTGTAATGAGCTGATTTTAACTACAGTCTCTATAAGCCGCCGTGGGACATTGGATACTTTAGAACAGACACTGAATTAGATTAACGGTGTTCAGTTGTGGCGTAATTAATTCTAAGTAGGCACTCATATAAGTTCCTAGAACACTACTAAAGGCATGAGTATATTATTAGCTATTGAAATATTGATTCAGAAGGCATTATCTTCATAAAGAACAAGAAATTTTCCGCCGTAAAAACACAACGTTACATTTAATTGTTAATTGAAAGATTAATCAAAGATTAAGTATTAGTAAGCGACCTCAACAAGCAGCTTGGTTTCCGATACTCACCACAGCTGACCAGCTGACCACACGTCAACCAGCCATCAGCGTCAACCCTTAAATGCTACAAACAGTTAATGTTCACTCAACTTCCTACTTCGCAGTGGCGGTGAAGGGTATCCGTATTTTAATATTTTTAATGTAAATAACGCAGAGAAGGGTTCCGTCCAATATTTGTTGGTAACTTTTTCCATTCCCGTATAATTCGGTTGATGAGCTTAGCGCAACTTTTTATAAATCCTTTTGCGTTTGGTGCAAGTGAATATTAAAAAGCGACTTGTTTTATTTCCTATGAGATCAGATGGGAAAGAGGACGATCCTTTTGAGAATTATCTCTGTAAAATATTTTTTTAATGGATTATTCTTCACTTCTTCACTTCAACACAGTTCTGAAAATGTAACCCAACTCATTTTCATTTGGGTCATCATCATCATCATCAGCCAGAAGACGTCCACTGCTGAACGAACGCCTCCCTCAAGGGGGGGTTTGCCATAATCCCCACGCTTGGCAGGCGGCTTGGGGATCGCAGTGGCTTACCGATTAGTGAGAGGACGCTGCTGCCCGTCCTCCGGTGTCTGGCCGCAGTTTTAAGACATACCCGGGTCATTTGGGTAATTTGGATCAATCTGTCTAACAAGTTATCACATTAGACCTATAGTTGACTATTGTACCAAGTGAACCCTACCTGCCTTCCCAAATTCAGTGACGAACCTTCCAATAGTTATCACAACAAACAACGCAACAGTTTGTTCAACAGGAAGCGGAACAAAAAGCTAGTAATAACAAAAACAACAGCGAGCAGGTTTTGCGGCGTCATTGCGCGATAGGTTTCAAACAGAATATTATATTTGGGATAAATAAAACAATGAAGGCCGCCTACTCCCAAATTTCCAACAAACATTGGGAATAAATAAGTACCACAAACGTACCTACCTGGTGGTGTGGCCACTAAAACGTCGATTTGGAAAATGGCCTCGGCACGTTGTGGTTTTATTTGATTGAAAATTGAAAATTAAATTGGCCTTTCCTCTTTTATTTTTAACTTGGTTGTACCGCATCCCCCGCCTGTAGATATCTGCAAAAACTAGTATTTTATCGTACCTATTTTACTGCTTTCCTTTATTACTGTTTTTTTTTTTTGTTTCACTGTTCTTTACACGAATATTACACATTTATGTTCTTAATTTATGTTCTCTCGCGACTTTAGACCAATGTAAAAGGTAGCACAGTTACATAAGACGTAACCCTATTCAAGAACTCCTCATATCGTGAACCTATACAAATCCCTCTGATGAAAGCCATTCCACCCACTTGCGTCGTATAATTACGATGAATCGGAACATACATAATAATATTCGTAAATGTGACTTATATCTTCATAAATCGTGACGTCATAACATGTACGGGAGTCTCGTAATTACATAAAATTTTATCCCTTTGCTTTACATTTTATAAATAAGACATGACGTGATTTACTATCTCGTTATCTTTGTAGTTAGTATCGTCGGACGGAGCGCTCTGTAGATGCGACTGCAAACAAACAAGTACAAATCTAGAATCACGCTGTAGAATGTACAATAATTCTAGCCTACATCTATAATCCAATACTCGGGCTTCGGCCCACCGGCGCCTAGCATATTACCCCGCCTGGTCAGAATAACCTTCCTTTTCAGTGAAGAAACACCATACTTCATTGCTCCGTAACATATTTCAAACTTAGTCCGCGTATCGCGTATATATTTTTGTGCTTGTCAAAGGTAAAGGTTGGCCACCGTGTCAGCAAAACTCCTCGGCTACACAGAAGGGATTATGTACCCGCAGCTTGCGATTGCCGTTGCGCTTAATATTGTCAGCCATCGAATTAATAAAAACGACAAAATTTAAAAAAATATTTATGCTTCGTGGCTCAACTGATTGCCAGTTCTTGAGCCCCTCGATATAAATTTGAACGTGGCCGCAGACCGTTGTACTCGTTTATTTGCGCTCACCCACATTATCTGTTCTTGTAAATAACAACGAATTGTATGGCAAACGTAAACGGCAATGGTTCGGGATCATTTTTCACATCAGCTCTTTTTAGGGTTTTGTTTTGTTAATAAATGGCTATTTCATTTATTTAGTTCAACACATTTTTTTTGATAATTTTAAAATAGCCTTCATTAACATAGGGTAATAATAAAATCAGGTCTACAATACAGGGAATTGGTCATACCATAGTGGAGAGATTAGCCAGTCAGCTATCGGGGTATCGCGGCTGACTGTCCAGGGTGCGCTCGTGAAGGCTCTTTGCTGCTAATCCTAACTAACATTAATGATAACCATCATTAATTTACACAAGTAAATAATAACCAAAGGCCCATCGCCACCTTTCCCTCATAGCTTGTATAATTACCTAAAGCGAGCGCAGGCAATCTGTTCGATAAATGAGTAATAAATGTTAGTTCGTGATTCAATATAATTAGTGCGTGACTGTCGCTCAGTAAACTGGCCTGGACATTGTGGTGTAATGCACAGCCTGTCAGACGCTGCCCATCACGTGCTCACGCGATGCCGCCATCGCCACCAATTTGCACATTACTATGAGAAAATCACTTTTCTTACAGTTGACTGAATTGGGGCTGATGAGCGTGAAAAGTGTTTATAAAAATTTTCTATCAATAATTTGTCAGTAGGAGTTCAGATTTTCTAATAGTGATCTGTTGATGGGAAAGGCTCGCCTCGAATTTCAAGGGGTATAATAAGGACACCTTGGAGTAATATGGGCGTGATGTTATATTAATTTTGGTTATGACTTGGTTTCCATTGTTACGTTCAAATTTTTAGTCTAAAACTCTCAAACATTTCGAATTACTGTGAATTTCTCGCAATGTAAAGGTTCAACTTTTAAAAATGTTGTTCATAATTATATATTTAATTACTGAAATGTCACAATATTTCCTCGCTTGTGCAAGGCATGTTAAATAGTAGAGTTTTAAAAAACTTCCAGTAACATCACGCAGAGTTCGTACGATGCAAAACATTCGAACACAAACAACTTAAAAGATTTTAGAAACTAACTGAAAATCTACGTAATCTAAACAATTCGTAATACATAAACAAGTTCCTTATTTAACAAGATGTCTGTACCTGAAGAGAGACTTTCGAAGAACTTGGCTTAGGTACAGACACAGGCAGTAGCGTATAAAGTTTTAAATTTCGCGACGAAGAGATACCTTCTCATTAAGAGATGTTATTTGAGTCGCTAACGATCTGGTTGCAAGTTCTGAATAGGAGGAACTTTTGACGTCGAATGTACAAGGAATTTTAAAATCGAATTTGAACTGAAAAATATCAAGTGATATTAAAAGCTGAGAGAAAAATGTGTTTCGAAAGTACCTAACACTGCCAGATATTCATCTTAAGATTATAGTACCCTCGTACGACCACTTGGCTCAGTTTAGTATAAACTGACTGCTGAATCAGCAGTTTAGGTTTCGTTAGGGTTATCTTTCGCATTTGAACCGACAGAAGCATTACATTCATTTCTTTTACCCAACTGCAGGCCGTATACACACAGCAGTCCTCCGAATATCTGTATCAAGACTTACTTTTATAAGCTTCTACGGTATATAAGTTATTTATTTATTTTTACGCATGGCGATACAGTCAAGTTTGTCTGGATTTTTGGTTGCTGCATGAATTTCTGTCATGATTTTACAATATTTTGATGCGCATCTTTCAAATCATTAATATCCAGTATTCTCATGACGCATCTGAGTCGAACTGCTTCAACAAATCGGAGGTCACTTGAAACCTCGCAAGTGAAATTATATACTTTTATCCCGGAATAGTAAAACCACACCGATACTATGAAAAACACAAACTCCAAGTGTCAGTGTCTCTATCTATGTTGATAGTAGCCAGAGTTAGTTCAACGGACCTATATCGTGATATGGTCTAGAAGTGGTTCAGTGGCAGACAATCAAATGAAACCCGCAATGGTCGGTTGTCACGCGGTCCTTATTGCATCTGCAAACTGTATTCAATTGACGTTTAAAACCGTTTCAGTGCTGAAACTGTATTTATAAAGTTTCCCTGACAGCTATCAAGCCCAACTTTGGAGTACTGCAGACTATGTTAATTATTTGTTCGTCTGGACAACCCTTTTTAAAACACAGACAAAGCATCACGCCTGTATCCCAGAAGGGCTAGGCAGAAGTGTACTTTTGTACACCTTCATTTCACCGATGCTGGTTAAGTACTCTGTAATAAGGGGGAGCCTATTGCCATGATATACGGAGAACAATTCCAAGCTCCGCCCTGGTACTGAAAAATTTCTGACAGAAAACCTTAATAACACTGACCGACCCGGGGATCGAACTCCAACTTGCGACTAATAAAACAACTAGGTAGTCACCTTTTTTTATAATCTATACATATAATTAAATTATAGCAGGCCGATATCTGTACATTATACATATTGGAGAAAATCTAATATGGGGGTCTTTATTAGAGCAATAGAAGCCAAAACAAAAGTTTTTAGAATTTTTGTCTGTCTGTCTGTATGTTTGTACACGCATCACACAAAAACTACTGCATGGAATTGAATACAGTTCTCACCGATGTATTGCTAGAGGTCTAACTTAAAATATAGGCCCCATTTTACCGCAGGAAAATATCAGATTCTAAATTCCACGCGTACGAAGTCGCGCGCAAAAGCTAGTATAGAATAAAATACGACTACGACTGACGAATCTTATAAACACGTTCATATATGTATACTGCATATTATTAAAGCGTAAGTACATAGGTACTCATGTCTTACTTCTATGTCTGACATGATATAATTTGGGTAACTTTTAATAAGGGGCAAGTGAAGGGGATGGAATGGTGACGTCACGCGGCATGGCACCTACGTCACCCCTATACCCTCCTGTCATGTTTTACACAAAACTAAGCAATATTGCGTGGCAAGCGTGTCTTGAATACAACCGTCACTATGTTACACCTTGCCCGAGGCATTTCAAGTTGAAATAGGTACTTACATTCATGGTAGACTGACATACACACGCCTATCGGAAGTATAGTAAGTATACATTTCAGGAGAAATTAAATAATTCGTGGTATTATTTTGGTCCGGTAGGTCTGTACCGACGTATCCAAATGGCACATTAAAGGAGCCTCTTGATTGATGTCATCATTATGAATGAATGAAGAATTCAAGTATAAGGTTCCGCAAATATACCATAACGTAGTGACACTCAGCACACGAGACTGAAGCTTTAGTTAACATCACTAGTTACACAAAAAATATATGAGCTTATCTTTCGAGCTAACTGGCCTGTAGAGGTATGTCAGTTTCGATAGAAGTCAGTGTTTTACTGGAGTAACCTACGCTATAGAATTCGCTCGTAAAGTCGGCAGTTGTAGGGACGAAGCTCCAATTAATTTATCACAATTGAATAAGACGCAAACATAAGGATAACATAAGGTTGTAAGGATGAATCGACTACAAATTCATCAATATTGGCGCAAAACACAGGTATCTATCGATAGAGTAAAATTAACAAGGGCAACAACTACAACTTGACCTATTTATCTATTCCATCCACTACGAAGTAAAGCTCAACTTATATTAGTGGTTCTCAGCACAAGACCGGCTACGCTTGGGTCAATATATTCCAGATACAATTTCTTAATATCGTCGTGTCCTTACCTCTTAACAACTACAGGCTTCTGAATGACCACAAACACAAAACATTTAAACAACGACCGCTCAAGAGAGATTCAGGGGCCAGCCCTGGATCTGTTATAATAATAAAAATAAGCATTTATTTGCTTTAAGTGTGGTGCACAGAAGAGAATTTCTTAAAACTACTTCATGTACCAAATACATGTAAATATTATAAAAAAGTAATTTATCATTTTTCATAACAACAATACCCTAACAAAACTCTTCAGCTACAATGACTGCAATCTATATTTTACGTTCAGTGTCATTAGTAAAGTAATAAATGTTAAAAAATAAACAATTTATTGTTCTCTATTTCACAAATTCATTGTCAGAACAAAAGGTTTTTTCTAGATCCACTGCCTTAACTGTTCAGTAAAAAAGCGATTCAGTATTTTTTTATATCCTTTGATAGCTTGTTATATATTTTTCCCAATAATACAATAATAATTCTTTTGGAATAAGGCTGTTCTTGAATCTCCTCTAGGTTTGACAATTTCATTTGGATCTCTTGTATTCCGCGGGAAAACAGTCACTTCCAAAAACGAATAAATTATATAATACTAGCCACCCGCCCCGGCTTCACACGTTTCTTTCATATAAACCTTGTTCTAATAATTACAAATACAAGAAAAAAAAAATTGCTAAATAAGTGCAGCCTCTCTGAAGTTATGCCCTTACATACATTTTTGGCAATTGATTTTTATTTATATAGATTTTAAATAAAGGATTTTGTCGAACAAATTTAGCACATTTAAATATTTAATATACAAACTAGGTGACGTAAGAACCCTTTCCAATGTTAGCATAAAAAATGTCAGACAAAAATTTTAATCGTCCCCTCGTTTCCAGCACACAGCGCCCTATTAAACCCCGGTTTACACATTGCCACTTACAATGACCGTCATTATCATCGAATGACTGCGTTCTAGAGTTTGAAATTGAACTCAAACGCATTAAATAGAACGTTATCGGACTCTGCGAAATCTAAAGAGATGAGAAGAAACTAACTTGTCGTTCATCAGGAGACATCATTTTTTCACTTAGTGAACCAATCGATAATTATTATCTTCGTAGATACTCTTTTTACTCTTAATTATTATGGTTATTAAAATGCAATTTACTTACACTACGAAGTTTTTCAATTAATTAGTCAGGTTAAATGAATCGGGGATTGAAACATATTATAGGTAAAGTTGTATCTAGCTGCGCCGAGTGTACTGCATTACTTACGCAGCACAGAAAGAGTTTTTAGCTTCAGCCGCTAGTGGCGCTGCATGGTGCCTGTTTTGTGCAATATGTTCGTTGAATTACATTAAAGATGTTATGGTTAAAAACACATAAAATACACACCAAAAATATTGGGTTCGATAAATATTAAAGCTATAG
Source organism: Shargacucullia verbasci (assembly GCA_947562105.1). Classification (NCBI taxonomy): domain Eukaryota; kingdom Metazoa; phylum Arthropoda; class Insecta; order Lepidoptera; family Noctuidae; genus Shargacucullia; species Shargacucullia verbasci. The sequence continues at coordinate 20,125,813 of OX387279.1, forward strand.
GGTGTTTATAATAAAATAATCATGAAATCGTCTCTGAAAGCCGTCTGTTATGAACCCGAAAAACTACCCTATGGTTCTCTAGATGGTGTTAGTGGTCAAAGTAGAAGTCGCTATGGTTTCGTTACATCAATTTGGTTAGGTCCGAGCACAGTACTGGCGTCAGCAGCAGTCATCACACTAAGGAACACAATCCGGTCAATTTTTGTAGAGCTAGCAGCTCAATGCTGTTAGCTTGTATAAACTCTTGTCGATATGAGTACTGACTGACTCTTGTCAACGCGTAATGTATTAACAGAACAGTTAAATGTGCTGACGGTATAAACTTTGTAAGACGTACGTATACGTTAATTACATAATTATGTCACTTAAACAAGAATGAACAATAAAACAAAAAGTAGTTCCTTTATAATTGTAGGTTATTGTATTTCGGGTGTGTTCGTGAAATGTATGTTTCTAACATGTACCCTCAAGAGAAATCCTTGTGTTTTTGATGAATGATTTTTATATAATAAAGTTTTATTTTGCTACATCACCTTATCGGTCCATTATAAAGTTGGGCCAGCCCTGGGACCACAGATTGTCAACTTAGTCCAAGTTACTGATAACTTTGGTGATGAATATTTCATGTTCAGAATCTCTGGTGTATTGATGAGCTGCCACTGACACCAGGGTATACGATAATAATATACTGTTGTAAGTTAAGACAGAAAAGTAGTTAGAGTATTATGTTGTTTGTAAGTTTGGGCTCACACTTGTGGGAGTAATTTATTACAAATGTCTCATAGACTGTCTCCTCTGTAGTCTCCGGTTCGATGACTGGTCAAACAAAATGGAATTGGAGATCCTATTTTTATGTAGCTTAGGCGAATGTGATTCGAATAAGACCTGCAATAGTATCTACCTACTTTACATTCTCTGTCTAATATTAGCAGTTTGCAAGTGTAATAGTAGGTATTGCTACATTTACGTAAGCAGCCCAACTTTGTAACTCCGGTACAACACAACGTTATGAGATAGCAACGACAAACAGATATTTGCAATCTCACATCATTCCGAATATGTTTGTTTACTATTGGAACGATCTTGTAATATCGTAGTATTGGCTATAAACGTAGCAGGAGTACCAGGCGCGCAGAGGTACACGAGAGTTTGTATTAGTTGTTGTAGACGTGGCCAAACTTTGTGTATCAGTGTTAGTATCAACGGCTTTATACCGCGCCGGACGGTATCACAACATGTAAACTTTATTAGCAACTTTCGCAAGATTCTTAGAACAGTGTTAGGGCTATATCGAGTCTATAGCCAGATTTTGTATCGGAGACACGGTTGGCGCTGGGCTGGAGAAATCCTAGTGTGGGGAAATGTGTTTCTAAAAAACGATATATTTTTTTTATTGCAAAGCGTAGTTATTCTAAGGTATATTTTCTACCTAGGACACAGGCTCCACCGGGTATTACGTTGTCGTGTTTGGGCTTGTTTATGGCAGTGATATTTAAGGGGCAGGGCCAAATGAGAGACCAGGCAAAGCGGGAGCGTTAGAGTTCAGCTTGAACTTCTGCGACGAAAGCCTATGTGATTGAGAAGGCCATGAAGCGAGTGGTTTTGCAGGCCTAGACCTGCAACGGCAAATATGGCTGGTTTTTTTTTAAAGTCTGTAACCCAAGCCCGGAACTCAACACCTGCAACTGGGACCTCTAAACCTACCCTGAAAAAGTCTAGCGTCCGAAGAAACGTTCGGGAAACTACGCAAGGTTCTCAAGTCTGCAAGTTTTGCGGTGACTGTGCTGGAGGACTTCATTGAGCATCGAGCTCTCAGATTTAGGTATCGAGACTGTCATGCAAAGAAGAGTTTCTAAAGGTGGGTTACTCACCCCTCTGTCTACCACAGATTCTCACCACGTAAAACAATAATAAACGCACAGGCGTCAAGTATGTCCCATCTACGGCCATAAGACGCCATAAGTCAGGCTATCGCACCCACGCTGAGCTCTCGACCGCGCACTACTAATAAGTTCATTAAATTGCAACAGTAACTTATGAGCTCACTATATCACTTGTGCTCTGAGCTGCATTTTGTTGGAATATTGCTAGTTGTATGAAAACTAGGTAACAATGTTTGTGGGGAAAAAGGTATATGTAGTGGTTACCGAATAATATATGAAGATTATGTGCGGCAATCAAACAAGCGATATATACATACATTGCCACACACCTGTATTTCCCGAAGGGTTTTTTCTTTTTCTTTTATAATAAAACGTTGCCCTCACTAGGATTTCTCGTGTGTCGTGTGTACAGTTTACAAACATACATGTCACGTGAACACAACCAGACCCGAAAAAATTATCTGTAGATCATACAAACATTTGTACCGTGCGGAGATCGAACCCGCAACACGTAACACAGAAAGCTAATGGCTTAGCCATAGCGCCAACCGTGTCGTAAGTTAAAGGTAAAGGTTACGGCAGAGATATGCTCTTGTGCACCCACATTTCGCTGATGCTGTTATTAAATCCCATGTAATAGGGGGCGACCCCGTTACCAGGCACAGTTCCAAACTCTGTGATGATATTGAGAATTTCTATACAGAAGACCCAATAACACTTTGCCCGGCCCGGGAATCGAACCAGCACCTCTCACTAAACAGTCGCGTTTGCAACCAATAGAGGCGGCGAAAACCAGTCGCTTTGCCAGTGTGCCTGCATTGGAATCCTGCGTCCATATTATACAACCAATTTAATGTCAACTGAAACTTGGAGTACTCACATTGCTTGCTGCAACTGACATACAACTATATATTAGTAATAGTTACTGACTAAATTTTACCACAGTGAGCAGTGCAGCTGATCCGATGTTTAACAGAAGACTATTTCCTCTAATTAACGTGATTAGACCAGGTATAAGATGTTTAGACGCAACATCTGAAGCTGTTGGTTCCAATGTCAGGTGAAAATCAGGATATGAGGTGAAAATTTTCAAGTCGTACTTCGTAAATCTACCAATTTGGACTTTCCGAACTTGAAGTTAGATATTGTATCACGACAGGAATAAAATAAATGTACCGAAAGTTCGTCTTTACAGCGCCGATTTTTCGCCAGCAGTAGTGATGTTCAGACAGTACAATCTTTGTCACCTTATAATTATAAATAAACAAATAAAATCTATACATATAAATAAAATTGGAGTGTCTGTTTGTAATATTTAAATAACCATTTTTTACTACATGCATATGAATATATATACGGTACATACACCAAAATAACATTTTTTACAATTTTTGTCTGTCTGTCTGTCTGTCTGTTTGTATAGGCTAATCTCTGAAATGGCTAGACCGATTTTGACGGGACTTTTATTGGCAGGTAGCTGATGTAATAAGGAGTAACTTAGGCTACTTTTATTTTAGAAAAAAATAGGGTTTAGTGCATTTGGTCTCACTAAAAAATACATTGTTAAGTTCCGACATCCACGCGAACGAAGTCGCGGGCACAGCTAGTATAATATATTTTCCTTAGACTCCTGTCACCCAACGTCAAACGGAACGTTCTGAAGTCTCACAGGTCTCATTTCGCAATACAATGATATGGTCTTATAAAACTACCTGATCAAAAAGGTTTCAAATGTTTGTACCTGTATATTCCACAAGTGACGAATCATGAGATGACCATTGGTGACTGGCTAATGTTTTCACTCCAGACTGAGAGATTCTCTAATGATGACCCGACAGAAGGACAAGAAGAAGCACCTTGTGACCATAGATAATTAGACATGTGGCCTTGAACGTCGCTAAACATGTGCGGCTCGCGGGACCAAGTTATCGGGTCAACGTGACATGTGCGGTCTACCGTCCCGTAACTTGAGCCTGCCTATTAGAGTCATTTGATACTTACATATTTAGACAACACTAGGCAATTGTCCCTGCGTCGGCTTTAATTGTCATATGATAATACTTCACGAGAAGTCCCGATCATAGTAAGGAGAAAAAAAAAAAAAACATTCGCGTCGGCCCACGACTACCAACTTGATGTAGAACGTTGAACATACAGTGCCGTAGATATTTCAATAATCTCAAATCCCATTTCAAAGTGTTAACCTATTAAAATGTTTTATGAGTGCACACCATTTCTCGTCGAGCGGGTTATTCATACGATATCTCCATTTTTGTTTGTGAAATTCAATTTGGAATTCGTCAAACGCTAACACTAACTATTACGTAGCTGGCTGACTGGTTGGACGAGGGACGTATTTCAGATAGGTACTCGTACGTCCCACGTTTACCCAGTCCGCCTGTATTAGTACGCGACTCGTTGGAGGGCACACCGGCGAACTGCCTGAAGTAATTAAAGCTGTGGCTATATCGGAATACGTGTATCAGGCTATAATATGTGTATATCTGTAGATAGATACAGCTAAACATTACTAAGTTTCTGTTTTAGATTATTTGTCCAAATAGGGTTTTAATCACGATTTAATCTCAACTTCTTTTCACAAACATCTACAACATACGGACAGTCAAATTATGTGCGTACTATGTGAGATTGTATCTTAGTAACCGAAACGACCTGTCCGAACTTCAGATAATGACCACAAACCATTTTTTTTTGAAGTTATACTTCATAGTTGTCTATCACGTCGTATGTCAAAAAGAAACAAGACGAACATCATACAACTGTGACAGTGAGAAGTCAGAAACACATCCTAGATTATAAATAGAAGGCTGTTTTTAAAGATATAAAATAATATTAATTTAATTATATAATATATAGATAAAGTACTGTCGTAATATGTATAAGGATTGCAGTGATTATATAGAATAATCATAAAAATGTTTTCGCGTAGTGTTATTTTTGTGTCTGTGACCATGTGTAAATAATGTTAGGGCTAAAGTTAGTAGCGTGGTATGTTCTGTGCGCGTATTGTGGCCTGTTCGCGTTGAACCTGGTGTTCAGCGCGCTAGCCCTGACCGCATGTTGCTGGCTCCTGAGGTCTGTAACCAGGAGCAATGGAACACTATGATATTTTTGGTACTGGTATAATTCTTAGCCATCACTTATTATTTTGTGTGTAAAACGTTACAAAATTACTCATTAGCTAAAGGAAGTTATGGCACGTTGCTTATCGCAGTCCACTGTTGAAAGCCTCCACACATGCTCCACACAGTGTGACAGAACTTGCTCATCCATGTATTTTGGCATAATGCCATGAGACGGAGAACACAAGACCGTCTCAAATGGTCTAACAGGCTTATATTCAACAGTAGGTGGATAAAGATTGAAAGAAAAATGGCATAACAGCATGTTCTAGAACCAAAGATTCGAAGTGCGGCAAGCGTAGGATTACAGTGCGGCGCTTCTCTCAGGAGGTCTGTGTTCCAGTGTGAACATCCACTAACTATAGTCAGATTCACACCTCGTATATTAAATAATATTCCTACATTAATTACACGCAGGCATTTTACAATGCAAACCCAAGTTTAAACGTAATCCTCTTTGGGGTGATTGCTTGAGAAACTATTTTTGGAGAGTTTGGTAATATACTCTTAATTAAACAAAATTCTAGGGCTTCAGTATGGCCTAAGCCAACACGAAGGATTGCTAGTTCGCCACAACATCTGCTTTAGGTATAATTAGATTATGGATACTCTAGATTCGGACAATGCTACTGACGTGGCCTAATTATCTGGTTCTGGTTCAAATTATGGAAAAACAGACAAAAAAGCGACACGAACAAGAAAGCCACAAGAAGAAGGTATCATCACCAGTTTAATTGAAGTTCTCATCTTTCAGTTCATTTAAAATATCGGGTATAACTGTATGTTGTTTGTGTAAACTATTTAAAAAATAACTATGTTTACACACTTCACATAGACGTAAAGAAGTTAATACAATAAATACAGTTCCTCGAAATATTTGCAGTAGCTGTGGGACCCTCTGTGTTGGCCTCTCGGTTTTCATCGAGAAAAGTTAAATTGTATCGGATCCCTCCAGGAGTTGTGGAGTGAAACACCGGGAAAAGAGGAACACATAATTTCGTTTTATTTTAAAATGAAGTAAATACTCTCGTTTGGTTCTTTTCAAAGTATTTAGAATCAGAGATACGAGTTAGTGGATTTTCCTTTTTAATATCCGTTTCTGAATATATTACGGGTTTAAGGGTATTTTTTTCTTTGGGACCACCATAGTAAAAATAATTTGTTAACCTCCTCTGACACTTCAAATATTGCGCTTTCCTATGAATACCCTGTGTATTCATGGGAAAGCGAAACATTTGAAATGTTTGTTAAATTTCGCATATCTAATGTTAGCTGCACGAAAGTCTATATGGCACTGCTTGTTTACGATAGACGTCGCGATATTTTATCATTATTGTCCGAATAGCTACTAAGTTCAGACTATGGGGCTACCAAGTTATAAGTTGCTATTTTGTGTTTATTTTATTGAATGTACTTGGTAGCTGGAAACAGTGGCCAGGAGTAATGGTACCTCTCTATGTCCAGCACTCGCTCTGATCAGTCAGCATTGTTAAAGACCTTTCTGACTTGCTAATAATGCCTATCCCTCCGCAATACTATTGTAAATCTTCTAATTCTTCTCTGAACTGGTCATCCGTACCTTTAGTTTTCCTAACATTTGTATGTATGTTGCAGGTGGAGACCGAGGGCGGTGCTACCTCCTCGTCGCCCGCCCTGCCGCTGTGCCCCGCCGGCAGGCCGGACGTCGACGTGCAGCCGCTGCTCACTGACGGTAAGTCTTCTAACAGCCTGTAAGAACGAACATGATATCACCCCTATATCATGTTACATTGTTAGGTTTGCATCAGACGTTTAGCCAGCCGCAACGGTGATCAGTCTCGCCATGAGTGTCAAGGTGGACAGGGTCTCTCGGATTGCATCTTATTTTGGTCTGCCGTAAAGCACAAGTGATGAAAAGAGAAAGACAATGTGCATCCGGGTAGGGAGCCGCTGAGTGACAGCGAATTCTCATTGTGAAAGTAAATAGTCCCCTAGAGTGACGACACCCTGATCGTCAGGTACATTCTGGTTAGTCAACCTCGGTAGCACTATGAGCAATATCCTTGTGAGAGCGCAAGCCGACACAACAGTAGTAGTGTATCGTCATGTTAATTTTTACCTGAATTTGGAAGAATATGATATATCGGAAAATCATATCAATCCCTCTTTACACATTCGTATCTTATCTATACATCTTATCAGATGTATTTTATATTCAACTGGCGAATGTGAATAAAACAGCGTACAGGCTACGCCCGCGAGAACACTTCAAAGATTCGTGTGTATCCACGAGACATTCTCTCTCATTATCTGCTGAACTTTGATGATCAAATCTACGTACATACAAACTTGCATAAAATAATAACAATTATTATCTACCTATCAAATTTATAATTCTCTCCAGGAAATGGATTTCATTCATTTCATACCATCCATACCTAACCGTTTATATTATTTATAGTATCTAAGTATTATTGATTTATCGACAGAATTCATTTTGCTTTAATCCTACGTAAATGTTTCAATAAACAATAAATCATTCTTAGTAAAATATCGACAATTCGATTATTTAATTTGCTCTCGACATAGTTCCGATGAAAATCATTGTTTGTATGTCCGTCATTACATCAGAATTTGTAACAAATGCAACACAAATTTTACATATATATTTATATTTAGTTTAATTTCCAATAAAAACAATGTTAAGCAACTTCCGAGATGAAACATAAATCACACGTACTAGCATCTCTCCGGTATTTTAATCTGTAACCACTTAGTACTTTGTTTCAATTATTTAACGTGTCAGAGTTTTTCTGAAGGCACTTAATTTTAATGGCCGCATAAAATATCTTTTTGGTTTTTGATCCTAATTCCCCTAAACTTTAGTGCTTTTTATTTCATTTGAACTTTGGATTAGGAATATCTTACCTTAATATTAATTTATCAAGTTAATACAAGATTCGTTAATCTTAAATAAATAACACCCACGGGTACTTGTAGTTGTATAGTTAACGAGGTATGGTGTTCCTCCATTGAAAAGGGAGGATCCTCCGACAAGGCAAGGTGATCAGCCTGGCAGGCCGAGGCCCTATAGTTGACGTCGGATATTCGTATATGTGTTAGAATCGTTGTAAACTTTGATAGTGCGATTCAGGGCTCGTTGCTGTAGCTTCACTCCGATAGATGGCGCTTTGACTTTTTGTCATGTTGCGAGTAGTAGTCGCTACAATCGTCATATTTCAGTCAATTTAAATAGATTATAGAGGATAAGTTTGCTCGATTTCGGATTTTTATTAATATCAATATTTGAAATTGCCAGAATGCTTGCTCTCACTAAAAGCAACAATCCAAAACGTATGCTGGCTCGATCAGAATCTTAATAAATCAACGAGTCCATTTTTTTCCTGTCGACATATTTTTATATCGTTTTAATATTCGCCTTGGGTTCTTAAACGGGCGCACATTAATCACGACGGCCATTGAGGATCATGGAAGACAAATGGCTTGTCTGGTGGCGAACTTGGGTCCTTCGGCACAGACGTGGCTAAACCAATAACTTTATGTTAAGCTTTAATGTCTGCTCCTTAATTATTTAAATGCAACTCATCTGTTCGATAAACGAGTCAAATATAAAGCTCCTTTGTCGCGAAATGTCATACATGATAACTGCACAACACAACAGAACATCCTGATTTTTTTATTGTTCCAAAAACTGCAGAGTTGTGGCACATTAGATTAAAAGCAGGATGTGTATCACATGCGAGCTTTTTTTCGCCAAAAGTTTGGAATGTTTAGAAAATGTTGGCAGTTATTGTTAGACAGTTATTTTACTGCTGTCTGCCATTTTTTTATTATTCCCGAAATTAGCAAGCACTTTTAGAGGAAAATATTTAAACGTTTTTTAACTCGTGCGAGAAATTGAGTTAGCTACACTGACGCACAGTGACCGGTTGGTGGAGTATGGACGCATGGCGTATTATTTTTCAGCTATCTGTAAGGTCACCTCTCTTAGTTCCGTACAAAAACAACCATTTGGGTCATACTTTTCGTTGGTACGGTATATATTCAACCCCAATGCAAAGATCTTTCTGGTTTAGTTCTGTAGATAACGTAGAAACTTATCATGTATGAATTATTATAGTTACAAATACTAAGTCGAATTAATCACAGTATTCATCTCTTCATTCAAAGTTCAAAACCGAATAAAAACCCGAAATCTTAACACATATATCAACCGCAGAAAATCATAAAAGCAACATTCCAAACCTCCTTTGATTATGAATAGAATAGTTTCTGTGAACCAGGGATATTTCCGAACGGCTACAACAATAAATCATACACGACATCACTCCAGGAGTTTATGTGATGGCTTTATGAGAACATTCATGACCTGTGGGCGGTGGACTCCGAATTGAGATGTGTTTCGATTAATAATGGGTGTGTGTGGTTGTGAGGTGTAGGAGTATGCCTGTAAATTGTACGACACGAGGAATACTCGTGTGAGGCAACTTTAAAAACAATGCGCAATTCAGTACTCTACAAAATGCTCTATATGTATTGTTTTAAGAGCTCGTGATCACGTTAGTAAGACCTCCGATATGGTAAAAGATAGGTACTTTTGTGACCCTAACTGAATTAATCCAGGAAGTTGTTGAAGGAAGTACCGTCGCGAATCGCGAATCTGTTAACATTAATTAATATCAATTGACAGAATACATAAACTGTAGTGTCTATTGTAACAAATATCAGTTTTCTAGAGAGGTTAGGTTAGTTGGGTATTGGAATAAATTAGTAAATCCTCCTAAAAAATAGCACTAACTGAAACGTCTAGGCCGAAGTACAGACTGAAATGTGTGCAACAAGCAATGAGTCATACCGTCGTAACAGTCATCAATCCGCGTGCTTCTAAACTTAGATCTCCGTTAACCTCGTAAAAAGAGAAACCGAAAATATCTCTTGGAAAAAATACGTTTAATCTCCTATGATAATAACATGTAAAAGTGGCCAAGTCTGCGGCTACTCCTCGCGGAAGAAACTTCTCAAGCCCGGTGGCTTTCAGCATTCGCAAGTATTTATAACAGCATAATAGAATAAACTTCCCGTCAAAGAAACATTTTCTATTAATGTTTTCCAGTTTCTCTTTACAATATCTTTCCTTTGTGGCGTAGTGAAAAGTATACATCTGTGAAACCTGTTATTTTCACGATTTTATTGAATCTAGATATGTTTGTTGCACAATATTGGAGTTACACTGTGTTTGCAAATTTTTTGTTAAAGCGATGCATTCATTATCATCAAGATATTGTAGAGTATTTGTTATTCAGCCATAACAACTGATGAGATTTCACGACATTGGAAAAGACATGTAACATAAAAAGGACCTTTTATCCAGACAATTTGAGTGTCTCTTAGGACCATCGACTAGAAAAAATCTATTGGACAAACTCACAGAAATAGCCACAACATATGAATCATACTCGACATCATAGTAAACTAAACAAAGTTTGTAGTGTTCATCAGAGCATATTATAAAGCCATCAATCTAGCCATCAGTTCATTATTCATGTCACTGTCAGTTGTGTGAGATTAACGCGACTCGAGTTTATATAAACGACTGTTTACTAGAACACGCTACTCGACACGACATCCGTCGAACCATGCTACATATAATACAAATAGATGAACTTCACTACACGTAAGAAGATATTCTGAAGTTGCATATAATGTTGGAATCGTTAACGAAAAAACAAAACTTAAAATAAAACGAATGAAGCAGAAAAGTTCGACTCTGCCATTACACAGACAGAGTTCCGACATTCAGATAATCGTAGCTTGTAAGTATTCTTTAGTCTTTAATTGGAAAGTAATATAACACCTAGAGTAAGATTTCAATAGCTCACGTGTTCACTTTGCGCCTAGGAGAAGGACATTTTGAAAGGCTAAGTGAAAAATGCCTCCTGCCTCGCAACAGTCCTAGGTGCTGCACCAAGCCTTATACCTCAGTTATTTCTTAGACACTCTTAGGAAGATAAGTGTGTCTTTATGCGTTGCTTGTGGTGGAAACTTTCTATTGAAGAGTTGACGTGAAATATAGTATGTACGGTCATTACCACCGAATTTGAAATTGTAAAAGATGTATTTTTAATGTTCAATGGTATTTTACTGTCTATTGCCAGGTTAGACTTACACAGATGTATAATATTTTCAAAAAATACTATGATTTAGTTCAGATAAATTAAATTGTCTGCGAATTTTGCAAATCTTTGTTTTTATGACAAGTAATCACATGATATTTGTATGAAAAAAGAAGTTATCGTGTTCATTTTAAATCAATTAGCAAGAAGAAGAGCTTACTGGTAATCAAAACAAACTAACGTAATTGCCGATGGCTGTTGATATTACAGACTCGGATCCTTAGAAGCCGGTGTTGGTTAGAATACTAAAAGCTTGTTTTCGCTTTATTAAGGGAGAATGCGCAAATGTGTGCAAGCTGTCCACGGACTCCACATATAGTGTATTTGAAAGTAAACATTAAGTATTTTATTTTATCTTAAAGAATCCAACAAATAAAAGATTGAAGTATTGCCAAAATGTATTTAATTACCATTACATGAGTACGTACGTTCTACTGATGTCCTACATCGTTGTGCATCGGTATCAGTCCAAATGGGTAATTTGGATATTCTTCTCTGATTTCATAATTCAGTATTTTTATGAATTTTTTGTAATCTGTTCTCAGCTCTTCCGTCTACAAAAACTTTCAGCGGTTTATTCATAAAGTTGGCAAATTTTATTTTGTTATTATTTTTAATACCTGTTTCGTTTAAATGTCTCATCGTTCGAAATGAAATTTTTCCATCAAATATATAAGGAATCAAAACGTTCGTTACGTAAAACTTCCTAATGAACAGGACAGGAAGTTAATTAATATGGTGCAGCAGAGCGTAACATGAAAATATCTATTTCTGAGTTTCTGAGTTTCTGAGCTCAGTGATACGTATATTCTCGATAAAATTTCTTGATTATCGCTAGGTCTCTCTAATCAAGTCCCGTATGTTCTTGCCTTAGATTTTGATCATTATCCTTGTGAAAGCCGATATTCGACTCCAAGGTAAATTAAACGATACTTCACGCCTCCGTGGTACACATGATTATTTATTGGATAAACAAAGATTATTCACATCCATAATTAATACTCTTCTCTACCGTGCCAACCACAGGAAATCGTTACGATAACAACTGTGATCCGATCTTTTGGAAACCAGCAATTCATCTACTTAGTACATTAGATAGTACAAAAACGATCACAAACGGGTGTTTGATGATAGCAAATATAATGTGTTAGTTTGACTTAAACTATCTGAGCAGCAACAAAGAACTAGGTACAAAACACTTCTAATGAATGTTTCACAATCCCGGACCAATTAATCAAATCTTACCCAATCAATAGCCGCTATTCCAAAAATTCTGTCAACGCGTAAAACATTCTTCTAATCGAGAGGGAAATAATCTCGGCGGAAGAAAAATGAGTGAACTTTGAACACATTAATGCACTCAACCCGAGAGGAGAGGCGCGGGGGAAAGGAATATTTGAATTGCTAATTGAAGTAGCATAGAGAATGGCTGATGGAAAGATTTGGATCGATGAGCATAGGCAAGTTGTACTGTAGTTGTTATACGATATAGCCTGCGACATAGAAATTGTAATGATGGCTTCTGAGCAAAACAAGTTGAGAACTAAAATATAGCACATAGTACCTAATAGTATCAACGATACGAATGCTGTGACTCATGTATTATTAAAGCAAAAATATTGGTCTTAATGACCGCCTTTCGGTTCTTTCTAGTAAATTTAATTCCTCAAAAAATGTATTGATACAACAAAGATGAATGTTTGGATCAAGAATAGATCGCAAACGCATTCAGTTAAGATGAAGGATAAAATATAAATAATAACAGTCATGACTTGCAGATAATCTTGATCTCTAATTCATCTTATTATAGAATTATGAGTCAAATCAAGTAAACAAACAGAAAGCCACAAAAACTGGGCACTAGCACATGCAGGCTCAGCAGAGCTCATGAATATGCATGGCACGCGACCGATCAATTTACTTCCCATTGTGGGACCGCACGCCATGTTTGTGACATCAGCTGATGAGCACACCGGATTCTAGAAATTTAGAATTATTGACATGTGACGCAGTGGTCTAGCAGTAAAGAGGTTGCTTCAGCACAATATTACTATACATAACGAGTTTAAACGACCAGATAATTGATTAATTTTTCCAAAATTACTTTGAAATAACTCTCAACAAGATTCATAAGTGTCTCTACAAGCTTTGAAGTGACAATAAAGATGTTTAAGTGGAGACGGTACCGGGCCAAGAGTCAATTTGTGATGAGGACCCAGAATGATGAGCAAGGATCTTTGAAATACTTCATAGACATTTTAATTTCAACTAATTGAACAAACTGGAGTGTTGACACTACCTATACATTCAATCTAGTGATAATTTTGTGTTACTTTCTAATCTAAATTCGATTTAATTAAGATTTGTCAAATGATCAATTTACTCAACATTTGTGTCAATGTAAAGGTATTTTAGCTCTTTGCTATGTCTAAATCTCTAATATGTGTATGTATAAGGCACATAGTTGTGTTGGTCAATATATAAATAAATAATAACATCAAGTTAACTATTTAAAATCATATATCTATAATCTATAATGCTTTCAAATCTCGTCGTACGGTAATAGCTAGTAAACATATTACAACAGCTACAAGTAGATATTGTGATGTTAATTATAGTCGTCACGCAACGTCGACGATTTGATGCTATTTATTTTACTACCGGTTATAATAATTGACTTAAATTTAGTTTTACAACTGTAATTAGCTAGTTGACGAGTATATATGAATCATTTAGATACATTCGTAAATATCACTTTTTTAAACTGTTGAATAATACAAACACGCGATGTTGTGTTATTTGTTCATTCATTCGATTGTAAAAAGTTGATTGACTGATTGATTCTATTCTGGTCTGAACTATTTGTTTATGTATGTGGGAGAATTTGAACAGAATTTAATTCATCAATTATGTTCATACCAATTAGGTACAATGAATCTAAGCATTTTACGTGACATGATTACTCAGTGATTCTGCAAATCAACGTGTGGGATATATTCATGCTGATACACATGTACTCGTAGGTACACTGTGATCTATTTTATATTTTATTTATCACACATGAACTTTCTACCAACACTATTTTTGTATCTTTTTCTGTTGAAAAATCTAAGCAAAAGAAGTTGATCATAACTTATTCCTGCACATTGTTACACAATCTTAGCTAAAAAAATGTGCATTGAAAGAGCCTCACCATGTCTGATGATTTCCACGTGAACCTCACGCAGCATGCTGATATGAAACACGTACCCAACAATATATGATATTTCAAATATTATCAACATTAAAATAAACCTTCAAGAACAAAGCAAGTATTACACTATCTATGAATAAAGGTATAACGTCTTGTAAGCCCGAGGAACAGTTTCTATTCAAAGTCAATAGCTGTATGTAACCATTGCATTGTGTCGTCTGTCTACAACAGACCTCGACGTACAGATCTAAATCATTATAACAGGGCGCAAGTAGTGAGGTGTAGGACGCGTTCAATTTTGAGACGTTGCTGAATATTGTTCTGACTATTCAGATTTATTATGAAAACCATGATACTATCCGTCATCATTTTGATGACATATTACACTTTGTCGAAACTGTGGATTCTGGCAACAGATTGAAGACCGATGATATTGAGAAGTTTACATTCACAATGTGGTATCACACAAAAAACATTGGTTCTCTGCTAACAATTTTAATTGATATTTATAAACAAATAAATGTAAGTACGCAAGTCTAGAACCTTCCATAAGTATAAGCAACCCCTTGTCAATGCCTCACTCACACGGGAGCTACATGAAACTTTGCACCGCAGGCAACAGGTTCCAACATGAATAACACAATAGCCAAGCCTTGTTTTTACTTCTATCCCTTTCTTACTACCCTCTTAATCGTATCTGTGTCTCATGCGTGACATTACGGCTACACCAGTGTCGGTTAGCAAGTATCTTTGCTCTTCGAGTTTGGATGGTTCTACTTGTAGAACAAAAGTTTCAAACTCGTTCTATTGATAAAAGTTTGTTGAGCGTGAGCGTGCAAACTTGGAGTGATTACATTTGAGATTCTTAAAAAACGTGATTTTTGAGGCTATTGTTAATCTAATACTTTAGGATATGTCATTTAAGTAACCAGTCGTTCTATTCTGGAAGTGTGTATAGTTATAGCAATCTCTGGACGTACCAGACTTACGGATCACTCCAGAATATGTATCAGGAGATGAGAGCCAATTTTTTACTCAATGAATGGCCTACATAACAAATTATGTGTGGCAATGGACCGCCTATACACGTCCGCAGAAATAATTGAAATAAAGTATAATTTTGAAACGTTACCACAGAACTTGGTATTTTACACATAGAATATTACGACTGTCACGACTGAATGAGTGAAGTACTTGCCTGTCCAACGAATGTTTTAGTTCAATAAATTCTGGTCGGAAGTCTTCTGAACTTACTCAGGGGTGAAACCAGCAGACATATGCAGCACGAAAAAATGTTAATACACATTGTTCTTAACTTCATATAAGTAAACAAACATAAACATTTTTTTTTAACGCTACATACACCTAAACTTGAACCTTTTTTAATCTTACCACAAATAATAATTTAAATAAAATGAAAACACAAAGTTTAAATAAAATGTATGAAGTAACTTGCGTAGTAACTATCAAATGAAAAGTGTTAGTAGACATTTATTATCTTGCGAATCTAGTCTATGCACTTAGTTAAAATGGGAGAAAACAAGTAAAAAGGAGGAGAACAAGCAATATTAAAGTAACTGCGGAAAACTTAGTTCAGCGGTAAGTCGTCGCTTGGATGACTTTGTGGTTGATCCCGTAGGGAGTAGTTTGAGGCCGATAGATATGCAATTAATTAAACATTAGTTCAGTCTTTTATTATATTTTAACTGCTGAATATATTCCGTTCGTTCGTTTCGAAAGCGGTGCGTTGATTCTTTCTTTTGAAACGCACGCAGTTTTTGTACTTGCTCTGTACTAAAATGCCAGACACGGGCCATTCCGACTACACGACACATACCAGCGGTGCGGCCGCTGTTCTCTCGTACACCCTTTCCATTACTTCACAACTAATCGTGTGCGTTGAATGGAACATGTCACAGAATAGCAACTTACAATGACTGTTGTTTGGATTACCCATGGTAGATTCGAACTACATATGTATGTACATAATAATTTCTACGTAGGCTTTTTGATAATGAATATGTAATTAAACTAAACGCACCGCACCGGGCGTACGTAGTGTATTATCGCCGATTCCTCTCAGAGAAGAGGCCCGACTCTTAACAATTGAAACATTGCCTAATAGACGCAAAGTTTGGATTATGTAGTGTCTCAATGCCCCGGTATATGTGTCTCGAGCAAAGGATCCAGTTTAATTACAAACTAAGTATGACTTCAAAGCAAATTTTCAGATCCAAACTCAGTCAGGCATTCGGTCTAGTTACCGACATGTTACTTTAATATTTAGTAACTAATATAGATCCTGAAAGTTCCACAAAACTTTCAGTCAGAAGCCGCCGGAGACCACATGGCGATCATTAATTAAGACTTGCCACTGAGAAAATAGTTGGAACGTCCTGAATTTCAAAGACGAACTCGAAAACAAACGAAATCACATAATTGAATTCGACAAAGTCGTATCAAAGGGGGACTGGAGCGTGCCGTCCAGAACAAACGCGCTACTTACACATCACCGATGGCTGACTTATTGTTACCGAGTAGAATGTGTTTCTTCAGTACGAACACATCATCTTCAAGAACTTGACACCGATATGGTTGAATTATTTTTAATGATTCTAAAAAAACCACAGATTGGTGATGCCGACATTTTTGGACGTATACTTTGGAGGGTTAGGCCTTATAAGTATTTGAACATTTTAATAAATCGGTCCCTCTCCTATAATCATTTTTAATCGTGAAACGTAATCAAATCAAGAATTAAATAACCATGTCAGCTACATTTTAATTTATTTATTTAGTCTTGAACTGTCTTGACTTGAAATGAAGTGTACGTAAAATAGATTAATGTCACTTTGAACTTTCGCTAAACAAAGGGTTGATTTAACAATAGAGTACTGACAAACTTAACCATGGTTTAGCATTTTCATTAAACCGAATCTTTTAATTTAGACAATGCTTAGACCTTCCAAAAACCAGCTCACGTAATAACACGTTTTAAAAAGTTGTGGTTTATTACTATTTATTTACTGTATTTATTAGCTTTGTAGTTGAACGAATTACGGAGGCTACAGACGGAGTATTCAAAAAAAACCAATTTACTTAAATTAATTTATTTAATAAGAATTACAATAATGGACTAATGCTAATTTGATTGACCACGTTCGAAGTTGGAACCGAAGTGCCGTTGCCGATGACACGGGGCGGTGGCGCGATGGTTGTCACGTTGCGCGATGTCAGCTCCTCGTGTCGTCCTCATTTCCGTTGGCTGATGCAATCGGATGTTATTAAGTGCAAATGAGGTGAACGCCTAGTCAGCGATTCCCTTATTGTACCGTGGTATAACACCTCCCGCCGTAGTTCAGCACTTATTTGAAGACTTTTGTTGAAAATAATGCTGATATATGATCCGGTTCGGGTCGATGTTCATCTGGAGCATCAGCGTTGCCGGTTTGACTTGATACCTGGTTCATTTCTGTCTCTGATATCTTCTTAGGTCTGTTTCTGATAATGAATCTTCGGGTTATGACGTAAATACTGAGTACAGTTGCACTTGATAGAATTACGTACAACGGTATTGTAGTATGGTATAGACTTATGTCCGCAGGCTTCAATATACTAATCGGAGGCTGCATCATTATCTTAGCGTTGCTTGCATGAAGATTCTCTAGATTTATCGAATTCAACGTTAGGACTTGTTGCAGGGGCGAGATGAGCCCTGGATCTCGTGGCGGTAGATCTATTATCTTCGTAACTTGACCTGCTGTGCGATCGTTGTCATTGGTAATAGTGAATTCAGACGTCCGCAAAAAACAGCCATGTGGTAATACAGCTAGGTAGCTCCCATGTAAGGTTGCGTATACATTCCTCCCACAGGATATCTGGACCTTAGTAGCTTCCGGGAATGTGACGGTGTAATGCTTATCGTCTAGCCGCTCTAAGGCCGCTCTGGTGAGTATAACAGGGGTAAGAGTGCATGTCGAGTCAATTTTCTGCGTTGTGATCAGCTGTTGGATGCAATCCCCGTGGTTACGATTGTTGAAGTTAACCTTCTCGCAAAGATACCAAGTGCTTGCCTTCGGACATTCTGTCTCCATGTACATGAAATCATCTCCATGTATCGCTATGTAGGGAGAGGGCGGTACAAGGATTTCATGATTTTTATTAGGAACGATGGATAGTTTATACAGGTCGTAGGTGTTAGGTGAGGCAATCGGTATCTTGAATACTATAACTACTTTATTACTACTATAATAAAAACCTAATTTAATTATATCAAAATATTCCCTAATACTTATGTCTAATATTTCTTCCTTATTGTATAAGGTACGCATTCTATGTAACATAGATCTCAATGCGTTTATATTCAACATTGAATGATGCGTGCTATTCGAATGAATAAAAGCTAAAAGATTCTCTATCCCTACTAATTCTTCAAATAAGTTTTCAATATTATCTCCTAATATCAAAAGTAACTGTGCCAGGTGAGCATAACTAATAAGGTCTAAATTTGTAATTTCAGTAGTATTCAGCATTACATTGACTATTTGATTAATTTTATTCTGATTTTCGACAATGCTATCAATGACTTTTGCATGTTGAGATACCCAATCTTTGGTTAAACTTATATGATGGTTAAGCTGTGAAGTTAACTCTTGTTCGTTATCCTGAAAAACTTTAATGGCATTATCGTAACGTAACGCGTCTGAATAGTCTAGATTGCCTGAAATACTCTTAATGACTGACCCTAAACCGTCTATGAGACCTCTTTTTACTCGCCCAGAATCGAAAGTCTTCAATTGATCCGAAATTTTATCTAGCTTGTTATTAAGATACTCAATATGAGGTTCATACAAAGAACGCGTTTTATCATTTAACTGAGGCCGAATAACATTTAATTGCGTTTTGACTACTGTTACTTTAGATTTTATGTCGTCGATATCGATAAACTGTAAAAATGAGTGGTGTTGGGATATGATCCTAGTTGAACCTAATTTAAAGAGAAGAATTCCCGGTCCATCTTCCAGGCTCTCAAGTGTTATCTCTTGAGCAGTTGCCGCTTGTAGTAGGAGCATCAGTACCATCCTGTAACAAGTGAGCGCTGTTAGGCACTCTTTTTAGACGAGACTTGGCTATTGGGCCGCGTTTTTTCTTAGTATAAATATGTATGGGGAGGTCTGCTAATACCGTATCGTGTGTATATCGTGTAGCTAGTTTTTGACGACTGGCCATTGGGTTTTTTATAAATATCTGTTGCTCGGGATTATATATCTGTTCAGGTTCACGAGTTTTGTTCAGATTTTCAATGATATTAGTTCTAAGGTTTAAAGAATTTTCGTTTATTAGTTCATATACGTTACTCATTTTAGTCTTATGATTTTGAAGGTATTGTTGCATTAAGTGCTCTGTCACGTCCATGTCCAAAGGGTCCCGAGGGTCAAAATGTCCGGTTATAAGCTCTAAAGGTCTACACTTAGTAAAACTATGGATACTACTATTATATGCTAAAATGGCGTAGGGCATTAAATTGATAGCGTATTCTCCACGATGTTGTAATTTAAGTATTCTTAAATGTTCTAATAAAGTGGAGTGAAGACGTTCTACCATTCCGTTCTCATTAGGTGTGTGGGCTAAAATTTTATGGTGCTGAATCTTATGTACTCTAGTGAATTCTGAGAATAACTGGTTAGTGAATTCCGTGCCGCAGTCAGTCACTATCGTTAATGGGACTCCGTGATGAGTAAAGAATATTAACAAAGCCTGAATAACACTTATTGCAGTTCCATCCCTTAGGTGGTATGCTTGAGCATACTTAGAAAAGGAGTCTATGATCGTAAGAAATTTCTCAGTTTCCACTGTGAATAAATCGAGGTGAATAATTTCGAATGGTTTCGCTGGTGGAGGAACTACTCGAAACGATGTTACGATCGTATTTACTCTGACCACAAATATTACATTCGTTAATATACTTCGTGATATGTTCTTTCATTTTAGGCCAGAAATATCGTCGAGATAATGCAAGATGACATTCACTAATACCACGATGGTTGGTCTTCCCTTCATGGTACTTTTGAATTATCTCCTGTTGGCGTAGGTATTCCCTAACATTTTCGACTTCCACTTTAGTTAGTACTAGATTCATAGATGAACTCTTGAAATGATTTTGGATGATAGGTATTATGGAATACATCTCTAAAGGTGGGTTAACTAATATTCCCGTTTTTACTTTAGGGTTAACGAATTCTTTGACTGCATTAACTACGTCTATTTCGAGGTTAGATTTTGATAACTGTATAGCCGTACGGGTATGTGTATCAAACGGTTTTGTAACAGTTGTTCTACCTTTAAAGTCACCTACAACTGTGAAGTGAATTTGCCTATTAAACTTGTTGAGTGGATCATCTGATATTGGTACTTCTAATATAGGTTTTTCTGCATCAGTGTGGACCGTGAGGGTTCTAGATTCATCTAGCGTTGCCTGATTAATAGTAGGATTAGCCAATGTTGAACTGGTTTCTTCATTACATATTTCTATTCTCGATAGTGCATCAGCGTTGGTATTAGCCTTGCCTTGTTTGTAAGTAACCGAAAAATTGTACTCGCTTAACTTTAATCGCCATCGTGTTAATCGAGAGTTGGGCTCCTTAAGGTTCATTACCCATTGTAACGGCTTATGGTCTGTTACAATTTTGAACTTGCGACCGAATAGATAGGGGCGAAAGTATTTAGTAGCCCATACAATAGCAAGCAACTCCTTCTCGATCGTACTGTAATTTATTTCGCTGGTGTTTAAAGTACGCGAAGCGTAAGCTATAGGCTTATCGCTGCCTATAGGCCCTTGAGAAAGTATGGCACCGATAGCTAAATTAGATGCATCCGTCGTAAGAATGAATTCCTTATTGAAATCGGGGTATTGCAGTATGGGATCATTAGTGAGGAGGGTTTTACATTTTTCGAAGCAATTGATGTAATTAGTGTCGAGAGTAATCTTTGAACCTTTCTTGAGGCATTGAGTGAGAGGTTTTGCCAAACGAGCGAAATCTGGGATAAATTTGCGATAATAACCGATCAAACCAAGAAACCGTTTTATCTCGGTGGTAGTTTTTGGCAGTGGATAATTTTGAATAGCAGTTATCTTATCCGGGTTCGGTTTTATGCCGTCTTTACTAATAATATGGCCTAAGTAAGCCGTCTCTAATTTTAAAAACTCACTCTTATCTAACTGAATTTTAAAATTTGATTCTCGCAGTCTCCGGAATACCTTTTCGAGATTATTCATGTGCTCTTGTAGCGAGGTACTGAATATGACTACGTCATCAAGGTAGACAAGACATATGACATTTTGCAGCCCTCTGAGTACGTTATCCATGACTCTTTGGAACGTGGATGGCGAGTTCTTAAGTCCCATCGGCATCCTCAAGAATTCGAAGTGTCCGTGCTCTACGTTGAAAGCCGTTTTTGGTATATCCTCGGTGTTCATCTCTACCTGATAGAAACCACTTGCGAGATCGAGCGTGGTAAAGTATTGGCAGTTACCTAGTTTGTCTAATATGTCCGCAATGTTTGGTATCGGGTACTTGTCGTCGACGGTTTTTTCATTTAATTTCCGAAAATCAACGACAAGTCGCCATTTCGTTTTACCCGAGGCATCTACTTTTTTCGGTACCACCCAAATAGGCGAGCTCCATGCAGATTGCGACGGTCTTATTATTCCCTGATCTAGCATTTTTTCAATCTGATTCCTAACTTCCTCTCTATGCACATATGGATAACGATAGCTTTTCGTATATACGGGTAACTGATCAGTAGTCTTAATTGAATGTTTAATTTGGTTAGTGAAAGATAATGCTTCACCCTCTATGTAAAATACGTCTGCGTACTGTGCACATAATGACTCTAAATTAGCGCGTTCTTCCGGGTTTAGATGACTAGTACGTAATCTTGAAAGTACGTCCTGAGCACGTGGGGACAGTTGTTTAGTACGCGTGCACTCGATATTATGTACTTCGGCATTAACTTGTCGGTCAACAGAAAATATTAAATCATGTTGAGTAGGGTTTGAAACTTCCAAAATACCTCGATTATTACTAACGGTGGTGAGACATTCGCCTATAATACAGTTCGAAATGACTTGTTGCGGGATAAACGCATCTCCGTCTTGAACATTAATCGGTAATTTTATCAATTTAGAAGAACGGGCCGGTATAATATCTTCGTAAAGATTTACGTTACGCGAATCGTATACTTGAATTGGGTTGGTAGAACATCTGGTTTTTAGGCACTTATTTTTATAGTCTATGTTCGTTTCCCACTTATTTAACAAATCCGATCCTATTAAGCCGTCAAAGTAATTATGGAATTTATACACAAACAATTTGATATCGTCCGATTCATTGAATTCCGAGAAACATGGTAATGTGATCGAGTTATTACTCCTACTAGTTGCGTGAACATTTACAACTTCGAACGGTTCGTAATTTAGTGGTATAAATGAAAAATATCTACGAATGGCTTCAGGGCTAATAAAGGACTGATTAGCTCCTGTGTCGATTAATAACTTTAATGGGGGGTCCGCGATTTGGATATAGGGAAGCTGTCTTTGTGTCTGTATATTAATTTCTATTTTTGTTTGTCTAACTTCGGGTCCTTGCGAAAATCCTCGTCCTTAATAGGTAGATTAGATTCCTCCGAAGGTTGGCAAATATCATGATAAGTCAATTGATCGTAATAATTATCATCCGAATACGTAAATTGTTCATAATATTCCGGCTCATTGTAATAGTAATCCGAGTAATCATGGTAGGGGCCGTATTCATAGTCCGGACACTCATTAAAGTTTAATTCACGCGCCTTAAAGTAATTCGTTGGTGGTGGGTTACCTGACTTGGACCAATCGTGCCCTTTAAATGAAGTCGGCATGGGTTTGCTGACAAAATGACTTACGCCGCTCATGGGAGTAGGCCTTTGAGGACCAGGTCCCGGTTGAAAGTTATTACGTGGTATCCTAAATACATTACTTCGGTCATTATAATTAGGTGGTAAAGCTCTGAACATCTGCTGAGTGCGTGACGGACCTCGGTTAGGCTGAGGTATATTAATATTAGGTCCCCAAGGCTGCTGAGCCTGAGTTAAATGCTGGCGTGAAGATCCAGGCACATTATAATTATAACTATTTGGTTTAAATGGTGTCATGGAATAGTTCTGATTATTAAGGGGTTTAAAGTGAGGGGCCATAAAATTATTTACTTGTTTCTTATCTGAAAAATTATCATTCCGCTGTTGCAAATACAATGTATTAGTTTCGTCCTGTACGAATTCCAATGCCTGCTCTATAGATACGGGACGCATGCACCGAATACGCGAACCTAAGGGATCTTTCAATCCGCGTAGGTATGATTTCAATGTGAGTTTTTTATAAAGTTCACGCTTAGCTTCTACGGTGGTAGGCAGGTGATCATGCAATGTGACGTATGTCATAAGAGTACTGAATAAATTTTGGCAGCTTTCATAAAATTCCTGCGGCGTACTATGTCCCTGTGTTAACAATGAAAGATCATTATAGAGCGCCGTTTCATCCCGTTGGTCTGCAAAATTGTTAATCAATGCGGTACGAATGCCATTCCAGTCAGTCGGGATACCGTTTGAATTTATGAGACGAGCTGCGGAGCCCGTAATTTTATTTAAAATACCGTTTAACAAAGCTTGGTTCTCCAACTCATGTCCTGGGGTACGATTGAGAAATCTAGTCACTAGTTGGTCACACAAGTTAATAAATCTAGTTAGTATATTAGGATTCCCGTCGAACTCTGGGAGTAAACGAAGGGCTTTGAATATAGCATCAATTGGATCTCTTTCACCCATTGCGCCTGTTTCCTCTTCTATAACACTTAAATCTCTATTCTGATCTAATCTATTTTGTCTTACGACCCTAGGGGTTACCGAAGAACCAGATTGCCTAGGATGAAAAATCTTGAAGGATTTAACGTAAGAACTGGATAAATAGGAAAAAATAAAGTATAAGGAAGCGACACAAGAGCGATTCAAGTGTACTTACAGTTTCATTTCTTGGTATTTCTGAATCGGCATCAATGTCTGGATGCGCCGGCTGCAGCTTACCGTGGTTCTGGATACTCGACGAAGGCTTGAGAGCACAAGCAGCGGCTATGCGGAGCCGACAGGATCGATATGAGAGTCCTTTTACGCGCCGCGCACTGCTTCGAGTATCCTACCGACTGCGCCAATTACGGAGGCTACAGACGGAGTATTCAAAAAAAACCAATTTACTTAAATTAATTTATTTAATAAGAATTACAATAATGGACTAATGCTAATTTGATTGACCACGTTCGAAGTTGGAACCGAAGTGCCGTTGCCGATGACACGGGGCGGTGGCGCGATGGTTGTCACGTTGCGCGATGTCAGCTCCTCGTGTCGTCCTCATTTCCGTTGGCTGATGCAATCGGATGTTATTAAGTGCAAATGAGGTGAACGCCTAGTCAGCGATTCCCTTATTGTACCGTGGTATAACAAACGCTTGCCCAAAAAGGTTCATTTTACTTATGGTTATTTATATAAATTGAGCATATTCGGATGACAAGAAATGGCATATTCTTTCACGTATATTCACACTTTGAGTTTTGTTACATGCCCGGGTAACCTATTCAGGTACATTTCGGATTTGTACACACATTGTATTTAACATATTCGTTTGGACAAAATAAAATGAGATATTTGAGAGTTTTCATTTGTGTGCATATAATTGACGGCACGGTTGGCGCAGTGGCTAAGTGATTAGCTTTCTGCGCTACGTGTCGCGGTCGATCCCCGCACGGAACAAATATTTGTATGATCTACAGATAATTGTTTCGGGTCTGGTTGTCTGTGCATGTGACATGTATGGTTGTAAACTGTACCCAAGATACAGGAGAAAATCCTAGGGGGGAAAAGTATTAAGAAAAATGTTATTTAGATACAATAGGTACGAATAATGGTAGATGGGTGGAGTAAAACACGAAGGTGCACTATGTGATGATGTCTGATATATATGGTACGGATGTAAAATACATATAACGCCCCAAATTCTCATCATATAAAGACAGGAAGTGTTATGGCATATTGGTGAACGCCCAGGCTGGCTAACACCCACATTTGCTATGAACCCTATATACGTCTTGATTGACACTTGTAATTATATTGGGGATTAGCTGTGTCATGTGGTCACACGGGTCTCATTGCTGCGGACAGGTGACGACCAACCAAAGGAAATAATTAGCGCTAAAATGAACTGACCATGAACTAGTAACGTCAATCACTAGCTTCTCAAGTCCTTGAAGCACAATTTCTCGTTGGATTTAATGATTAGTTTGATTCCAAACAAGCGTTGATAAGATCTCGATATTTTGTTAGACATTCAGTTAATTTTTTTACAGCAAGAGCACCAGCAGATTTTCTCCACGCCGGCAATAACGCCGGTGGTAATGGATATCCATTCTTAGATACAAATGAATAGCTTGAAAGTCAGGGCTATAGGGTAAATTTATTTCGTTCATATGGGAGTTATCGTCATGATCAGGAAAATATTGATACAGTAGCTCGAACTTTTATTAGCGAAAATGACTTTATTCAACAAATCATAAATATATTTAATTTTTGGTATTTGAACAGGAATAGTAGGAACTTCATTAAGATTATTCATTCGCGCAGGATTAGGTACCCCTGGATCTTTAATGGAGATGAAGATGATCAAATTTATAATACTATTGTAGCAGCTCATGCTTTTAATATATTGTTATAGTAATACCTATTATTATTGGAGGATTTGGAAATCGATTAGTTCCTTTAATTTGGTAAGATATTCATCACCACCGGCATACAGTGTAGGTCCACAGAAAGTATGATGAAATGAATATATGGTAGGCATATGAAAGGATAACACTCAACCAAAAGACTAGATGAAGGGTAAATCATAGATATTCCTAACACTGAACAAATATGTACCGTTCCACTTTCCTCAACTCTTCGCTCCAGTTCAACAAAGTGCCAAATAAAGCGCAAAGTCGTGATCTAATTAAGCCGATCTTGGTTCCGGCGGACCGATGCGATTGTGCGCCGGTATCAATTAGACCCTTCGGGGATCGTGATGTGCTTCTCGACACCCGTATTTGAGGGTTAAGGCTGTTAATCTGAGATTTTCGGTGTCTAAGAAATTGGGTAGAATGTTGACTACAATATTTTTGTGTGTTCATTTTAAGTTAATGCTTATGGTTTTGCCTTAGAGTTGTTGGGTTGCACAGGTCAGATGACAGCCGTTCCTTGTCAAATACTTACCGCTATTTAGAGGCTTGGTCCTTACTGGACCGCCGTACCTACTGAACACAGTTGGGAAAACAATAAGCTGATGATAAATAAGTTTGATAAAATTCGGTTCGAATGTCTGGATCAATATTTGATTTGAATATATTATTGTTTACCGACAGTCCTTCAGTACCTTATAATATATTTGATTTAAGCGTCTCGCTTTTGACAGTACTTACATCTATCAATTGGTATTACTTAACTCTTTCTAAGACTAAAACCTTGTATCCCTGTACAAAGCCATTACTAAGGCTAGAAACAGAATAGCAAAGCTGTGTAATGTAAGCGGGGGTTACACCGGCTGGACTCCCTACGGTGCGACGCTAATCCCGGTTTAATTATCCCGCTTGTCCGCACCGACCTTTATAACTGCTTACCTAAGATTTGAAACGGAATTTTGAACTAGTTTGATACAAAGAGTTTCTTAAGTAGATGCTAGAAGTACTAGAAATCTGATCCAATGTTTTCCTCGGCAGCGTATAAGAATTGTTATATTCTTTTTAGCGGATGCCTACACCTTCTAAGGAACCTACCTGCCAAATGTCATGCTTACAAACTTTAAAGAGTTTGTCAGTAAGCTTATAAATGTTTACCGAATAGTAATGTTACTGCTGCTAAAACCATTAAACTTGACAAAATCATAGTTGTAATGTAGCTTGCAGGAGGGATTGGTTATTATCAGTTGAACGCTTCTGCCCATCCAACTGTTCAAACGACAATGACCTTATACGACACGGGTGTGTAACAGGCTGGCTTATATCCACCGAAGGTCGCGCAGTGCTTATGAATAAGTAACGACAAGAGCTACTGAAGTCCTTAACAGCTAGATACACAAGCTTAACTCTTTACCCAAAATACACTGATATCCAGGTCAACGCTTGTTATTTTCACTTGTTGAAGCTCAAAATTGTGTAAAACATTTAGGAGGCAAAGTACACATCGTAACCGATATGATTGGCCCATAACATCGCAGAACGTGGCCCTATTAGTCTGCCGATATTTGTACCGGCGGTGCGCGCGTGAGGGCGCATAACTTGGTTCATCCCCATCGTGAGATCGAGTCCACGCGAATTATGCACGACATGAACCAAGACGAGCTGCCTACTACTCGTAGGTGGCAATCCATTTCTTCTACAAGCACCGCGCGTGCTCAATTACACGTGAGTTTTAAGTGAGTTTGAATGGTAGATCCACTTCGTTTTGTATGACGCTAACCAAAAGAAACATAACCACATACTAATTGAGCTGGAACATGTTAAATTGCGATTAATTTGTTTGAATACAGATTTCAATTTGAACAGGATCGATTTAAGAATGGGATCGCCAACGCCTGTATTTGATAATCGTCGTAACTCAATTGCGTTTCTTTTGAGTAGCGTCGTGAACTTTACCAGCGTTATATGGCTGCCTGACAGTGTCACACAGTGCAGTGCAGACAGTGCAGATCTCGAAACAGATTTCGAGATCTGTACAATTACATGTAGTGCATAATCTGTAGGTATATCAATACATAAGAACTACAAAGGTCAATTTTGATTCAGTTTTAAATAAATCGAAGACTATTGTCAGTGAAAGTTCCACACTGAACGTCATTTTAAGTGTTGACTTTCTATCCCTTCGTATTTTGTGGTGAAGTCTCGTAGAAGCGGACGCGACGCGGCAATTTAAACGTGGGTTATCACCTCATCTGAACACGGTCTTATGGGTGACGTTACGTGTTTCTTTTGAATATCTCGTGATTGGCTTCGTGGCATATTTTCCTGATAATGGTGCTTTCAATTCTTTAATCATATTAATATTGTGTAAAGGGAGATTTTGTTTGTTTATGTCAGGGGTTGATGGGATTTTTTCAGATTTTTGAAGCTTTTACAATACTGCAACTTGTCGATTCCTTTAGAAAGTAGTGGTCGTCATACAGTTATAGACAAATAATTAATCATGTCCTATAATTGGGAACAAACAAAACCCATTCGACCCAAATAAGTTTAACGATGAACATGGGCTTCCCAATAAACCGTAACAAAAAACATTATGAATCGAAAATTAATCTTATTTTCGTCGTGGTGCGCGCAGCCGGTCCACACAACAGTTCTGAAACTCAGTTATTGTTAACGATTTATATTATTCGCGGACAAAAGATCTGAATACAATATGTGCAGGTAACATTATGGACGTGGAGGTCCTTATATTATTATGTCTGTAAAAGAATTGTATTGAAAATATGTAATAATTGTGTCGAATCGAAAAATATGTCACAAGAAAATGCTATGCAATTTCACAAAACTTTGTCGACTTTGACGACACGGTTGGCGCAGTGGCTAAGCGATTAGCTTTCTGCGCTACGTTGCGGGTTCGATCCCCGCATGGAACACATATTTGTATAGTCTACAGATATTTTTTACCCACGATACAGGAGAAATCTTAGACGAGGGCAAATTAAAAAAAAACCTCGTCTCTTCAAAAACCCGATACCCACTCTGTATTCCGTTTCTTCAAAGCTGAGTAGGAGGTTATATACGCAACATTGGCAAGAAGGAAATTGTCACGCATAACACGCCGATAAAGGCCCATCCCACGCATCCTTACAGCCCATCATTTGAATAAAATCCAACGGAATCGCCTTTATCAATACATCCAAAGCGGGCTCTTCGGCGCTCGACAAACATCCCTTACTCGTTCGGGTCACTTAAGAGTTTCAATTTCGCGCCCCGTTCGTAAACACGGTTTGAGTGTGAGTGTACGAGTGTCAGCCGTAGCCGTAGACCTGACAGACACGCAATATTGATTGTCGATTAATCGCAGATTAGCTGTGAGGTTCAAGTGCTCACATTCGTATACTTAAGCTGATATGTTTAATTCGCTGTGTCTCAGCTTAGCTATGTTGATTTTTGCATACGCTGTGTCATCACTACATGCAGGATTAACACATCTACAAAAATGTACAACTGAACGCAACGATATTCCAAAACGCTACGGTAATGATAATCGCAAAATCGTCGATGGTTCAATTATGTCATGTGTTTCGGACCTTCATTGCATGCCTCTTGAGCTCAGCTCTGAGCGTGTTTGTACGTGACAAAGGACTCGTTACAATAGCCCGTCGATCACACCTACTACGTTATGATGTGGAAGAACTTAATAGTATTCAAAAGAAACGTGACACATAAGTTAAGACTGCCTAAGACTGGATGCTATTTTCTAGTTGATACGAAAGTGACTACCTATTAGTTCATAGCGTCTTGACGTTTCTATTGAATAAACGTTTTGCATAAACGTTGTCGCTTTAAAATATAATATATTTATGTATGCGCAACCAGACAAGTTCATAGAATGATTATTTCCTCGACTTCATCATACGTACTTACACCAAAATTTATATAACTTTGAGATTCATATTTAAAATCAATTCACCTATTCAATTGACAATAAACCCGCAGTTTCACTGAAGAAAATCTGTTTTTCGAATTCATTACTGAATGCCGCTCTCAATCATATTATGTCCGGCCAAATCTGACACATTTCTGGCACTTTTGCTGGAAATGTCAGATTTGGAACTTTCAACTAGATAAAATAGTTCATGTATCAAACCGCCACCACCAGTCAGCTGCCATTATACCTGCTAACTTATTGACAGAATAGTTAGTTAACCCGCCGACAAACTGTCACGTCAATGACTACAGATGCAATACTATATAATTATTGTGCTAAAGCTGTCACTCCGCTGACTATAATCAGTAACAAGGCCGCCGAGCCTGTCCGCACCTGTCCCGCTCATTGACAACCGGGAAATTATGTTCACTACGTGTGAAGGGTTAGCGGTTAGCTTATGTCGTGTGTTTAGGCAAGTTGGCAAATTATTATACACGGTAATGCTTGTACTTACGTTGGCGGAGATTATAATGTTATATTTATAAGGTATCGTGACATCTGAACGGCATTGAATTAGCCGCAGTGTTGGTCGTGTCTTCTGGCTCCAATAGATGTCGCTAGTTTCACAATAACATGGTTAAATTTATGTGAAAGAAGGATTCGGCAAAGCAAGCAGAGGTCGCGGTTATAATACGATAGTGTAAACTTTCCAACGTGAGGTTACCCATAAGCTGCGTAAAAACATAAGTTTTATTTCTAGTTTAAACGCTTCTGACTGAGCCTTAGAAGAAAAAGCCTTTCACTTGAAATCACGTTTATCTTTCATAGTCAAAGTCAAAGCTTTTATTACTATATATACTATATATGTATATACTAGCCCTTTGGAGAAACTTTCAATACGTCAACACTCTAGTTGCACGGTGCATGGTAATAAATCGAGCATCCATTGTACGAAACAATATTCTTTACTGATCTTTTCCACTTGAATAGAGTATTACCGCTAGTCATACTACTTAGTCTCCAACTTTTAATCGTTAGAGCTTTTATGCAAGGACTATATAGAAAAGACTTATAGGCGACTGCTCAAGTTCATTTTATACATAGTTTAATAAAATGAACTTGAGCAATCGCTATCGATTTGTGCCAAGGGAGGAAGGGGGTCCGAAAGGATGGTTCGCGTAAGCCGACTAGCAATAAGCCTCAATTAAAAAAGTGTCCGGGTATTTCATAGGGAAATATGATAATAAGCTAATTATTTATTGCGTTGCTTCGTCTAGTTGTTTGTTTTTTTTATTTATTATTGTACGTATATTTCGATATGATACGTAAGATTTTCTGATAATTGGTTTGTTACACGTTTACTTATATGTTTTCACGCTACTGTCAAAACGGTGACGGTGGCCGATGAAACTAGATGTTAATTTTGGATAATTGAACCAAAATATTTGTTATTTGGTGACTAAACATTATAAGTTCAGTTATAGCAGTATATTGCTATTACTGAACTTATAATGTATAGGTTGGAGTAATTAAACACTGGGACAATAATGTACCGTTGTTGTTTTTCTTCGACGAGACCGTGCACTATATATGGAGTTATATTATCAGTTTATATTTGTTGATATTTATTGCGAATCGTCATTTTATTATTTGTTTATTGTTTGGAAAACTTACAGACCAATTAAAAATATAAGATAAGTTACTTTGTTTTGTTTAAGCTGGTAATAACAATGAAATATAAGAATGTTGCTAGATACGATATTTTGTTTTGTCCAAGTTACTAATAACAAACAAATAACAATTAAATATAAAAATGCTGCTAGATGCGATATTTTCCAAAATATTCTTTATTTAACACACACCTTAATGCTGTTGAAATGCGGTTTAATAATCACGCTTCTGGCTAAAACGTCACCAGATTGAAGGGTGATGCTTTTTGGGATTTTATTTCGACGCTTTACGTAACGCTACGTCTTATTATATTGATATTACGTTCATTTTAGTTTGTATATCGTCCTTCAACTTTCAAATAACGTGGCACGCTGTAATACGGGACCTGGAGGAGGGGTACCTCCTTGCTTGTATGTTGCTGAGAGCCATTCAACGGTGCAGGTGCAGGTGAAAATAAATTGCTACTTGTTCACGTCCCAGATTAATGTCGTCGAGCACTTTTGACGAGACTCGTGCTCTTTAATACTTGCAGATAAGGCTTTAAAAATAAAATGCCTACTCACATAAATATTTGGTAAGCAAAAAAGTCATTTCGTTGCACCTACGTAAAATCAGGCAGCGCCGCGGGACGTGAAAACCGCGCGTTTTCAAGTGCGTTATCGCAGATTTATGACATCGCACCGTTTTCACGACCGGCAGATGCGTTTAACGAGGTCGCGTGTCGAATCGTGTGAACCCGGCTTTATCGTCTAACTTTGGATCGAGGGTCGTAAGTGAATGGAGTATAAGAGCGATAAGTGCGACGAATAGGCATCATATCTGTTTCTGTTACGAAGAGATAACGAGTGGGTAAGCTAAACCATACTTTCAGCCGGATCCTTGGGTAGGTACCTATTGGAGAACTGCGAATAGACCACGTGAACATTTTAATATGATTGCTCTCTTATAAGAAAACTTACCTGCCAATTATAACTGACATCATTATTTTACACAGTTATTGAACATTACACAATTAAAAATTGTTCACAGACAGTTCGCTAAGTATAATAATAGTTCAGTTTGATCGTATTATAGCCAAATATTACTTAGGCCATTAAAAATAAAATTAGAAATAGGTACTCTCGTTTAGGTGTACAGTCAGCATTAAAAATATGTATACACGTAGCGAAATTCAAACGCTTATATTAGAAAAGTATTGGTTATATTATATTAAAATCGCTTTTGAAATTCATCTTTTTGATGCCGTACGTAAAAAAAAAAATGTGTTAGTCGAGGCCGGTTTCCAGTGGTTTCCTTTCTCGTCGACATGAAAGTAAAATAAATATAGAGTTTTGGGCTGTTGAGAGGTTAAACAAAGGTAAGGTACAACGCAGAGAGCGAAACCTTACGCATTATAACACTTTTATTTGCACGAACATTATTATATTGTTCCACTACAATCATTTACACGGAACCATTTTCGTTGGATCTGAAGTACCTATGTATTTATTTTTGAAGTCTGAAAATATCGTTTTTTTACACGACCGCGCAACATCAAAGATATATTTTAAGGATATTATTATCATCTGTACCTACACGGTAACCTTGCGACGTTCAGAACATTATGCGATACCAGTAGAGGAGATCTCCTCTACCTATACCTAACTGTGAAAGCAGTTTTTCTGATTGATGTAACTTACTTAAATTATAATTATACTGTTACTAGATCGCTTACTTAATCATAATTTATAACACAATTAAATAAATCACCTTTCTACATGGAGGGTAAAGTAAAAAATTACTTAAACAATGTATCAAAAGAAAAGGCATCAGCATCTATATCCATGGTGAACAAAATAATATGGTGGCTGTACCCGCTGCTGGGACCTGCGCCTCTCAGAGACTAGAACTATAAACGGTCCTTCAACACTTCTAAGCCTTTCAAGAAAACTCTATAAAGTATTATCCTGAAACAATTTGTGGAGTGCAGCACACTGTGAGACCGTACGTCACGTAGCTGTCGTTAGTGTGCGCCCCGCGTTAGGTCGCAGATAAAGTGAGTTTATAACCTCTTATTGTTACGACTGCTTGGATGGAGTAACAGGTAGGAAGCCACTCGTTGTATGGAATATATTTAGAGAATGGGCCTAGGAGGTGGAAAGGCTCGGGGATGAAAAATGAAACATACATATTTTTGAGAATACAGCATCCAGTTCATAGTGCATACAATAATAAAAAAATACATCTAGAGCGTTAAAAGGCTTTCTCCCTACCGAAAGAGAACCTAAGAATAAGAAAATTAAGTAAACATGTCAGGTCCCTGGATGAGGTAAACGGATTTATGAAATGAAGCTACGGTTTGCTTATATATTATACTTATTTATATACCTCATTTACTGCTTCACATAGACTTCATTATTATATTGCAGGTATATAAGTCGATACAATGCCTCGTTTAGTAATAAGCTTCACAATGCCAAGAAATAAGATTATCAAATAACATTTTACATGCCGTCGCCGAATCATCGCAGAAAGACAAAGCGCTACTTTTTATAGTCAAGTACCTATAACTCGGAGGTGCTCGTTTATCTAATTTTATTTCGGGAGCTCGCAGTAAAAGTGGTGGGTTGATTGACATGTTACGACTTGGCCCCTTGTCCCCTTGCTGGGGAGTTCTGTTGCCACCTCGAGCAAGGTGGAGCTATAGAAATTATTTTATTGAAAATCTATCAACCTTCTTTATGTACAGATGATAACTCAAGGGGCAGTATGTATAATTTGTGTCATTTTACGTGTATTAATTTGCCGCTGGAGCAAAATGAGAAACAAAAGTAATAATAGAAATAAAACCAAACCTAATAAAAATATTTTTTCTCCGGTCGCCGTGATCAATGTGACATAAGCCTAAACTGATCACACTTCCCCAGAGGACCTCACGTCAATGTGAATCAGATGTCACTGTTGAAAAGAAGCGAGCGAGTTGACACAAATATAAGATGCTGATAAAAGGCTGAGCCTCATGAAGACTGACGGCCGTTCTCAGGGGATGATGACTTGAAAATGTTTATGGATACCACGAGTTTATGTGACAGAGAAAGTAACCTTGTTTGTTTTAATTATTAGTCCTTTGACATTTTTACGTTCTACAAACCTGTTTTTAAATTTTCGTATTTACACAGATCATGGTTTTTGTTGTAACATAGTATACTAAAGTTAATTAACTAAGGGATGCAACGGTGTATAAAATGTTATATGCGACAAGTCGCGACAATCTTCACGTCGCGTCGTGGCCAACGCTATCTACGGCTACGACATACGATAAAAATAAAGTCACCAGTTGAATGGAATTTTATATCTGTAGATAATTGCCGCTCATTACTACAAAAGCTCAGATAAGTGCCACTTGTACCGTTAACGCTCACTGTTAACACGACCACAGATTAAAAAACATAAAGCAATATAAACATGTTTCAAGCGGTTATTACACGGGATGAATGCGAAACTTTTTAACATAGACATTTTTTATTAAATAAAGTTTTATTTTTAAAATGTTTTTATTGGACATCGAAAAGAATTTTTGTACCTGTGGCGTAACTACGTATATGTTTTCTTTTTAAATATATATATATTTTGTTATTTTTTTATCAATTATTGTATAACTGCAGACTTAGTCATATCATTATTTCACAAAGCTCTTATTTAAATAATATTATATTATAAAAACGTATGTATGTATAAGATAAAATCATATCTGACAGTTGATGACTGATGTTACACAGAACCATAATACGGTCAGATATGTTTTTGGGCTAGTTTTATGTAACATTTTATGTCATTTTATAAACAAATGATTTTGTTTTAAAGAAACACGGCGATGCAATTTTCTTTCTACTTACATATTAATAACTTTTTAAATTGAACGTCTGGGCGTTTGTATATTTGATACCTATGTACATATGTCTGTAAACTCATAATCAAAGAGAAACATAATACGGCCGCATTTTAAATGTGATAGGTTATATACCTAGGTATTTAATTAATATTGAATAATTAATACACTTAATTATGGTGGGGTGACAGTATACTTAGAAAGTGACAGAAAGATGAGTGGCGTAAATGTGATTTAAATTGTCATTCTACTTTTATTTATCCCGTACACACTTTCCAAATCAGATTAGACATTGTCATTATTGTCGACATCAGTATCACTGATCATACTGCCACTTGATAAAATTTAGTTTAATTAAATTTAAATTTATTTAATTAACGATTAATAAGAATATTCTCGTAGCTACATAGCTACCGCGCAGATTGGTCGATCTGTGAGGTTAAGCAGCGCTTGCCTTTGATGGGTGACCAATTTTCACATATCGAAACCCCTCCGTGCTGCGGAAAGGACGTTAAGCAGTTGGTCCCGGGTCTCATATGACAACCTATGACAGTCGTTACGGGTGTCAGCAGCCCAAAAAGTCTGACAACCAGTCTAACCTTAGAGGGCAGTCGCTCCGTAAAATACTGATAGTCAGCCGCAATCGACTAGATTGGATGCGGACGTCAATTTAGTTGGGAAACGGCTAGGCAGATGATGAAGAATCTTCTAACTACACCTGAGCGGAGCATAAAGTGAAAGGAGCCTTACTTTTATGAATGATGTTTGTATAGATAAAGCCGCTCGACAGTTTCACTTGAGTGCGTAGGTAACAGCAGAACAAAATAAATATGTTGTTCATCATAGTCAGCTTCACCTGCTGCATTATTTATGACATGAATCTGAAAAGAATCTTGTATTTCGAAAACTGACTAGTCTCCATGTAATTTATTCGCGAGAATACGCACGAACAGAATTTTAATGATTATTATTTTTTAACGGATAGATATTCCTTTGCCTTCTGGTACATTACATAATAAACAAACAAACATTAATATTTTTATAATAATAAATAACAAATACTTCGTCAGTCAGTTAGCATGATTAATCACACCAATATTACACGACATCAATAGAACAGGATATTGTTATCGATCAGGATTCCCATTTTATTGTTTCGTGTAAATTACATGAGAGGTGTAGATCAAAGCGGCCGCGGCCGCGGCGGGCGCTTTACACGCGCCTTGTTGCCCATTACGACGCAACAGACCCGATTTTATTTCGCTCCTCCCCATTGTCGCTTAATATTCCACAAATACGAAGGAATACTCCCTTTTATTCCTTTGACATATTCGTACACTTTATGCCGTAATAGCAAACACAGCTAACAGATATATTTATATTTTAATCTGATGTTAAATAGTTTGGTCAATTCTCACAAGTCACAGCCTAAATGAGCGTTGATAATTAAAGAGTACAGCTTCAACAATTCTGTATTTCACACAAAACTAGTAGTGATGCTAGAACAATAAGCTAGCAGTGTTCACAACGACATGTAAACATTTTATTGTTGTGACACTGTTTGTGTCTGTCAACTTTGTGTCCAAAATGAGCGTTGCGGGCCAAATTAAATATAAAATGCCAACATACAAATATGGGCGACGTAAGCATCGCCACTGCCCCGGATTGAGTTTTATGTCTGCTACGAAAATGAATTACGAGTAGCAAACCTTTGTTTTAAAAAACATTGTCACCTCGTGCTCTGAAAACTGTTTTTAATTAACGTATATTGGATACTCGTTTGCTAAGAGTAAGAGAGCAGATATCATAACAATGTTATTGCAACAATAGGAAAATATGTATCTTTTTTACATAAAAGAGACTAACAAATGAATAATAAGTACAAAGATTGTGAGCAAAAGACAATTTTCAGAA
Organism: Shargacucullia verbasci; assembly: GCA_947562105.1. Taxonomy (NCBI): domain Eukaryota; kingdom Metazoa; phylum Arthropoda; class Insecta; order Lepidoptera; family Noctuidae; genus Shargacucullia; species Shargacucullia verbasci. Next base: position 20,163,378 of record OX387279.1, read on the forward strand.
GTAAGTCTCTTAACAAATCAATAGAGGTCTAACAAACAATGAGTACCTAACTAAAATATTTGCTTTGATTTAATATGCACCGAGCCCCGAGTCCGGAGCATTCCCGATCACTCGCTACGGTTCAGAGCCCATCGAACAGGATCTAATAGGTTAGCTAGAGAACCTTTTGTGCGTCCTCCTTAGATAGAAAATTAATATATGTCTATGCAAGAAATTATCAATCGTTTTACTGGCAAAGACATTCAGTTTTAAATAGTTTTGTTAATTAGTCAGTAAGATTTTTGAAAAGCTATTTTTTACCTTTGAATACAACCATTATAATAATTACTGTAAATAATAAACACCTACGGTATATACGCCAAAGCAGAGTCAGACGCTTTTTTTTAAATCATATTCATTTTTTGGTAATTGACGGTCGATCTCGCTCCACCTCGCTCACAGCGAATGAGGTCATCGTAATAGCTGCGAACTGTTTGCTTTACTTATATTAATATAATAAACAAAGTAATTCGCTTGTTATAATATTAATAACGTTACACTATACTATCCTATATCCTGACCCGGGTACGTCTTAAAACTGCGGCCAGATACCGGAGGACGCGCAGCGGCGTCCTCTCACTAATCGGTGAGCCACTGCGATCCCCAAGCCGCCTGCCAAGCGTGGGGATTATGGCAAACCCCCCCATTGGGGGAGGCCTTCGTTCAGCAGTGGACGTCTTCTGGCTGATGATGATGATGATGACTGTACTATCATAACTTTGTTTGTGTACGTACGCTGCTGTTAATGTGTCAAAAATAAGTTTTCCTACGATCAATTATCATAAACAAAATTTTAGATACATTATTAATAATTCTTTTATGTATGAATTGGTACTTGGATTAATTTTATTTAATAATACTTTGCCCTACACTGGGAGTAATTTCTATATGGTGGGTGGGATTACAAACATAAATATAAACAGGCGAAACATATTTTAGGAAACGTGTCAACTTATATCTGGGTGCCTCTTTCTTATTCGATAATTATTATTAATATATCTGTAGGTGTCGAAGGCAGGATCAAGGATATTTCCCAACCATGCTGTTACTGATGTGGTGTTTTCTGGTTTGTCCGCAGAAGGTCAAGCGGATGGCGCCGGCGGGGCTGGCGGCACCGAAGACGAGGAAGAAGAGGACAATAGCTGGTGGGGCCGGTGCGTGCGCGCCTGTCCTGCCCCCATTCAAGAACTGTGCACATCCAACCGGTTTCATAACCTGCATGTAAGTACTAAATATAGCTAATACCATGAGGAGGAAGACAACAGCTGGTGGGGCCGGCGTGTACGTGCCTGTCCTGCTCCCATTCAAGAACTACGCATGCTCGACCAGTTCCATAGCCTGTAGATAGCCGTCTCGACACACTAACTTCTTTTTATTGTAGAAGTACCTAACAGTGACATAACATTTCCCTATTTTACATGGACAAAACTCCAATAACGTCACCAACATTTTCTAGTCGTGGTATGGAGGACTAACGCCACGTCCCCGTCTTTTGAGGCCGGTGTCGCAGTGAACGTGTTAACAAAGGCACTGCGGATGAAATTAAATTCTAGCCCGTATAATGCTCCAAGAATGGAAACTGACTGCCGCATGTCATGTCACAAATGAAATACCAATATCACACGTTCAGTTAATAGTTCAGCCGCAACTGAATACGCATTTGAATAGCCGGTTGATAAATACAGGCACGTGTGTTTTTGAGTTAAATTTGAACCCTTATCTCGCTTAACACTCCAAATGCAAATAAACATTTTCGTGTTTCAATGATAATTCCACAAATTCGGAGTCAATACACCAACGAAATTGATTCTCAAAATATGGCAGTGATAAGTGTTGAAACATCAATAATCAGCTTAGCTATTTCGAACCGCTTATACATAAGCTAACAATTTTTTGCGCATACCAGATTATTTGTAATAAAAATATATCCCATATATTTAGAAGTATATTCCCTATGATTATGTGGTTTACGAGTAATATTTTCATCAATGTAGCTTACATCCATCGACGTTCGTCTTTGAATGGTGTAACTCATTGTAAAATGCAAACACAACCGGCTATGAGTATCAACAATATTACAATAATTTGCACCTAAACTTTATTACATCTTAAACTTGTTCAAACTGTCAAGTGTTATGTAGTACCCCAAATATAACGTCTGAGATTTTCACGTCAAATTTTAATAGATTAAATAACTACTTAGTATATCGTTAGGTACATTGTTGCAGTTGGTTCAACTTTATTAAAATATCGTTACATTAGCGGGCATTGTATCGTCCACGTGTGCCATGTGTACATTGCTCGGCAAATGGTGCGGTTAATCAATGGCTCTGAACAAACAACGCAGTCGATACGGACACCATGCTCGGGTCGCCTGTTAATAAAGGGGTGATTACACCGACACTAATGGGTGGCTGCGGACCGTTGTTGCGTGTGTCCGCGTTTGTTGTCCTTATTTGTGTGACCGACTGACTCCTGGACACTTGATCGCCATATAATGATAATTGAAATAGAACACACAGTCAACTTGACCTGATCATAATTCATTATTAATCGTACATTATTAGCTGGCTTACGCTCATTGGGACTGGGACAAATGAAACGACTGGGGATACTGAACACGATTCGCTGACGTCGGCGCCGGCTTCGCGTCCCGTACAGTAACTTTACTACCAATTTAGTATAGTCGTTTAAACTCACGATGCTCACTATTCAAGTGTTATTCCAATGCAACCTGCTTATAGGTATCTAGATTTAGGGACGTTTGATATCTCTTCACTGTAGACAACTCTATCCATAACTTGTGGAACTCATCCATGTGATAAATTGTGAAGGTATCGCCCACATAATCTTTCACTTGACTTCTTCAAACTTGTTCAATAAGATTCGAGTGAAACTTGCGAGGCGCTCGTTTAATATCATTATTGGTCCATCAGCCCGCATTAGCAGTAAGCACGTACGAATTAATTGTGCTTAGCTGTTGGAGACATGTGTTCCCGCCATTATGACGCAATTACATATCTGCGACTGAGGGCGCTAGTTCACGACCGGAGACAAACGGTTATGAATCTTAATGTGAGTTTGAAGTGAATACTATAGCATATTAGAACATTAGAGTGTATGGCCATACAAGATACGACCAGTTCTTGTGTAATTGTAAAACTTATACGCGCTGGCTATTTTATTTATCAAACGTATAGATGAATCGTTATAACTTACGATACGGTTATAAAATACTGTGTGCTTCTGTGTTTGTAACTCTGTTTACCTATTATTGTAGACTTATTCCGATAAAAAAAATTGCCCGATGTATAGGTGCATCGCAACGCTTGCCGGACTACCGTTTTCAACTAGATCAGTCAATGAAAATCTTATTTTACAATTGTCGTAATTTGGTACAAACGAGAATAGTATCCAATAGGTATTGTATTTGTAATATCAAAGGATGTCACCACTGGACCAATGAGTAAGCAAATCCTATTACTAAACGGAAAAACAAGAATTGGATCAGTGAATAACTTTAGCTGTAATAGTTTAGTACTGTAATCACGGAGTAAATAGGAAGAGGAGATGTTGTAATTCGATTTCCCTATGAAACATTGCGTGACATTTTGCGGGGTGAGGGGGTGTTAAATCCCGCCCACTTCTTTATTTTCCATCTGCCGGTCTATAGCTAAACTACTCGCTCGTTCTGTCGATTTTACTTTGTAGTTATATAACTATCTGACGCTAGATGTCACTAAGTGCAAAATGCAACGGGGTCGTACTCAGAATTTTCGTACCAAGGAGTAAATTGTTTTTTTTTTTTTTTTTTATTAATTTTTCGAACCATCTTGATACATATTTTTTTTATTGAAATAGAAATACTATGAAAAAAAATTTTAGAATATAAAGGTTTTTGATGAATGACGAATGAAGATTATTAGTTTTTCTCTTATTTTTAAATGACTTATTATGTTAAAAAGACTTATCAAGATTGTTTACAAAGCTAGTACTTTTAGAAAAAAAAAAACTGTTCCCGTTTACGTGACAATCCTTCTTAACCATTAATGTCAAATAAATAAGTAATACCAGACTAAATCAAAAGCCGCATGACGCGAAAGAAGTTTCATACGTAACATGATTTTTTTGATATGGTCAAGTAGGTAAAACTAATTTCAGAGGCAGAATAAATAATAGACAAATTATAACGAAAAAAATTAATAAACTAGGTGGGCTTTAAGTACTTTAAATTAAGTAAACAACAACACCATACTAGTTGTCTTACGGAGGGAAAGTACTTTAAATAAATTATTGTAGATAGAATATTTAATTTATATTTTTATGTCCAGCGTGTTTAATGTTTTAAGTACTTTCCATCTATGAGACAGCCGCGGGACATTCGTTAAAATAATTGTATTCTAATTACGGCCCTGTGTTTTTGTTATGTTTATGTTTGTTGTTCATAGTTGACGATAGATGGCGGCCTGTTTAAAATATGATATAAAATCTATAAAAATAATATTTAAGCTATTAAAGAGTCTTTAGGAATGAATGTTGAACAAATTTCAGTACATATGATTATTAAAATATATTATTCTGAGCTCTATGTACCTAAATATTTTTAGTTCCCATGACACAAAGTGTCGCCATCTAATGTCGGGTAGAGGATTATATTTGGAAACGCCCTCTCTAAGAGATTTTTCTAGAACTATTTTAATAAATTACGCATAAAATTACGTACAAATTAAATGTGATGCCATCCATAGCATCAGAACGTCTATCCGAGTAGTTTTTACAAGATAAAACACAACACTTCATTCTATTATTTCTTCTAGCGCGAATATACCGTAAAATGGGAAAGTTTACAAAGTTGTGCACAGGACGAACGCCAACAATACACTGACTAAGGCCACGCCTACGTGATGACGTCAGGGCCTAGTTGGAGTCACAGTGCACAGTTGCTTAGGCCGTCTCCTCTTTGTATTTACTCCGTGACTGTAATAACTTGGTCTGTGCATTTGCCGAGTTCTATGAAGGTGCGCGCGCACTGTTCTATGTCCCGCTTGCTTGGCACGGATAGTTCGCGAACAATTTAAACGCACCACTTAATTTGTTTATAACAACAAAGTCAATAGTTTGGGGAGCTTGTTTTCGTTTTGTCGTAATTTGGAAAGAGGTGGATCGTGTGGTATTAAAGTACACTCACTCTCTTCCTTTTTTTAGGATATTAAAATTGTAGTCAACACCATATTTGTTACCTATGTAAAACTTTTGAACTGTTTCCAGTCTATCTGCCTTTAAATATAAAGTGGACACAAAACACTGGTAGGGTACAAAAGTAAGTGTCAATGTTCCAAAATGTTCGAGCCAGTTCCGTAGCACCAGAGCAGTGTATAATAAATGCGCAGACACGAACACTTACGCTATCTGTATTTATACTTCATTGAGCTACACTCACGTTTGAATACCAACACTCAAACTATCAAGAAGCAATCCCAATTTAACACTAGAACAACAATTTGAACGTCGGCAAGAGTTTCGCGGACGATAAATTTCTTTTAGGGGCCTCCACGGTTGACTTGCCATGTAAATATTTATTTTAAATTAAATAAAGACCACTTTTCGCTCGTGTCTACGGCCGCGATGCCCGTGTCGATTAGATTTTTTTTTATCGGGCATATATTCTTGGCCTAGAATCATACATGTCATTATATCGCCCTATTAACGTCCTGCAGGCTTCTCAAAGATTGGTCATATGCATACTGCCGTCCTTTCACCTTGGTGGGCGGATCAGTCAGCAATTTGTCATTATACCGCAAGAAGAATCTGTTTCGGTATAATGACTTTGTACAAATCTTTCAGATGAAGAAATACGTCGTGTTTTAAAACAATCTAAATGAGGGAAAAGAAGGAAAGAATGTGGAATTATTATTAATGTAGCGGTGAGAGGTATTTTACAGAATCTCTGACGTGAGTGATGTCGGCGGGGCTTTCTAAAAATATGCGCGCAATTTGAGTTGTATCATGATGGTACAGTGAATGTGTAAACAATGTATTCTTATCTTTATGTGTTACACGGAGCGCGCAATCTTTTCATTTTCATTACGCGATCATTAGCAAGCGTAACTATTATTAATTTTAAACACGTCTGTTGGCTTTTCTTTTGTTCAGAATTATATGAAATATGATAATGTCAATTATTGATCAAGTAACGCTCGAGCGCCCCTAAAGAGGTCTTGAGCATCAGTTGTTTGCACTCAAACATTTGAAAATTACTTAGTTCAAAATAACCCTTGCACAGCATAAATATTTTCTGTTATTTAATATATTTATATTTTCTCCTTTGGTCCGACTTTAACAGACACACAAATCCTGGTCGAGTTTGAACCATAAAACTTTCAGTAATGGTGATCTAGGCGCGGTATCGAACGAGGCCTGCTTTACGGCACCTCTAAATAACGCTCAGGTGGCTCGCACCGAAATAGCCCGTCACGACGTGACGTCACGATTAGCGTGACAGACGAATGGATAGGAGGCTAATGGTGCAGTGATTTTGAGAATTTGTGCCCTGAAGACTATTTTGATTTGGAAATGACTCTTTATTGCGTTATTTTGAACCTTTCGATATATTAGGTATAGTTATAATGTGCTACGATTTCTTCTGGCTCATGGTTTCAGTTTGCAGGCGTAATAACTAACTACACCCTGAACAACTAACTACAACATTGTAAAAATGATCCATGCAAGACCTGAACCCGTGACTCATAACGCAAACTGCCAATCAAACTGACACACCATGCCAACCGTATCTATAGGTACCTAACACTACTCGTAGAGATAAGTACTTTGAATTTGCGAACATATTTTAATGGAACTTATCGCTCGCTCCAAAGTCTGTTCATGCCCTAAACAACGCGCTTGAAATTGGGACAAAATTGCCCTTTTCCAAGTCATTCGCTCGAAACCAAGATTAGAAGTTATTGTCTCGCTTAATATCCCGAAAATAAACGGACGGTACGTTATACGTTTTATAGCAACGACGTGAAATTAAATTAAATATAAAACAAGTTATCTGTGCTCTAAAGTGTTTATTTACATTAATGCAAAAACCGCTATTATATATTAAAGTTATAATATACCTAATGTAGTATACCTCATGTAGTAGTTAGTTCCTAAACGTTTTTAAGAAAAAGAAACAATGTATTGTACATTAAGTGCAGGAGAACGTGGGAGCGAGGACAGAGAGCAGTGGTGATCTCCAACGAAAACAGCTGACAGAAATCAAAGTAACGGGAAATATCGGTATCGGAGATAGATCCCGTAGTGGAAAGCGGTTGGCACTAATTAATACAAAGATTCTATATTGTCATAGGTGTAGTGTCGGTAGGTACTGTTTAAATGTAAAGTTTCCTGACCCGTTGTTGACATAAGTATATTTAAGTTGAATCCCACTTCTTGATACCATTTTTAAATTTTACCGCTGAATCCCTCAACATATTTTATAATAGCATTTCAACTTACTTTGTTGCTAATCGCATCAATAGCTTGCTAGTCAATAATTCTATGAGGCTGCACGAGGTGACGCGCTATGTGTCAGATGTCAACGGAATTAATGAAAGCGACGACAGAACATTTGTCGGGACAAGAGTCTGTTCGCAGAACACGGCATCATTGTTGAGGTGTAGACAAGTGAAGGAAAAGGGGGATTTCAGTGATTTGTCTCACCATAGGCTCATCGTTGGTCTCGCAGCGCCTGCAGTGGAGGATGAAATGAAATGAAATGAAATTATTTATTGTGCAATTAGGATTTTTCAATCACTTTTACACGTCTTTTTTAAACTAGATGGCGTCGGCATTTCCTATGACTATCCCTGAGAAGAAACGCCGAAACAAACTCAGGGATCAAAGTCTATTTTAAAGTCCAGACAGATTGTAATGATGTAAGGGTTTATGTGAGACAAATATAGGGTAGAATAGCCTTTTGAAGAAAGTGTCATAACTATTTGAGCTAACCTGTCGCAACAGAGTGCAAGCATGCATCAGTTATCGTGAGAATTAATGAAATTAAGAGCGTTCAACCTAGATCTCACTTACATTTACAATGTATAGCGGTTATATATAAGAAATCATTTCAATTTAAACGACATTACAATATCAAAATAATGAAGTAAATAATATAATAATTAATGGCAAAAATTGTATATAAAAAAAGGAAAGGCTAAAGAGCGGCTCAATCCCAAGCGTTTTTGTCATCTAAATAGTCCGAAATTTTATAGTATCCTTTTTTACAAAGTTTAGATTTAATTACAATTTTGAACTTCTTTAATGTTAAATTACGTATATCATTGGGAAGTGTATTGTAAAAGCGTATACATTGTCCAATTGTAACATTGATGTAACGATGTTACACATGAAGAAACTAACAACACAATTATTAAATGGTTTAGCTGGGATACACGCTTAAGTTCATCTCAGAAGCTATATTATTATTATAAAACAGTACAAAATAATCAGCTCCAACAAAACAGACACCGCAAATGCAGCTGAACATGCTATATATAAGCTTTCAAGATAATAACCACGTCAAAATTGGCGCACGCTTTGTGCATATACGGTTACATAGACACACTCATAACACCCCATTGTGTTGGGGTAAAAATACATCATCTACGTAACCCCTTCTGTATCGTGTCGCGTGCTAAAAATACACCAACTCACAAAATTAGTTTTTCCCTAAAAATCACAATTCCCCATAACCCACAGATAATATGAAACTCAAATATTTCAGTAAGCTTTAACACCATAAGCTTTTAATGAAAAATGTTTTGTTTGCTCTCTCAAAAGTTTGCGAAATTGAAATAAATATGGCCAAGACATAGATACGAAAAGATACGGCGACGATTTTTATTTAAATTTATCATGGGAGTACTTATCTGAATGCGTTAAAAACAAGCTGATTTAGGTGTCCCTGAAGATTTGTTCATAGTTTTCATAGACCCGCATTTTATAGGTGATAGTTATTATGTACTTGAGCAAAGATTTGAGTTCGTTCCTACGTACAAATTCGTCACTTAAACGGTATTCAAGTGGTGGAGACGGCTGAGCGGCACACACAGTCATTTTTCTACAATCTGAAATAAATAAAAGATTTTCATCAAACTGTTAACTAATATATCTTGCTAGAATATTTATAGCAAGTACGTCGAAACTACGGCTAATAGAGGCATCGTAGTTCACGTGCAAGCAACAGTGCGATAGGGTTACACAAACGAGACGCTGGCCGGCGCGGGCGGCGGGCGGGCCTGCCAACCAACAAGCCAGCCCACCCGGCACCCTTCACCTGGCACATATTAAGTTCCAACAAACGGTCGGCCAATTAATGGGCCTGCAGGCGATTGATGTAACGCGAGGAACCTCTCTGTACGAGGAAACATTATTTATGTACCTTGGTTTGGGCATTTAGTTTTGTACCCTCGACCGAGGTACTGGCACATAGACATCCTACCATTATTATGAAGAGTTAGTAATTTAAACTTTATCTAAGTAAAAAATATTAATATAAAACTATATGACCCACCTACCTGGCTCGGAAAGAGCTTCTGAAACCTTAGAATTATCTTTTGTAGCTCTCGATTACGTTCAGTGTAAGGTAACTGCAATATTTATCAAACACTCGCGAAAATCTTTAAGTTATGTCAATATATAAGTATCTCTGAATCGGAGGTAATGCAATCTTAAATACTACTTTGACAATCTGTTTTAGTATCTCCAATAAGATTATATTTTTGTCTATCAATAAATCAGTTTACGACATAAAAACACATGGTGAAATATTACCTACCTAATACCTACCGCTATGTATGTCGTAGACGCGATGCGACGCGGCTGCTCGAACCAAACTTGTCCGTTATACATCTTATCTTAAATCGCGAACGCGTACTTTGTGTCGCTCAATACGAGTTCCGTTTCCGTGCATAAAATTAGCTTCACCCTGTCCCCATAAAATTTTCCTTATTCTTCGTCGCGTCGTAGAGACAAATTTGTTATTCCATACGTACGTGTTGACAAGTTTCGTGACACTCACCGGAGTTATCCAAGATTTTGCCCCCGTAACAAGTATAAGCAATAGATTGATCGATTGACAGACAAATAAGGGCAAAGTATAAATAAAATATAGTTTGTGTGATTACCAAGGAAGGCAACTGGGTCATTGTGTCAGAAGCCATTTCACTGACATTGCAAGTCATGCTCGAGCACGAAGTGGAAATCTTTAGATAACAAATAATAGCATTTTGGATTTGATGATTACAAGAAAACTATATATCACTTTATAGGTTATAATTGGTTTGTTTACGCACTATTACACAACATATCTTAAGTCCTACTAGGTATTACATATTTAGCTCCATTCCGGCTTACGAATTACTAACTACAAAGCTTGTATTACATCTCCACACACGGCTGCTCAGTGCCCTTTCAAATAAAAGCGCATCCACTCGCCAAGGTTCCGCATAAAGCGACGTGCAGCGAGACTTTCGAGAAGCCACGCCTGAGGCTTACGTGAAGCCGCATCAGGGATACAAGGAAATATATTCGGAAGGTTTGCTTCAATAAATCGCGCTGTTTCGGTGGCTATATGAAATATAGGCGCCATACACCTAGATTCACAGATGCACGCTGTGTAGGCCGAGCTGATTGATGTGGAGCGTTATCTCAACCGATGTCGATTCCATTGACTATTAATTATTGCGCATTTAGCTTCATCAATGTATGTCCATATACAATGCCTTACCGACTATTCAATAATCCATCAATATGGATTACCAAACTTGATGATGAAACAGTATTGATGAATTGTGCATTATTAATTAATTAGAACCTCCCAAAGATACGTCATATTAAAACGACATCATTTCACAATTTGAAGAACCCGGAGAAGAAAATGCAGAAAGATACTCTGGCTTAATTTATTTTTGAATTTGGTATTGAAAAATAACAATGTTCCTGTTATAGATATGTATTGGAAAACTTTGTACTGGCATTACGCTCACTTTGTATAAAATTATTAATTTAAATATCCATCCACATGAACCAGTTTTACTCAAATCTACGATGTTTATATTGCAATCTAATTTTTATAGGTACATACAGTATCTGCTGCCATGGAAACAAAGTTTGTTGTCGGATAACACCGTCCAATCGAAACAATACTAACAAATACAATCTGTAAAGTAAGTAAGAATCGTCAATGCTGTCCTCTTCATTAATCAGAACCATGATCATGAGAGACAGAGACACTGAGGACAGCCGCAGCCTCGGGGGATTCGCTTAATGTGCTGACGAAGATTATTTACACATGCAACACGTTCGTGCAAATATGTAAACAGAGATAAACGAATAAATTGCTGATGTGTTTAAGAAAAGTAGTGGTACAATCCGAGTAACGCAAGAGACTCACGCGCTGTGTGACTTGTGAAATATTCGGGCTTCCGTCTGGTCGCGGTCGTCACGACTGTCATACACTACGCTCGCGTGTAGCTGTGTCAGCTTCTAAATCTGCGACACACTTGTGTGCTGAAGCTGATGCCGTGACATATTACAGTATTGACTAGAAAATACAGAACCGATCAATATTCTTTTATACAATGTTTCAAGACCGTTGATTGGTGAACTAAGTATTCCTATCAGTTTACTAAGCTAATCATTATTTTTTATGTTCCTGGCTGTTATGTTTATAATATAAACTTTGTGATACCTATCATATTTTTCAGCTCATACTTTATACGCAAATATAATCATAGATTTTTGGTCAACGTTCAATGTTTGTCAAATGAGTTGAAAAGCTAATACTACACTATAACATCACCTATAGAACCACAAGGATAAGAAGCGTTAAGATACATTATTACACGGCCATAACTTGTGTTACAGCCTCTCACTTGTCAAATTATTAAGTTAAGCTGCCTCGTGCCAACAAGCTGCCCTACAAATTATGTTCATTATAAATAAGGGCCCGATTGTACCGATGTTATTACTGTCATTTGATAAACAAGGACTTTATTAACAATTATATTTAGTATGAGGAGGATAATTATAGTCTTGACTGAACCATTCCATGTATTTTTAGAATTTAGGTACTTAGTAGAAATGTTAAAAAGATCAGCATACTGTCAGTTAATCTGTCGTTTGCCCTCCAATAAAATATGTTCTTTAACAACAATATTACTGCCTGTTACTTGTTGAATGTTTGTATTCGGCGTAGTGAGAGGTAGCTTAGAATATCATCGTTGAACGTCTGTTAAATGCGGCTGTATAAATAAACCAAAGCTGTGTAAAAATTTATCTTGATTAAAATTCTATCTTGATAACTTGAAAATCTCGTAAATAGCTAGTTTATATAACTGTATAAACCAATTCCGCCGATTGCATTCAACATTACATTTCCGAGGCAAACTAATCTCAGGTCTGACGCCGTTCTTGATAATATTTAAATCTTCGTTTAAGTAACAGTTTATTAGCTGACGCAGCCGACCCACATTTTAATTCGTAATATATATTTTGATGAGATTTTTTCCGGGAGGCGATGCCAGGCGGGCCTTGTATTAATTGCAAAAATATATTTTTTACCTGCGTTATCGTGTTGCGGAATATCATTTATACTAACCTAATATCTGTCTTTGCTTTGGCGTTAGTGATCCAAGTTAGAACAGGAAAAGTACTGAAGATTAGTGATCGTCACGTTTTTAAACAATATTGCTCTGAATTAATCCATGAATCAGCAAGCAAGATGGACCGATTTCCTGAGGTAGGTAGCCGGCGTGGTCTGCACAAGGTGGACCGAGTGGTGGGGCGCAACCAGGGACAGGCTTACTTCTACCACTCATACATTACGTAGTTATCACACACAGTGTAACATTACGGCCTGCATAAAATATTCAGGCAGTAGCGAGCTCCCTGACACTCAGAGCGCGGTGACATTCAATTAGACTGTGTCGCTTGCACGGCCGCGCCCGTTGACACCGCTCTCTTCACTTACTAGCCATTTGAATGTATTATGTTATGAAATGAAAAGTTATTTATATTTCACAAAGGATGATATAGAGTTTCCAACTTGTTTACTGGAGTCTACTAGACAATAGGGATCATTATTTTCTTACGTTGACGAACATTTTAGACTCCATGATTGTTATTTGAACAGATCTATGAGATACGCTACGTTTTATAGTAGTAGTATGGAAAGGGAAAATAGTTAGTGTTCTTAACAAAAGCAATAATTTTTAATTAAAGAGTTACGTAGCCCTTTTTAAATACCGGCCTTACTGTTAATCCTAATATACGAATAATTACCAAATTCGGAAATCATTTTAGTACAGATACCAAATGATATGCAGACATCCCCCAAGTTTGTTCAACTCGCAGATAAAACAAGTAAACTCTATGTTCTGGAAGGCATCAAACACTCGTAAAACTGAATTCTAATCGGATACGGCATTACACAACAAAGTTGGTCGGCTCAGCTCTTGCACAACACTAGTTCCTTTCTCAATCATATCGCGACTCCAATCTTTGACAAGGATTTAACCCGGAACACATTGACGGAGTTTACAACCTTGTCGAAGTAAAGAACGGTAATATGACAGGATTCCGTAGGAGCACGCGTGACGTAGTGACAGCTTGATCCCTAAATACCGATCAATGATTTTTCATACTGTTTGGAAAATCTTGTGTGACATCACGTAACGAGACAGTAAATTGGATCTGAGTATACCTTGAACTTTATGTTAAAAACTCACGATGTAAAGAAATTTTGTTTATGGTCGCTCTGAATTGATTTTGAGGATGATTTTCTTTATACTTGTGTTTGTTAATGTACTCACGATACAGGAATTACTCTTACTACAGGGCAATGTTATTTTATAAACACAAAAAATGATATAATAAACTAAAAGCACGTTTTTCAAAATTATTTGATCCGGTAACAGCTGTTTGAATTCTTGCCACGTTGAGATGAAAATACGAGTAAAATCTAAGCTGACAGACCGTTACAGGCTTTATTAATTTAGTTGAGAGAAAACAACAGCTCGACAACATTTTATAAAATCTATTAAATAATTCTGAAGTAATGGTACAAGAGGCTAAAATGACTGATATACTCGGCTCGGAGGATTGTGTTTTGGATTACTTTTTAAAATGCTTGGCTTGCTTAGAGTATTTAAGGTGTTTGAAGAAAATTGGTCGGACAGGTTCTAGGCCGTGGAACCTTTATCAGCATCTTTCCATTACTAATAAGTATGAAGCTCGTTTTATACATAAACTTTTTATCTACCAATTAACAAGTCGCAAATTTAAACAACTCAATATCGACTCATCTGTGTACGTTGTGGTTACCGCTTTTATGCGCGATACATTGTATTCAGTTCGATGTAACGATAGAGGTTATTTGGGCGCACAATTGTGGTGCCATCCACTTGTTAGGCTCTGCGGCTAACCTGCCTCTAGTGGCTGTGGTCAAGCGTTTTACAAACGTGGAACATGCCACTGTTAGAACAACACGCGCAGGGTGATAGAGTACCCACCTTTGTACAAACCGAACATAGATTGACTAGGTAAACGAATGTTTATCAAACGTTACTGTAATATGTAAGCCTTCAGCATGTAAGTTACTTATTTCACATATTTGAGAACAAATCTAATTAGAGCATCTCAATATTCCAATAAATATTCATCAAACAAATATAAGCACGATATATTGTAATATTATATTTACCATAAACAAAAAAGCTAACATAAAAATTCTTATATTTTTTGCCAACGAAATCCTAATAAAAGCCACCAGCAAAATTAAATACATGTACTCGTAAGATGACTTTCCACGCAAGCGCTATATTTTTACGTAAAAATAAACAAGATTTTCTTTTTCACGTTTTCTTACTTCGATCGTGACGCATCAGCCCCAACCTCGTCTGGGAGTCGTCTCCATCTCATAAGATCATCGTGACATATAAAGACATTCCGTGGATATAAATTAAGGTAGTAACAAAAATAATTACATATTAAGAAGCTGTAGGCTGCGAGATAATGAGTAGTTTTAGTTAAACTGATGACGTCATAATAGTGAAAATATTCGCCTTTGTATAAGTAGATGTTTGTATTTCATGTGTTTTATACTATACTTAGTAATGAGAGATATAACCAAACCTTACTTATAATGTTAATATTGTGTTGTCCTGATGAAAATCGTAACCAACCCAGATATAATAATATCTAGTTTAGCTTTTGGTGCATTTGTGAACAGTAACTATCTGAACCGATATGCAAACAGACGTAGTTGGAAGTTTAAGCATGAACAATGTAAATCTCTCACTAAGTCGCACGTACATTTACTAATAGTCACAGTGTTCGGGCGAATCCTTACAGTTTACACGACTAAGCTGCTCGCAATAAGTCAATCGTTTGACTGCATTGCAACAGTGTTTATACAAAACGACCACAGCGGTTGAAGAGTTGCAGATTAAGAAGCTTGGCTTAAACCACACTCTAGTGTGTTACCGCTCACCTGGGTTCATAGACGCGCACACATTTTAGGCATTGGGAAAAATAAAGATCTTGTGAATGAAGAGTAAGAAAAATAGCATTCAGTGACTACTGAATTATTTGAGAAGAATTTGTGTAAACCTTTAAATTGGTTTCAGTGGTTTATTAACAGAAACTTTTAATGTAGGCATCAGTTTCCTCGCCGTGCAAGTTTATGTGCGTCGGAGTGAAGGCAAGGCAAGAAGCTTGCTGAACTTTTAATGAACCTATTTATATTGTCTTGCAACTGTATACGTATCATGCTAGCAAGCATGTATTGTGAGGGATCTACTACTAATAATCTGTCTGAGGATCAAACCTGACTAGGTGTACGAGTATGTTATCTAAAACAGCATGTATTTGCTCAGTATTGGGCATGCGTCTTTCCAATGCTCTGCCACTCAATTATATCTCAGTAATTTTAATCAGAGAATAGATAATGATAATTATATTCTTTCTCTGTTCCTCCTGCTTATAAGATACTAGCTTCCGTCCGCGGCTTCGCTTGCATTGATTATGAACCCGTGCATTTTTTCGGGTCACAAGTAACGTCACCCAGCGCCCTAAAGCAATTGTGACCGTCGAAAGTTATTGTTCTTTCCCTCGGGAACAGTACTTTTTTCAAGATGAAAGGTACCATATTTCCTTTTCTGTACCTCTGACAACGTGTATGCAAAATTTCATGATGGTCGGTTCAGTGGTTTAGGCGTGAAAAGGTAACAAACAAACAAACTTACTTTCGCATTTATAATATTACTAGCTTCCGCTCGCGGCTTCGCCCGCGTGGTTTACGTACCCGTACATTTTTCCGGGATAAAAAGTAGCCTATGTGCTATTCCAGACTATAATCTATCTCTGTGCCAAATTTCATCCAGATCCGTTCAACTATTCTGGCGTGAAAGAGTAACAAAGATCCATCCATCCATCCATCCTCACAAACTTTCACATTTATAATATTAGTAAGAAGATATAGTTAGGATGTGTGTACGTCAACGTACAAACACGCCTAGCTGATCCCCGAAGGGCTTACGGCTTACGGCCGCATGCTCGCAATTTCCCAATGACCCATATATCTTCAACAAAATGTATTCCTTTCTATATTTACATATGAGTTAGAGTAACACTGCCGTCAGGTGTAAACCGTGCCCAGTCGAGGGCGAAGGGATTGTCGGGAGCTACGGGATTTGACTCAGACAGACGGGTGGCTTACAAAGACGGCGGGTAGGTACCTAATATAACGAATGAGTCTGTACAAAAGGTGAGTCTTCGTAACGTTTGATACGTGCTTCTGGTGTGGAGTCTGGTCAACGCAGGCAAGCTTGTAGGATGTCGATACACTGTCGCATCAAAACTCTCACGTCACGTCACGTACTCACATATATAATGATACTCTTATATCAGTTGGTCCCTTTTTACTACTTAGAAATAAGTTCGATTTTTGCAAAAAAAATAAATTAAGCCCTTTTTATTTCTAACTGTAGATAAGTAAATAAGCAGCACGTTAATTTAAAAGTCTGTAAATGGAACGTACCGCTGTAACTCGCCCTCTATTGCATAGGACTTAGGACTACAGTTTAGCTAAAAGTTTTCATACAAAATGCGTTAAAGTTTTTACCCCACTAAACATGCGCTGATTTTGCTATTTATATCTTACAGATATAAGTAAAAACTAGGTTTTTGATATTGTTTATAGATTGAAAAATAATTAACCCTCAAAATATGTTTTTTTAACTACAAATCTTTTTGATACTTATCTCGTGATACTTAATTATTAAAATATTCAAAATTTTGAAAATAACATAATGTGTTGACCTAGTTTATAATCTGACAAAACCATAGAGACCCAAATAAAAATAATTCGTCAACGCCCAAACACCTATTTTGCGCGTATTTCATACAATTTCAAGGAAATTTTGTCATAAGCCGGCAGCTAAACCATACTCTTAATAACGGCATCGGCGAAATGTGGGCGTACTGGGCGTAATAGTACACCTCTGCTTAAACCTTCGGGGAATACAGGCGTGATGCTATGTTATGTTTTGATATACAGTCCTTAAATATTTCGTACATTATGAATTACAAAAATACGTCTGAGTTAATATCTATAAGAAAATAATAATATTGTTGACCCGGGTACGTCTTAAAACTGCGGCCAGACACCGGAGGACGGGCAGCGTCCTCTCACTAATCGGTGAGCCACTGCGATCCCCAAACAGCCTGCCAAGCGTGGGGATTATGGCAAACCCCCCCTTGAGGGAGGCTTTCGTTCAGCAGTGGACGTCTCCTGGCTGATGATGATGATGATGAATATTGTTGAATGTTACTTTGTTATGTAAGCCCAGTGTTTTGATTCTACGAACGGTCCGATGTTCATGTATTGGAAAACAATAAATTTGAATTAATATAATAACTTAACAATAATATACTCCTAAGAACAACAAAAGGAAACAAAATATTAACGGGATAATACCGCATAGATATTTGGGTTCGAGGATGAATACTAATTATATCACAAAATGGAAATCTAGGAGCATCTTTTCACGTCCGACGTTACCACGCTACGACACGCACGATATTAGACTAGAGTAAGGATTAAATCACTAACCAGCCCCGAAGTGACCTACGCCCGCGCCCGTCTGCCACAAGTAACCTTATCAGCGTTTGCACGATGTATGTGTGCACAACGCACTACCTCCATGGAGCCGGACTACTGCTCACTCCAATTAATGAACACATAAATCGCAAATAAATGCGTCACCCCCTTTCTAGTATTGTGTTATTATGTTCCAGTGGAGCCATATAAACTTATCAGCAACGATACTATTCATCATCACCTGTCAAGTCAGGCCATGTTCTTTACAAATTGGAGTCAAATTAACGTCATTCTATTAACTCTTGGGCCCCGAGTTCTCCCGTGACAAACAACTCCCGGACGCTCCCTTTCATAGCCTCACTGATTAACTAATACATTTTAATAACTTTGAGCAAAACGAGCCTCAGGCTTGTCCACAAAGACCCGGAACATAAAGACCAACACCATTAAACAAAAAGGTCTAAAAGGATAATTCTGTATAATCTGTGATAAAGCTCTTGCACAAGTAAAAGTCGTATTTAAACGAATCATGGCATTAAATAACAATCACAATTGTGTAAGTTTTATCTGTGGCTTTAGTCCGCGTAGTGTCACTATACTTGTGAGTTTTATATTACAATGGTCCTTCTGTACATTCCTATTCTGCCCTGAGCTCACAGTTAATAGGTATAATTTATTTCATTCGTGCTGCTCGCTTTATTAATACTGTGTGTTTATTGAGAAAACGGACTTTGACAGCGGAAGAGTAAAGAGAAATCGTCTGAATTAAGCGTTCGAGTAGCAATAAAAATTGGGGATTTTTTAGAAAGTCGGTACCTACTGAAGCTGAAAATGTGTGTACTCTTTACGTCACGTTGCTAGCGTACGTACATATGGCGTATGTACGCCGGACACGTACTTGGTGATGCACTGTAGCAACTGAACTGCCATAAGCTTACATGTCAATTTTATTGATATCAACAATGTTTCAGCATGCATGTAGATTTCACTCAGTTCTGTGAATAGTTCCCTGACCCCTCAGACAGTGTAACGCTAAAAGTGTTGTCTTTATACTCGTACATTGTCACAACACAGCTACAGAGTATTGTTTAAATAAAAAATAATTAAAGTCGTATTAATTGAATACTCCAAGTGGCGCTCAACTTCTTGCTCATTATATTTGAGTTTGCCGCTAAGTTTTAATGACGCTTCGATCGCGCCCCTCCCTCCGACTGGCAGCGATAATTGCGTATTTTTCACTGTTTGAAACTGTACGCAATTATTATAGAAAGGGGTGAACGAATTCTACTTCCTCGTCAGAAACACACCAGCATGCATGCATACATAAATCAATAAATGCCACGCACAATTGTGACACTGATGACGGATAAAATATGACACCCAGCCCGTTCAAATACCTGAGCCTGCGGATCGAACGTGTAGCTAATTTGTGATAAAAAAAAAATAGTATCCTAATCGTACAAGTCGCAAAAGCTTGTATAAATTTCAAATGAAGCTTAGGACTCTCCTGGCCGGTTCAATCAAATGGTCCCCTTACTCGGTCTCCCCAACGATACTTAATATTTGTGTTTAATTACAAACACCGTACGTAAGCTGATATTTTCATATTTACATGAGGAAACGTGAATGTGAACCGGAATATGGTTCGCATCCACTCGTGCACCTATTAAACGGAGCCTGTTTGTTCGGCTCTCACAAACTCACTCACTCACACATTCATTACGCTTCGTTTGTTTGCAATTTGTTTTTGTATTTCGTAAATTGGAAGTGTAAAGGTTCTCGTAAAGCGGCGCGACGACAAAAGAATCGCATTTCAGATAAAAAATATCACTCGTCAGTAGTTGAGTAGCAGCATTTAATACTGATGCTAAGTGAAAACTGGAAAAAGGGAATTTCTCTTAGTCTCATATCGGCCGCTTTCGGGTTGAGTTGGAACTCGACTCTTCATCGATAAGTAAAACTGAACTCAATGCCATTTTAAACATCAGGTTTGGTCCGCGTGACCGGATGAAATCGGTACCGCACAATATGGGATATTTGATTTCGAGGTCTAGGCATCGAGGCGCCTCGGCTACCAGAGTGACTGAAACGATAGAGAACTGTCGCGATCGTATCGTGTGACCACACATCCGTTCAGTGAACTGGGTAAGAGTTGGCCTATTCAGAGCGGAGTTACTGCAGCTGTGTCCGACATTAGCTATTCGAGCCGGTTACAGCTGATCAAATGTTGATATATAACTACTAAATCTAAATTGAATTTATATTATTATTGAATAATGCTTTTTAGGCGATCATTTTAGAACAATCGCTTCAGGAATTTTTATAAACGTGTCTAACTGTTATTTACGGAATCTTATATTTGGATAAATTAATACTCTATTAATACTCTATCATTCTCAACACTCGACACCTAGGCTTTTAGTAAATAATACTTCGATAGTTTTACAGTAGATCGCCAAATTCTTCACAATTAAAATATATCAATTAGCAACGACCTTCACTGCGTTACAATGAGGCCTTATTTGGATGAACCAAACTGAATGTCAGATAAACAAAGAACTTTGGTTATTTTGAGATGTAAACAATTCTCAGTTTGTTCTGCAATTGCATTATTTGGATCAAAATTCCAACAATGCCTTTAGTAGCTTGCTAAATGAAATGCCCCGGTTTATTCATCTTGCATCGTTTTAATACGTCAGTTATCTCAGTAGCGTTATGCAAGTAGTGCAACGTTGTCAGTGAACATTTTACATTACAAAGCTCACTGTTCCAAGCGAACACAAATTTCATTGAGATAATTATTATTTATGCTGTTGGTCTTCCGAACAATAAAGAAATTAATTATTATTCTTTTAAAAGTTAATTAAACTGAGAGGTGAACATCATTTGAAAATAATTTACAAACTCATGACGTCAACTTGACTGTTACAGTAAAAAGTGTTAGCAACTTATCAACTATTGCCCATGTGTCACGATATTCACGAACGAGTGATTCAGCTCAGCAGCCTCATTTGCGATTAGAAATAGTAAACTTTGCACAAGCATAGACGAAATTGAGGTTATGGATATTTTTTTCTTTAAAATATTTGCCTACGTAAACCCTTTCTGTGACTTTTACAGCTATTATCTTTATAAGACGATGAGAGTAAAATGAAGACAATTTATAGCCTTTAATGAGGCGTCACAACAGCCAACCCCAACACCGTTTTGTATTACGAGTGTTTTCGAATGACGACCACACAATTATCCGTTGATTTTCCACCAATTGTCGTTGTTAATAACGGAACACTCCGAATAATACAGTAATTATGAAGGGTGGCTTCGGCACGGCGATGCAATTATATTGGAGCGCTTAACGCAATTATTAAACATGCATGTTATATGTATGGAGACAGAGTTGTGGCGGGTAAAATACGATGCTAAGTAGAGAGTGGTCAGTGTTATGCAAAATATTAAACCAGGATTTCAAACTATTGCTCATATTTTGTGTTAACTTGTGATTCTTTATTAGTTCGTCGATTTAAACAGTCGTTCAGCGCCGGTTTGAACATTACGAGTCCAATCAATAGGTTAGTTCTTTTTTCTTACCTGCTGTTGAAGATACAAAAATCGTATCACTTCATGACACTAGTTCATTGGGAACTGCTAGTATTAGGCGAAAATAAAGTTAAGGTTAGAATTCTTATGCAAGTCGGCATGACACGTGAAATAGGAATTACTCATACCATAGTGGAAAGATAAGTCAATCAGTAATGTTAGCATCAAAACTGACTGCACAATGTCCGCCTGACGATCTCAGGTTTCATTACTAGTAGAAACTCCTTGTGATAATGTATTAGTTTACACCGAATAACATACACTCCAGTAAAATAAGTCTGGTTTCCAAATTAGAATATTCTCTGTAGGAGGTTGATAACCTGTCGCCTTAGGTACTAACATAAAACTTTATTAAGTTGAAGTTGGGTGTCGAGTGCCACCCTACACCGCCATCACACAATTTATTACGACTTAGCGCCTTCTTCTGCATTCAATGTCTATGCTACACTGTTGTTTTTCACAATAGTGACGCTGACGTGAATCAAGATTGCTGATCATAATTTTCTCTTACTGTCAACAAATACAAATTGCACCAGAATACATACTTACGAGTACATAAACAAGTTACAACCAAACGCAGAACACCATTCTGCATTTTATTCACGTTTATACGATTGATGGGTCACCCAGAAATCAGTGTTAAAACTGAAAACGTGTGACGTTTCGTCTGTGTAAAAAGCTGCACATACACTCAATAAATATTTTTCATACTCTTCCACTGTTAGACGCACTAACGATAGTGAGGTAACATTGAAACTGTTACATCGTAGCTAGTATTTACTCTGCGGTGTACATAGTACCTAATTTCCGCCATCTTTCCGCACCGAAATGTAAACGCTGCATCTTTTTAATTTAATATTTCAGGCTTCTACTGCCGTAAATATTAATATCAACGAAACATGGGAGACATGTTTTACTAGTACAATTTTAGTGTGTGAATGTGGAAGTGAAGAAGCAAAGGACATAAGGGTACCGTAATATAACTTTATACCATAGTACGTTACCTTAGTGTAATTAGTAACCATGAACATTCCTAAAGCCCACGTTGCCGAGGGTTATCTGTAAACGAGTTCGTAGGTATAACAAGATGTGACATGACATGAGTACATGACTAGGTGGTAAGGCGCAAGTTACCCGCGGCTACAGGAGGATAAACATAGCGGGTAACAAGGAACAAGGGAAATGGGGATAACTTGTAACAAGTCGTAGGCGGGGATGATGTTGACGTTGATGTTGACGCAAATTGATATATTAATTTATCATGACGAATTATTTGAGAGTTCTATTACTTACGAATGTTTTGGGACCATTATTACTATATGTAAGGCTTTCCATCTGGTACGCCTTATATTTTATGTAGGGATAGCACAACAGTCGGCATCTGACACCTTAAGCAAGTTTCAAGTGGTCCTTTGGCTGTAATATTAGCTCTATCTTTCGTAAATTTTTCGTGATGTCATGTAGAACCCAGCTTATTAAATAAACTAACACGTACGACACTTGGATCATGTATGGTAAAAAAGTCTTTATTTGGCACCATGTCGAAATATAAGGCTTTCACCAAATAATTAAAAATGAATAAAGATGAACACATCTTTATTCATTTTCAATTCACTCAATATATAATTCACTTTATTTAAGTATATAAAATATAAGGCGTGTTATATTAGAAGCTATAAATATTCTTACAAATACAAGATAATGTTCATCCAAGCGTGTACGGTATCTTATTTATCTAAAATTGTCCCGAAGGACCAAAAATATAAATTAAATATTACCATTAAAACTCTCAAGTCTCAACTTTTAACAGACTTTAAAAAGATTAGGTTCTCAATTCGAGGCGTATTGATAAATAAAAAAGAATCAAGTTAGTCAACAGAGATTCTGATAAGTATTTCGGTATTATTTTCTTGGGGAAACTTCCTTTTGGGGTCAGCTTCTTGGACACGGTTTCCACGTTTTGACTTGATGGTAAACTTATTGGAAGGTTGGGAGGACACATCTTTCGTACAATGCTGTTATTTAACATTGTATGTAAGATCTGTATAATATTACGCCAAAAATGCGACAGTAATATAGTACAAAACGAAAAACACAAAAAAATATTCATTATCGTTACAAAAATTCCTTTCCTTCACAAAAAACTTGCAAACTCGCGCGCTACAAAAGGCTGAATGATTAAAACTCTTTCCTATGCGGCTGTCGTCGCGACTGACCGTGAGAAAGTCTACCATGGAAGTCAGCAACAGAAAGCATTTGTCCTGAGCTCCACTCGTTGTTTTAATCGCAATTAATTTTAATGAAGAAGAGCAGTCACTCGGAAAATCTTAGATTGTTTGTCTGGAGTTGTGCAGCTATTCCGATGAAAAGATTGCATTTAATTAAGGTTGCAAGACAATTCTGTAAATTATGCTGAATAACAAAGCGGAAAGTGGAACGAGCCATTACAAAGAACAGTTAATTAGGAATCATGAAATACCTGTGTATAGAAAGACCAGTATCCTAATAATTATAATACTAACCGCACATAATTTACTACTAATAATTACTACAGTGCAGATCATCGTACAACCAGTACATACATATCGCACGAGGTAACGCACCGACCGGACACTATGAATTAAAAAAGGAGATAAATATATTGTCAATATTGGCAAACGTCGGAACTGATACTTTGCACCGCTCAGTTGACGACAGGTTAAGCGACAGGCTTTCTGCGCTACGTGCCGCGCATACAATTACCACACTGAACAAATAGTTGGTGTATGGGCAGGCCTACGGATAATTATTCCAGGTGTGAATGTACTACTATGCGAAAAATAAACCCACGATTTAGGAGGTATCACAGTATAGGACATGTTTAATAAAACATACCTACATCCCAGATATACAGATAGAAAACGGATTATTAAATATACACAAACAAAAATTGCATCACCTCCCGACATAATGACGTCAAAAACAATTTGAGGAGTCATTTGTTCGTCTTGCGGGTAGTAATTATAAATAAACAGCGGGATGGTAATGAGTCTCGCGAACACTTGGCGGCGCCGGCGCCCGCGACCGCGCGACCCGCCCCGGGCCACAGAACGACTCGCGCTTCATTACCTTCTTGTTATTGCCGTTAGTAAGAATGAACTTGGTTTTAACGGAAAGACCAGGACTATGAATGAAGATCAGGTTGTGCAATTAATGTTGCATCTTGTAGGGTTTATCCTTGGTTAGGCAGTTGATTGAATAATCAATAATGATGGGACCAACGAATAGATGATTTATTTTTGCCTTTCAAAAATCTCTGTAGTTGGTTTATTTGCAATAGAATATATTTTGCCGACCAACAAAAAAATGTGCCAATGTGTTTAATCGAAGTGCTTCTTTCCTTCGTATTTTTTTTTTTTACGCCAGCTCTGTAATTTGTTGGCTGTCAACGCACCAGAGCAATGAGACCCTATCTAGTACATCAGTTTCCATATGTTACTACTACCGCCGGCGCCGCTGTCTGAGCGGATAATCCCGGCGACGTCGAGCATTGCTCTTAACATTAGACGGACTACCTGCACAGAGGGCTACACAGTCCCGAGTTGTTTTATATTATACACGTAAGGATTATTATATCTGTAGTTTGTTCGTCTTCGCATTGTTCAGTGTACGTAATAGTTGTACGTATAAGAACAACAAATGAATCAATTGGTCAATTTGTACTCAATCACAATAACTCAGTCGTGGAACTTCTTCGCGGAAGTCTGTCAAGGCAATCTTAGCTCTCGTACTACATTTTATCTGCATGCTGGGTTGTAAACATAAATTCTTCATGACTTTTGTCGACCCGCGGCACTCGGCACAGGTAACACCACTTCAATCATTATCCAAAACTACAACCGCAATCATGAAATCAAGTGCAACAGTTCAACAATGTTCATAACGCAATACTTTTAAATAAAACATCCACCCGACAACTGGCCAACGTTATAAACATTACTGAACAGTCAAAATTTAAGCTATTTCAACAGCGTAAGTGTGACACAATCAGGGGGCCATTCTAGTCTGTTTATTTTATT
The DNA here is from genome assembly GCA_947562105.1 of Shargacucullia verbasci. Taxonomy (NCBI): domain Eukaryota; kingdom Metazoa; phylum Arthropoda; class Insecta; order Lepidoptera; family Noctuidae; genus Shargacucullia; species Shargacucullia verbasci. The sequence continues at coordinate 20,189,220 of OX387279.1, forward strand.
ATTGTCCTTGGATCCCGCCTGCCACTACAATAATCCCGAGGCTTATTTTTGCTTCGTATTGTCCTCAGGTTGAGATGTTGTACCAACGATACTTCCTACGAATGAACCAGACGAATATGACTCATCTGCTGGGCTTGTTGCTGGCAGTGGCGGTGGGCCTCATGGTCGTGCAAGTGCGCACGCTGCTCATCGCGCAGAACTTCCTCAGCAAGTTCGAGCCGATGCTCAACAACACCTTCATGGAGACTTACTCGTACGTTTACAGTTTAAATTTTGTCACAATCATTAATTATGATATGGCTTATACACAGAGACGTGCAGTCCATAAAGATAAAAAGACACTGCCTACCCTACATAATCCATAAATATCTATTATCTTGTTTTATTATCTGATATCTAATATTTTATCAACAAGTAATTACTGTCAATAAACAAAAAATTCTAAAATATCAGAAAATGTAATAAGATAATACATATTTATCTGAGTTATGTAGGGTAGGCACTGCTTATACAATTGTTTAGAAGTGTACAAGTTACAAGATCAGACACTTTTAAAAATTCACAGAATAATTACAACTACCCTGTATAACGATATAACAGTAACACCATACTTTCAGGACTTAACTTATTTTTGCTTTGGCAACTCATTTAGTTGCCAAAGCAAAAATAAGTTAGGTCCCTCTCTTTAATACCTCAACTTTATTCCACAAATACCGCACACCGTTTTTTCACCGGCAAACTAACAGACTGATCGCCTGATGGTAAGCGATTACCGACGCTCATACCGTTGATGGCTCTTTACGTGGTTCAAATAAGAATATAGATGCATGGGGACAAATATAGCGAACATCTAGTCACTTCACTTCCAACAATATTATGGCCCCATTCACCTGTTTTCTTTTCTTAAACGCGGTGACAAAAGCGAGGCAGTACACAAAGCAACTTGAAAAGCGCGCGTATGTGCAATATGCGTAAGCTGGTGAAGGCTACTATCCCGTACCTACTAATGATGATTTCTCCGCAGACCCTACTCATCGATCACGGACCATTCAAACTTCACGCTGTCGACGCGTTACTTTGAGGACGTGAATGCGACACAGCTACGCCGCGTCTATTACGAAAAGGAACGCGTCGCGCACATTGTCAACGTCATCATCCTCGGAATTACTGCTCTAGTGTACGCCTGTGAGTATCATCACAAATATATTTTTGTCACGTTTTATTATTTTTCTGCAAGAAAATTCTCTGTAGCACCTCGGTGGAAAGACCTGGAAGACCACGCACAGCAGTCCCAAGTCAATTGATAAGTTTGGCACCAAGTAACGCGGTGTGTGAGCATTCTATCCAGCACTCAAGGATCATTAATTTGTCGTTTCAACCAGTGTACCTTAGGGAATCAGCAACGTTCAATCGTGTGATTAACGTTGTATTCGCTTTCCGCTAGTAATTTACCGAAGTGAGGATTCTATGTAATTTTTTTTTAATGTACTAAAATGGAATTCGGATCCAAACGAAACGTTACGCATGAGTGTCCCCATAATTAATCACCACTATTCCAACGACTACGGAAAACATAGGTGTTCGTAGATGTCTGCTAAATAGGCAGACATCCATCAACAGCCACAAGGCTCACGTGGAGAATTCTGGCCATTCTCGTTTCACTGACCCCCAGCAGTGAGTCATAATTGATGACACGATCATTTTTTCTAAGTTTAATATTCTCCAAAATACAATTTTTATACTACATAGTTTAATGTTCTTAAAATAGACCAGTTTCAGATATAGTGAAATTGAATTATTGCGTTTGAAACTAAGCTAGCTGGATTGTGTTACTCCATTAGGGACTTACGGGATTACGTTTCAATCGTGCCGGTGTGCGCATGCGTATAATCTCGTTTGCTCAAGTGCAGCGTTATCCTCAGACTATGCGGGCTGATTAAACCATCAGAGCACCATTAAGCTCAGTTCGACAAGCTTCTTTGTGCCTTTGGAAGTACAACACTTTACATATGCACGATTGTACATATTCAATCATACATCATGCAATGGGTGCAAACACGGGGCTTGTACTTACTGATGCTGAGCTGAACACCTGTGTTATTTTACACTGAGCAATTGCTTTTCCATCACCAGTTTAAAGGAGAGCAGACTTATGGTAGGTGTATGTTTTGTTGCAGGTCTTTTGGCGTGCCTGAGCCGCCCGGCTATGAACGAAATCTACCTACTAACCATTTCCTACGTGGTGCTCGTCACCTTCCTGCTGATCGAGCTGGCCCTTGCAGGCACCTCAGTGTTACGGTAACTATTAAAATGAATTAAACTTTTCATTACTTTTTTTCGAGTCATCCAACTAACCAGCTCCTTTGCGTACAAAGTCATTAGAGAGTGGCGCCTACGACGCCGCCGCGCCCGCGCCGCCAGCGACCGGTGACCGCTGCCATCTAACTCAAACTAAATTGAAATTAAAACTTTCCTCTCCACCCAGAGTCACCTCAAACAAACCGCAAAGCAAGGGCCCATTTGTTTACACCGCATTTTCAAAACTGATTCGCATGTAGCTGGAAACTTTGGAAATCTGTTTCAAAGCGAGTTTACAAGTGCGGTGGTGGACGTGTTTGTACCGAGTTTAGATCAAAGCAGTCGCGGCGCGGTTTATCGCCAGCTTTATTGTCGGTGGACGTTTTTACGGCTAGGTGTTATCGGATAGTGTATTACTCGGCCAATATTCGGGCAAATTTGCCAGTCGTTAAAGGTGTTATTGTTTCATTTTTAACGGTGGCGGGTGAAGGGTATTAGGGGTGAAAGGGGGACGTTTACGAGCACCGGAAAGTGGTCGTTCAGTGTAATGCGGCGCGCCTGAGAGCCGGAAGGTGGTTCCGTTATGTCGACTGTACCCCACCTCTAAATGTACAATATTTAGTATATTTTATTTAGCTTTGACTCAATTTTTGGTTATACGTTTACATTTAAAGAAATTCGAGAAATGTGAACAGACGTTAGACGCGGACAGTGACGTTCGGTTGCCCGCGACCGTCAGGCGGCGTCTAGACTACCATATGTACGAGATCAGATAATATCGCAGAATTGCAAAACTTCTTACAACTTTATAAAAAAAGCAGTCGTTTAAATGAGCCAATTTCGATCGGTCTGAAAGATCCTACACTCCGCGTTCTAACTTAATATCAGACAAAAATGCAGAGTAGTTTATAGCTTGTTCAAGAACCAGTTTGGTTACACGTTTTATGACAGACCATTTTGATAGTGTGTAGATTGTACAGGTCATCATCATCATCAGCCAGAAGACGTCCACTGCTGAAGGAAGGCCTCCCCCAAGGGGGGGGTTTGCCATAATCCCCACGCTTGCCTGCCAAGCTTGGAGATCGCAGTGGCTCACCGATTACTGAGAGGACGCTGCTGCCCGTCCTCCGGTGTCTGACCGCAGTTTTAGGACGTACCCGGGTCATTGTACAAATTTTGAATGATGACTCACCTTGCGTCTAATTTTCCTCAACAATAAAAATTCAAGTCGAATTTTGCTCACTTGTTTCCTTGACAGTAAACCTGTCATTAATTTCATAATCTATAATCCTAGTTTGACATATACGTTGCCTTTAATTTCTTTGGTGGTGTGGGTGGGTCAGTCATTATTTTTTCCACTGTAGGTACTATACAGTTTGATATTGGAAAAAGTGTGTACTACAATAGTGTGTCCGTGCGCAGGTCGCTGAGCATTAGCGCCGCAGCATGCGCTCTGTTCACGTACGCGACGTACGCGACGCTGCCGGTGCGGCTGCACGAGGCCACGGTCGGCGGGCTGGCGCTCGGCGTCGTCAACATCGGCGCGCACCTCATCCTGGACGAGACTGCTGACCTCAACGTGAGTCATTCATTAAAAACAAATACAGAGAAATAACCTGCTTTATTACAATTGGGTGTGAAACACTAGGCCGTGAATTAACCATTATATTTATTTATTCATGTACCTATTTATTTATAGTCAATCAAAACGGTAAAACACCAATTACATTAATCAACATAGAATCATTTGTACATATAAAATATATATATTTTATAAGTTACCGAAACATTGTAACTGTTCATCGAAAATTAAGAACATAATCAGAACCACAAGTTTTATACAAGAACATACAAACTGAATTAGTTTCTTCACACTGGGGCCTACATTACTTACATTCAAAATCTAAGGCTACCTTTTACCGATAATTGTATAGTATTAATCAATAGCCTTTTGGAGTTCAACCAAGCGAGTAATAACTATCTAAGTAACAAACGAACCTGACGAGTTGGGTGAGCTTATTGTGTTTGTGGGGTAGGTATTGATGCTACTATCAACAGCCGTCAGCCAGGTAACAACGATCGTTATGTTTTAACGACTCTCTGCCACAGTAACTCGGCTAAAATATTTGCTGAGATTTAATGTTATTTTGTTTTATAGGGGTTTAATAGTTTTAAACAAATTATAAAAGTGAGAACATATAAATGTTTCTATTTACATCTTATCTTAAAGCAACACAAAAATAAAATTGTTTTCATTGGACCAAGGGAGTAAGATTAAATGGCACCCATTGATTAGAAGAGTTTGCCATGCAACATAATTTCCATGTTCCATGAAAGTTTTACCATGGAGTAAACTTAACATTGAGTATGTTGTACAGCAAATCTACTGCACCGTGGCAACGCTGATCGCGTGCAACGTGGCCGGCATCATGACCCACCACCCGCGCGAGCTGGCGCAGCGCCGCGCCTTCCTGGAGACCCGCGACTGCGTCGAGGCGCGCCTCGTCACGCAGCGCGAGAACCAACAACAGGTCAGTACTAACGCATCTCCTCTTACTCTTCGTCTAGGGCATCAGCGTCTAGCACCGTTGCTGTCGTGCTCATCCTGGAGAATACTCCATAAACTAAGGCACGTATTGTTCTCCGATAATCTGCTAGAAGCTGTCGTTTACGACCCCAAATGGATTTGTCTTAATTTTTCCGCGCGTGGAGATAATATAATGTGGGAACGATGCGTCCTTTCGGTACCTACAAGTTTCAAGTAGATGTTTTAATTAAAAAGCTGTTATCAGAATGAGGAACAAATTTGTTTGAAACCACAAAAATAGAATTATTCAGATTATTATAAGTTTACTTTGATATTTTGGGCAAAATGTTAAACTGTTACTTGTTGGTTGAAAAAATAAACATAACGTACTAATAATTTATATAATTATATTAGCAGACGTCAAATAAAAACATTATTAATAAATTTTATCTGCGGGCGCAAACTAGAATCAGGGATTAAAGATAATCCGTTTCAACGTTACAAACTCGTTTGTGGCCACCGCAACCGTTTCGTTTGTCTTGAACAAAAGCAAGGAACAGTTCATTGTGCAGTACGTATGGCATTGGTGTGCATCGGGGCGTGGTCGATGAGCCGCGCGCTTGCCGCTTCCATTCATGTGCTATCTGTGGTAATGTGGCCTAACCTGTGTGTTACAGAACTTTTAACGGAGTCATTTTGTTATACGATGCTGACAGATCTCTCATTGTCGCTCTCGTTTTTCTTTTATCTACACAAGATGGACTTTTTGGAATAGCAGTCCGCATGCCTGGCATGGTGATGTCAGCCAAACGGACTCGTTAGACGTCATCGACTATATGCCTTATTGGTTGCAACCGTGACAGCTGTGCGTGAGGAAATCGCATTCACTCCTGGGTCGGGCTAAGCGCTGTCGAGTCTTTTTGTGAGAAAATGGCAATAAGTTTGCTTGCAAAATATTAACGTACATCAGTACACTTCTGCCTACCATTTCCAAAAATATACACGTGATCCTGTGTTACGTTTCGACTGTTTATCATAGCAGTCAATTAGCAAAAGAGGTCCTAACAGCTAACAGTGGAGTTTTTATAGGTTGATATCATGATAATGATGATGTTGACTCGGTTAAGAAATAGATGTTCAATCGTAAGTTGCCTTAACCTTCCCGTACGCACCTCCAGCAACCGTTGCCATCAAATAACTCTTGTGTTTTACTTTCTCATACGCATTTATATGGATGGGCTGAAACGTGGAAAAATACCAGCCATCCTATATGTTGTGGTAACTGCTTGGCAGCCCAATTAAGATCTTGTAAAATGTCAATACATCAATGAGCTTGTTCAGCAACAGTTCATTATGTACACAAGTCTCTCTATCTCTATGTTATAAGCGCGCCGTACAAACAGTGTTCAATTTGAATGTAACAGCAGGCGAGAGATCATGTTACAACCGTATTAGGGATCATTAGTTTCTTGTAACCACTGAATAGAGTGAAATGCTGGGAGCACAAAACGAAATGGCTTTGAATTACAAGATAATCTATGTACTCGTACTAAGTTATTATATTATCTTAGCTTCGAGAACTCGAAATAAGAACAAAGGCGATGTTAATTATATCGCGTTCTTAATTCATATAACCATTGCAGGCGCCCGGTGGCCATTTTTTACATATTGTGTCTACGTTGCGTCACTTGAAGGTTTAAAATTTCAAAACCACAATCGAAATGATGTCCTTGAATAAATTCTAATTGTTGCAAATATTATTATACACAATTTATTATATAATAACAGTACATGTTATTTCCTGCAGTCCATCTTGCATAAAGCCTGAAATAATTTGCCTGAAAACTTCACTACATGCCCCTGCGTCACATTTTCTCCCATTTTTTAAACCTCAATCTCATACTTTGAGTGTTAGCAAAATCCTTATTGCACATAGCTGTTAAACAAACGGCATACATTTATTCAACCCTTGCATACGCCATTGGGGTTCCGTACAAATATAACAAGCGCAAGGCATCGCGTCCTCATATCCGCCGCGGCACACGTAATATCCGCTGAGATTATCCGCCACGCAACACTTGTCTGCGTTAGCCCGCAGGCGGCTCCAACCTGCCTGGATGGATACACAAGACTTATTTCGAGGTCTAATTCATTATCTAATTCAAAAATCATTTGCATGACAGCTTGATTAAAAAGAATGTGCATAAAGTTTCACTGATCACTGCAACAAAATATTATGATTAATATGATGTATTTGTCATTCCGCTGCGGGTGGTTGCAATCAAAGTACCACCACCTATCTATAGAGGCAGTAGCGACTGAATGTGTGTGTGACAACATGTTGTAGCATGTTCTTCTGTATAACAATAGGAGCAATGGGACAACCAGTTGGCTCCAATAGCAAAGTGGTTGCATCGCACAGCTTGTAACAAACAAGTAGCGCTATGTTTATAAAATGCGACCATGTTGTATAATATGCTGTGAGCTGGCTCAAATAGAATCTTCGCAGGAATAAATAAATTTTCTAATAAAGGTGAATATTTAATACCAATAGCTCTTATTGAAGCCAAAAAAGAATGTTGTTGCAACACAAACGTATAAAATCAAATTAAGAAACCAACTCTAACTGAAGATTAATTTACACGATAATTAACAGAACGTCTCGCTTAACAAATTCATATATTAATCTAAATTAACTCCCGAGTTCGTACTATGAAATCTGTAGCATCTCCTACGATTGCATTAAGAAAGTTACGAGCGATATACATCGACTGTTTATTTAAAGACGCAAAGTGTTGTCTGTGCACCGGACCAGCGACGACTCTGGTTTGGCGCAATGTCGTAGCGTCACGGATTAGCCGCATAATCGACGGCGCGACGCCGAGGGTCGGAACGAATTGCTACCGGTTGACAAAGCGTCAGATACTGACACTGTCGTTGGCAGTTTTGTTTCAAGTTTGACTGTAAAGTTACGAACACAGAAAGTTTAGAGCCACTTAAGGCACTTAATAGTTGCGATTTAATCAACAGGTAACTATTTTAATGTATGTTGTTTAATAATATTAGTCAAATCTTTTTGATAGTAATAAAATATATCCATATAAATTTAGAACCTGAACATTATGAAAATGGATAAGAAGTATAAGTCACGTCTCCAAACTAACTCATCTCCCCGTATGGCGCGTCTAGCGACACAGTCGCTTACGCTTACGCTCGCGTTGTCGTCGTACATTCTATCTCTCGTCGTCGTACACCCAATAGATACAAAGGGGACACATTATACATATTATTGATGTGGGTACCATCAATGCAGCAATTAATATATTCCTTTGTTTCCCCAACTCCGATGTCTGATAAAGACTACTGCGATCCTGATGGTTGTCCCCTGCCGCAGACGCAGAGACTTGCGTACTTTCTAAAACATATTATTTCAGAAATTATTTTGTGTCACTTGATCGCTCACCTATTCGTGTATGTATGTACATACAAATATACTGTTGTTCGTGTTATTACCGTAATATGCTCTTGTTGTTATAAATAATTAATTTTGAAACGTGATTAGTCAGATAGGTACTGATTAATTACGGAGTCTTACTATACGCATAATTATATCCCAATTAATTTGGCAAACAATATTATAATAGTGCGCGTGTGCTGCGCACGCTCACGTACAGCTTACATACAAGATATCACTAATTCAGTCAGACGATTATACGTACGTAGGTAATGCACTTAGCTGCCGACGACATCAATTTAACATGTTGCATATTCATAGCGGGCAGCGGACGGAGAAATAAATTAAACAGATCTGGTACACGCGTCTTACAGTATTAAAGGACTTACACCAGCCACTACTTACAGTCAGGGCACACTGTGTGACTAAGCCGTAACTACGTGGCTTGTGGCTCGTGGCTCGTAGCCTGCTCGTATGCGTCATCGGCGGCATTGTTGACTTTCGTCTCGGCTTCACGGCATCTATCGGACGGTCCTCGAGTCCCCTATCAAGTGGCACAATTGTTATTACAAACTGAGCGTATCCTCTCCTAGCCGCATTTAATACACGTACGTTGTTTTATTACTGAACCTGAATAGTATATTAGTGAAAATTGAGTGACATCGACATGGATGAATACTGAATTTATGTTTAATGGAAAAACAAATACGCCAATATTTTGCGTTTCTCGATGTCAAACAACACACAGGACAACACTTTATTATGAAATATGGCGGGAAATTATAAATGTGTAATAAAAACTAGTGAACTTATTGATTGGGACGAATATTTTAATCATTTGGCGGCCGAGGTGTCCGCGCAACAAATTTAAATAATGCATATGCGTAAATTTGCGTCAGTTTAATTCGTTTACTTAATACTATTATATTCGTCTTAGATACTTAATTAATTACCAGACAAAGGACATTTGATTGGCAAGTGTAGGTATCAATTGTAATTGATCGTGTTGGTCGATATTATCACATTAAAGTACATAATATATAATTTGGTAATTGATTTAATTGACGGTCTACTGGAAACCGTCGCCACGTCGAATGTAATAGTGAATACTGGCAAAATGGAATTCAAAACTAAATATATTCGTTAAATGTTCAGTTTTCTTTGAAACAGTGAAATGCGTTGTTGTTGGTACTTTGCAAAAAAATAGACTTGATTGAACACCTTTATATGGCAGCATAATGAAATGACACAAAATCGAACTATTTGCTCGCTCACTGGAAACTATCACTGTGTGCATATTCACAAATACTATATCCACTGGCGAGCTATTCCTTATTTCCGTTGCAGAATGCAGTGTACCGACGCGCGTCGGCACGACCCCCACCCTCCCCGTCTTCTCCGCCGATTGACGTGTCACCTAATTTCTATATAGTATATTTTACTTTATACTAGCACAGTAAAAAATAAACTAATATTTATACCCGCTCTAATATTAAGATGGCTGTATCTGACATTAAACCCGCAGATCTGCATTGTTCTCGATCGTTTCCCAATATCTCGCCCCGCCGACGTTTATACAATATATTACCCATTTCCTCCATAACGCACGGATAATAGAGGAGAGAAAAAAATACGAGAGTTTAATCAAAATTCCTGTATAGATGTTAGCAGCGATACAACAAAGGAACAAGACTGTACCTAAAGCTAATTATATTTTTACAACATCCAATTTAATCAGAAAGAAAAAATGTACAAACATTTTAATATTTGGCGAAGGAAACGAGATGTTTGCTCCTGAGAAGTAATACTGCGAATCTCATTCTTGAAACTTGAGCGTCGAGTTGGAAAAATGATGGCGATTGTATGAGAAACTACCGCGACGCTTCTTGATACTTACGACGAAAGTTTCCTACTTGCGCCCAAGTTACAAACAAAAACGCAGCTGTTGAATTATTATTTACCCGTCAAAGAAATTTAAAAAGCAACGAGTGCTGGTGGTATTGCTTAATATTAATTTATTGCACAATAACGTGTTTGGTTTGCGGTTTGTGTCATAAAAAATATTGAATCTGTCTGAAAGGTATTTTTTAATCTTAGTCCAGGTCGTTCATTCAGGTGTTTCTCATTCTTTTTTATTAATTTTCCAACAACTATGTATGTAAACTTTCTGTGTCATTAAGAACCTGCAAAAGACCAGTTGAAAGTCAAATCCAAATAGATACGGTTAAATTTATTCAGAACACGTTCACGCGGTGATTTATGCAAAACCCCCAGTAGCATGATACATTTAAAAAGGTAAAACAATAAGAACGTACTTATCTATCTAGACAATACTTCACAGCCTAGCGGTTTACTTACTACACTTGCCTTTTATGCAGAACGGTAAGAGTAAGAAAACGTCCCGCGCCCCTTACTTTTAGAAAAAATGTTCGGATCCGGATTTGGTTGTCATAATCATCATCTGCAGTGGAACAGTAATGAGCTAAACAGTTTATATTATGTCAGTATCTACTCTTTTTTGCTTACATAAACACTTACTCCTATCTTTTGTTCCTAGGAGCGACTACTGCTGTCCGTGCTCCCTCGCCACGTGGCCATGGAGATGAAGGCTGACATTGCCAACCAGCCACGCCAGGAGCAGTTCCACAAGATCTACATCCAACGCTATGAAAATGTCAGGTACGTACCGTAGGACCATTTTTATTAGCTACCACAGCACCAAAAGACTAATTGTACTGCAAATAAAAAAATGTGTTATAATTTTTAAAGATAAAGCCTACTTGACAGTTAATACGTATTGTATTAACTGTCAAGTATGCTTTCTACTGTATTGCACTACAATAGGTATTTACCTGCCACTATTTAAAAGACGGACTCCTTCAATTCCTTCCGCTCTACATGATGACAAATCGTGAATTTCTAGAAGCCTTGCCTACATACGCCTAACGCACAACTTTTACTGTTACCGCCCTTCCAATCTCGGATGCACCTTCTAATCAACAAACTTTATCTTGACCCAGTCTGCCCAAGTTTTTCTTTACTCGGGTTGCACTCAAAAAACTAACTTATAAAGACCTGCCGTTGAGTAAAGTTTTACCATGTAATTTAAGTTTTTTAACATGTCAACTTATTTTGGATCCGGCTGTCGCTGCGCTCGCAGAATCTCGGGAAGCAGAATCCTTTAAATTGGAAGAATATACTGTATAAGTTGAAAAGTCAAATAAATAATTGGAAAAAATCTCACAACGGAATCTTAATTTCAAACTACTATATTTTTCCTGTCTTATAAAAATAAGTTTGCAATGAAGAGTCACTTTGAGAGGTATAGATTTTGCATAGCTTGCAATGATTCAAATATACCTAATACATATGTATTAAAATTCTCAAACCTAATCCGCCGCCAGTCCCTAAACACAGTAACTAATTCAAGTATTAAATACGGATCGCTAAACGCTAACACCTCTTTACAATAATACTTACGACTACCAAATAATGGATTCTCTCTTGTGAAACTAATTGTTCAGTCATCACTTACAATTACTAAGTTTCTCTTTGTCTTCGAAGATTCACGTTTACATTAGGAATTATTGTGATGTTTAAACTAAAATATTTAGTCTTCAAAAATAAAACACAGACGTAATCATTTTCGAGTGTGTAACAAATTCATACTGCTTTAATAATAATTTTAGATTTAAAAGGTGCTCACTTTGATTATAATTTGAAACAAGCACTCAGACAGATAAATTAAAATTAATAATCATTTCTCAACGCGGCATCTTACCGACGGCGACATTTTAAATGTTACGACTTATTAAATGTACTTTCATCAAATCTGAATTGGATTTCATGGGACGCGTTGTGGCCATACAAGTAAAACAGGGTCACATCAAAACGAGATCCGGACGTATACAAACCTTTATTTTTAAAAAACATAGTCTATGCTGTATATAATTTTTTTTAGATATTACTTATTCCCCATACCTGGACCAAAGTCTTCATGTAGCTTCATGTAATTATAAGATGATGCGCCCGGGCCCGCGGTACACAGGCGCGAGCACATCAAAGGAGCCACGTTTGTATGCTTGTTATTATAGTTTATTGATTTCTATTACTTAGTAGTGCTTGTATTATTATTCTTAATTTTGATTCGACTGATGGGTATCTAACTTACAGTTAAATACATATTTTGTTGCTAGCATTTCGTGCCCAGACTGAGTGGCCTCGGCGGATATACTTTGAAACGTTGCTTCTTTGCAATTTACTATACTCAATAAAATCGCTTATGTTTATGATATTTAACCGCCAACGATGATTTAAAGTGTCAATCACGATTTCAATCCAGACGCTACTGCCGCCTTCATGCGTTATTTTTTAGCCTTATCTCTGACAGTGAAATCTTAACTAATACGTATTATAAATGCGAAAGTGAGTTTGTTTGTTTGTTTATTTGTTACGCTTTCACGCATAATCCAATAAACCGATTTAAAAAATTCTTTCACCGATGGAAAGCTACGATATCAGCGAGTAAAATAGGCTATATTTTATCCCCGTATTCTATTATAGTATAATATTATGAATACGAATGTGAGTTTGTTTACGTTCATACTGCCATTGTCAAATGTCAAATCAATGTTGCTCGCAACCATAGATTTAGAGTAAGCGGAATCCTAAGTCTATGCTCGCAACTGACGTAATAGAACAAAATTAAAAATAAAATATTTGCAATGACTACAGAGGTATATACTCTTTGAAAAACTCTTTGAAAAGAACCTCAATAATGATCAAACTTAAAAATTGATACGGTCGAATTTCGGCCACAAGGCGACTGACTGGATTCGGTTCTGCTTATAGAAGGCAATTTTATAAGACAGGTTTTACCAATAGATTTTAGATCTAAGAAGATTGTTTGTTCTAAGAACAAACAATCTTCATCCTACTATAAATATAAATGCGAAAGTTTGTGAGGATGGACGGATGTATGTATGTTTGTTACTATTTCACGCAAAAATGGCGGATCGAGGAAACGGATCTGGGTGAAATTTGGCACAGAGATAGATTATAGTCTAGAATGGCACATAGGCTACATTTTAATTCCGGGAAAACGCGAGCAGAGCCGCGGGCAGAAGCTAGTAAGTAATAAAAACTATTTTCGTATTTACGTGTGGATTGACGCCTGAAGGCGGCGGCATCGGTGTCTGGATGTAATTGAAGCTTTAAATCATGGTTGGCGGTTAACGGGTTAAATTGTGAATCAAATTATCGAAATTATAATTAAATATTTACCGTATTGACGATTTCCTTAACAATAAAATAATAATTCATTTAATTCTAATAATTAATTTCATTTGATATGTGAATAACTTACTATAATATTTTGCATGCCTATATTACCTGCTGGTAAAATATGTCTTGGTCTTATTTAATTGTTAATAATTGTTCTAGAAGGGCAACTGATACGTTTTAATAACAATAAAGATCTCATTAATACGGTAGATGGAGTATGCTTCGGTTCACATATACATTTATTATTTAATTTTGTGCCGAGAAGGTTAATTTACGAAATGTAAACCAAACCAAAATGCTCATGGGTTAATGAAACCCATATGTCCGTAGCGTTCGTACTCATAAGGTTGCAATATTAAATATACATTATATTTCCTATACAACTGATTGTATGAAAAGTAATATCACGTGATGCACCACGTTATTACAAACAACAACGTGGCCTAATTACATCATCTCGATATCACAGTATATATTACGATTTCATATGAATTAAATACAAGGGGTCACGGGTTGATGTCACAGATACAATAACTAATGGGGGATTTGTAACGTAGAAATATTTAAATAAGAGATCTATATGTAAGCTTCGGTATCCCACACACGTAGCACTCACTGCTCAGATAATGTCATTGTAGAAGAGCTGCCAAATCAATATAAATGTGTTATTCGACGACCGCGTGTTTTCACCGTGTCACCCACCGCTGCTCTTTGTTATTGTTTACCACCATTGCTTCGCCTACATATGATCCGAGAGTTGGTATCTTTACCCACAAGGGCATATTATAGGTACGTACATGAGATAACTTTTATAACACATGACATGTATAACACCAAGTTTCCATGTAAATCAATGTTTCTTCGCGTCGTTCTTAGCGTAGCTGTTGTTACAAGTTCAGTACGCGGAGTTGGTAACTTCATTACACTCGTTCTCTTGTAAACTCCACATCATTACAAATTGTTGGGATTTGTTCCAACACGCTTCGCGTCACGTACCTACTTGTGAAAGATTTTCAAATTTATTACAGCAATTATATAACACTTACGCGCCTGTCTAGCCTTGTGTTTATTAAGGTTACGGAGTTTTCATCCGATTTAAAAATATGTCACATTCATAATTATGACAATAACAAACCTTAGTCCAAATTCTGACCGTGATTGTAGCACTACTGAACAAGATCGCTCCACGCAGTCGCCATTAGCTCGGAGCTCCTTCTTATACAGCCTATATATACCTATGATTTCCAATTGCAATCTTCGTAGAAGATCCGCTGGGAGTCATTCAGGAACTCTATTAGGATCGATAGTGTTTCTATTATTGGGTACAAATTCAATCGGAGAAGCCAATGGGGCGCGGTGATTTTTTAAGAATAATCAAATTTCCGACCTCTTTGCCAATACATTAGACTCATTACCTACGCAATGGACATGTCATGTGAACACAGTGTAAAAAGATTCAAAACCCTAGTTTCTTTGTATGAAACTAATTTCGTACTGCCTGGCCGCATACCATATCCATTTGGAATTACCAAATTACCGGCTAATTAGCCGAAATATTAACGTGATTGTTATTCAGGCATTGTATAATTCATCAAATCGCGTTCATAGTTCATCAGCTATAGCCTGCCCGTATGTACAACGTTATTACCGGTTCATTACATATGTTTACGCTCCATTTGCACTTTCTAAGCCCAGTCCATCCAAATCTGAGTAGCTACTTGAGATTATCCCCTTACTAAATGTTGTATCAAGTTATGTCATGAATAATGGCATTTGAAATTACAGCTATGAAGTGGCTAGAATATTTTTCTATTTAGTGTATATTACTAGACGAGTGTGTGTTTTACCTATATGTCAGGTTTTTAATGGCAGTCGTAGTTCACAAAGCCAGCAGGTGCTGCCTGTTCCTTCCCGTGTATCAGTCAGCTATTAAAGCTTGTCAGACACCAGTCGATACCACGACATGGTTGGGTATAGAAGGTTTATTACGATATGCATTCACAAACAAACTCATGTCATGCACAGATATACGTTTTACAAACTATAAATCATATTCGCTTGCTTTTTAAAGTTTCATTTTCGTGTTCTATGTAGTTACCCTTCTATACCTAGTTGTGATGTGCACGAAACAGATTGGAAAGAATATTGTGAACGCTGGCGTGTTTGTTATGCACAGTCGAACTAAGTTGGATCTACCAACGTGGACTACTTCACCTACTCGGAACTTTTAATGTGTCGCTCCGAATTCGCTCCTTACTTACAATTGCGTAAAGTTTCAATTTCTCAAACAAAATGGAACGAATGTAAAAATAAGTTGCGCTTTAGTTGAACGTTTGGGATGTTTATCGATATTTGTGAGATGCGAAATGTTCAGATTTGTCTGTATCATAATTATATTATTTTACGGTAGTAAAGCTCTTTGCTGTCGGGTTAATAAAGTGAACATTACAGTTTATAAATTGTCTTAAAATTCATTTTTACAAAGTTCAAAGTTTTGTAAATCTTTCTTCAACATTCTAAATTATTCTTCTTCAAATAAATTTGATAACGGATCAGCACCAGGAATGGCCACCCAAAAAGCTCCCAAACAATTTGTTAGAATCACACACATATTGCAGCGACGAAATTTTATAATATTAACTATTCTGCCTAATGTTAAGAATTTTCAGTGACCTTATGGCTAACTGGACACGTGATAAAGCATTCTTAAGTCGCTGAGTATTTGCGGGTCCATCGCGAGTAAAGCTCTTGTGAGTTCCCAGCGGAGTTAATGAGTTTAAGTGTTCCACAGTACATACGATAACGTGTCGCAGCTAATGTTCGGATGGTCCTCTCTGTTATTGTACATTACTCTATTACAAATGTCAGCTTTATGTTAAATCAATGCTCACTGCCATTTCTGTAACACTGGACGTATAAGAACAAATCAGTCCAATCTATGTTCAGTGAGATCCGTTGGCACGTCATTTAGTTCGGCCTTAGCGACGCGCCGCGCCGGCCAGTGAGTGCCCAATCACGTCAGCGTTAATTAACGCAATTTGCAAAGTCATAACACTCAATCATACACCTAGTGTACACTGCTATCTGCGGAGTATGACAAGCCGACGTCTGTACATTATAGATATTGGAGTAAAAATAATATCGCTATAACTATATCTTTATTAGAGCAACAGAAGCCAAAACAACAGTTTTTAGAATTTTTGTCTGTATGTCTGTATGTCTGTATGTTTGTACACGCATCACGCAAAAAATTACTGCATGGAATTGAATGCAGTTTTCACCGATGTATTGCTAGAGGTCTAAATTAAAATATAGGCTCTATTTTACTGCAGGAAAATATCAGATTTTAAATTCCACGCGTACGAAGTCGCAGGCAAAAGCAGTGAATTATATTACGATGTGAACGTCAATGATGTTGTACACACAGTTTCCTTCACACATTATTGCATTCTTATATCATTTTCCCCTTTATTCATGAGCATAGTATTTTAAAATCACTATATTTAAATGGATAAAAGCGTCAAGCTCGGGGAAGGCCCGCCGCGCGCCGCTCCTGACGTGTGCCGACGTCTGCGGCCATGACGCTAATAAACGTCATATAACGCTGCATGTTGTCTGCTTTGCAAAATAAAATTGAACTGAAGCTTTGCCGTATATATTAAAGTGAAATGCAACCCTCATTCGTATATATACAACGGTTGTACATGTGTGTCAATTTATGTGAATATTTAATCGCAATTATTGAGGACATACAAATCTCGATGCACGTTCATAAAAAATCCTCGTAAGTAAAGTAAACATAATATTTTTTGTTAGTTTGTTAATGTTATGGTAAATGTATCAATGGACAAAGTCCGCAGAAAGGAAAAACAAAAACATCGCCCTTAATTTCAGCTCAATTGACTGTGTCCATTATTAAACTCGCGTAGTCCACTCCCGGTGCCCAGTGGCCCGCGCGGCATACGGGTCCCGCGGATCTCACCCGCAATATCTATATAATAAAGTAAATGGATCGTGACGATTGATAGCAGACCTACGGGTGGACGTATTGGTAGCAGCTGGCTATTTGATGTAAATAAAATACTTGTCGTGTTATGTTTGTCGATATTGAATGTGGAGCGACCGCGGCACGTGCTGTGGCGCCGTGATATACAAATTCCCATCAAAACTATTACCGATAACACGTTCCAAGTAAATTGCATATTTACGGCCGCGCCATATTCCCGGCGCACCCGCGCCCGCGCCTCTCACGTCGCGTCGCGGCCTGCTCTTACCCGAACCACTCCTGATATGTTTTTTATTCTCATACATTTCCGAGCAACAAATTACAAGAGACGCTCCAATACACGTCGTGTAAGAAGAAATTGTTTTCCTTATATTCAATGTGTGTCTTCATCGGTGCTTCACACTTATGATAGAGATGACACATGTGGCGTGATGTGATGGTCGATAGTAAGAATTATTGTAAACCAGAGATAAGGAGCAGTCGTTAAACAAACGAGGGACAATACTAATTAAAAGTGACGGCTTCTTCATTAAAGAGCATTTGTGGTTTATTCCTTTATGCCCGGAAAACTCCAACAATATTAAATGTAAAATCTTGGAAAATTAAAAAAATGTAATTAATAAAATAAATAATTTCCTGTTATCTTGTCGTTTTCTAAATAGATCATAATTTGCATAACAAGCAGGGTCAAAATAAAACCATATTAAGCATTGTGTATTTTTAAATATACAACTCTTTTATAGCCATTATAGTCAAGCAACACTACTAAGACAAATTTTGCAGTGATAGACGTACAACAACAAGCTACGTCCACGAATACGCACGAACAAAACATACAAGTACGTAATTAACTTTTTATTTACTATTTTATTATTATTGCTGTGCACCGCTCCAACCCGGGCACAATAGCATGCTCATATGTATCCTGGCAAATTGTGGGACGGTGTCCCGCTTCTAAAACAAATAGGTTTGCGGGCTTCGGGGAAATTATGAGCAAATTAGTAGCAAACCCTGTTTCAACAAAATTCAATACAATACCTGGTGTACCCACTTGATTTCACTGGGGAAACAATAAAATACTTGACGATATTTTGTGATTGTTCAGTTTCAATCTAAAAGTGTGTTCCCACTGGGCAGATACGAACGCGTACCTATTTTGTGCCCGATGAAAATGTTACGCTATGAAATTGCTACGAAAGTTGACTCGGGCTACGAATGCTACGAGCGTAGTCGATATAGTATTAACCCGTAGCATCAACTCTTTCACATCAAATTTTTTCATTACTGCATGGTGGGTTTATGCCAGTGCAGTGATTGTACTTCAAATATTATCGCTGCGATGTATACCATATAGCGGCATTTGAATAGTCAGATTTTACATGAAATAGGTATACTTATTTATATGTCATGGCTTCTCAAGTAATTTTTTAAATTATTAATATCAGAGTAAATCTAGATTTTTTAATAAACTCTATGGATAAACTACGATTTTTTTTTTGATTCTGTAATACGTCAAAATCTAATTTACATCGGTCGGTGTACTACTTTCACGTACATAGTTGAAAATATCTTATAAAACAAGGTTTCTTCACCCGTGTATAAAATGGTTAGACTTGACGTGCTTTAGACTTGTTTGAGCATAAATAAATGTCTAAACATTATTTACTCTGAACGGTATAAAAGGTTTAATTTACTGGGCCATTGTACATTGATTACAATTCGTGTCTGTAATCCTTTCCCATATGTCCGGGTGTCCGGTGGTCGGACCGGACACCCCGGACGGGTGGGGTTGTTGCCGTCACTAATTATTTAAGTGCCTTTACAGAGATGTGACTGTTGAAGGCAGTTAAATCGCACCGTACAAGTAACACCACCAACTGACCCAGGATTGCAACTGCAATCGAAGTATTTACCGAGTTCAAGCTACGTATTTGTTTAATCATGACTTCAAACACATACCCAAGTGTCCTCTACAAACAGCTACTGTCGCACTATAATATTAACAAGTAACAAGTATGAGAATATGCACTTACACACAAGTGCATATTCTCAAACATTGGCTCCATTTAAACAGGAGCCTGCGGAGCCGAGAGGCTGCGGCTATCAAATTACTTCTTGATTGCGAAATTAATTGGAGATGATTGAGACATCGGACCATGTCGGACTCCAGATTATTAAAATACTTTTTACTTTGGTCTCCTGCCCAACGCCAACTCCGGCATCGCGCGATAGCACGTTATTCCAAGAACTAATCTAAATCGTGGCTGCGTGATGCTACATTGACCGTTTATAAAATTAGTATTCAATTAACATTTTATTTGTGTCCGCGATGGAATAACAGTAACTTAGCAAATTCTTTAGGAAATCCAAAGCATGCACAAGCTATCCAAATAGACATTTACGTGGCTATTTATAGCTAAAGATATATACATTTTTTTTTTTCATTTTAAAAACCTTTAGGAATATTTCCTGTAAACACACATAATATATTCACATACATAAAGACTCAAACCCGAAATAACTGTCTGTAGATCATACAAATATTTGTTCCTTGCGGGGACAGAACCCGCGACACGCAGCGCAGCAGTCGATCTCTCAACCACTGCCACCAACCGTGCCGTCAACATCATACTATACCTAAGTTATTGTTTAATTTGGGAATAATATCGAACTGAGAGGATGTGAACACTGTAACAATGCACTAATAGATGGTCACAGATATTGTATTCATAAGTGATGTCCGTGGGTACCCCCACGTCACCAGAACCTAAATGTACATTCTCCGCTTCTCTGCTGGATCAGACGTTATGCAATGCAATTAACGCCGCTTAATGCCTCTTGCGGCATCTTATTAGGTTTGAACGTTGTTATGATGCAGCCTGTTACCCGCCGGTAACGTCACAATAACGCGATTACCGGTAACCTAATGCTCACGGAAGCAGTAATAGGATATATATTGTTCTTAATACCTACTGTTCTCCTGCCCGGGTATGAACTGAAATCCAACCTTAGAGAATTAGAAAACCAGTATCGAGACTGACCAACAGACAGCGCATAACCTAAACCGATGAAGATGGAAACATAAAAATTAGATGTTTATTTTTGGTAGGCCGGAGGTTGAGGAGCCGGGATGAACTAGCACTAACGTAAATACACTTGTTATAATAATTAGCCACTGTATCAATAATAGATTTTTCTACTTCGTAGCCGTTGCTCAAAAATAAACTCACTATTTCAGTCCGAGAATGGTCGAGTCCTAGCTGCTGCTTAATGAGACTAACTAAAGACAGCTCAGCTAATTGAGATGGAAGCCATTTTTGCAACGGCAACATTAAAATTATTAAAATTTAAATAGAACTCGGTTATAAAAGGAGTAAACAAAGTATTTTACTATAGATACATCTCGAAAATCCTCTTTTTATGGTTTAAATTTTTAAATGTTTAATTACCTACTGTACGCGACACGTCTGAACATGTAATTACACTTCATCCTCAAGTCTCACGTGTGAATAATAATCCTGTACATGTGAGACAAAAAATTGTCGCATCGTTACCCA
Source organism: Shargacucullia verbasci (assembly GCA_947562105.1). Taxonomy (NCBI): domain Eukaryota; kingdom Metazoa; phylum Arthropoda; class Insecta; order Lepidoptera; family Noctuidae; genus Shargacucullia; species Shargacucullia verbasci. Next base: position 20,210,345 of record OX387279.1, read on the forward strand.
AACGAGGTGACTCCAAATTTAACTTACAATTAGTCTAATTCCATATTGACATGGATTGCGCGAGAAACTTCGTGACATAATCATTAGCCCAGCTCGTCTCGAGGGTGGCGGAATATTGTACCACGAAATTAGAAGGCACAAGGCCCATTAACAGAATTGTCAGACTAGTTAAGTTGTGGCGGGTACCAGGATTGAAGAAGATATACAGCAGAAGCTGCGAGGCTTTTTTTTTCACCTCTTATTCGATTAACGTTAAGTACGAAAATTCTCTAAAAATATCCGATTTTCATGCCATTTCTACGAAATAATATTGCAACATTATTTTAAGAAAGGTAATTCTAAATTCATCATGGCACTTATACCCACTGAGCAAGGACCTCTCGGGTCAATTTCTCGAGCTCTCAGTCGGTGGCGTCTCCGAATACATATTTCATTAGAGAGCCGGACCACTTAAGAGTTTCTCGAGTCAAAGGAAAAAATATTTAACAATTCAATAAATGAACAGCAATTTGGGTGAATTTGAAAACAATTAGGAAAGCGCGTGAGACTCGGCGCTCGTGTGGACTTGAATATCTGAGTAGATTGCATCAGGGCTTATTCAGAGACGGTCAACAATGACCAGCGGATCGATCCGTCGCTGCCGGCACGAATGCGACAATTTTACTATTCTGCCGCACTGCACCGCACCTCACCGCACTGTTGCACATCGCGTACTATGACGCACCGATGACGAGTCGTCCCGTCACGCTCTACAGGATCACTCTGTAACATCACTCGGATGAGCGCATTGCGTCGATTAATCATTTGGTCAATCGCCACATTAAACAACCAATTACGTACTTATTAAGCCAAAGCGAGCGATAATAGTGCAGCGAATAAATGTGAGCTTCAATACAGAATGGGTTTCGAATGGGAGGTAAATTGCAGCTCAGTAGCGGACGAGCATTCCCGGCACGAACCGAGTCAGCTCGGTCGGAGGATTAGCAGCGACATTAGAAATGCGTCATGCATCCTCGCTGTTTTAAGAGCAGCAGCGGGGGCTACTGCTCTTTACAAATGGTGGCTTAATTCAAGTTATTTCAGAATGTTCTGTATTTTCGCAAAACGCAAATAAGACAACTTTTGATGTCGGTATTAATTTAATATTTTACAGTGAGGCGGATTGTGCACGAGTCACGCTCATTATAACCTAACCCGGACATGTCCGCGTAAAATGTGACGTAGGTAACAACGTGGCCCATACCTCTTGCCTGGTATTTACTTACGTGTTGTGCGCTCTGATTGTGGGCTCTTTGATTACTCTGGCTGAAAATTTTTGTGGATTCACTCAATAGGAAACCTTATTTGTAATCTTTTGTTCCCACAATATTAAAAGGGCAGGAACAATCAGCCGCGGATCGATAGCTTCGATAAGCTACCGGTAGCCGTGCGGTATGTAGGTAGGTAGGTATGTACCGCGAACTATGGGAACGGTTTCTAAGGTACACTTTGATCCAACGCTGTTTGTTGCCGCCAACGGACGCGGCGACGTCGGTAATAATATGTTTTCATAGAAGACCCTTTAACATAACACTATAGAAAGAACAGTGGTGTGTAACGTTATACGCATTTGGTTGGACTGAATCCAAATATGCAATAAAAATGTGTATAAACGCATTACCAGTTTTTCTGTCGAGGCTTCAAAATGTCACAATACCTACTTCCGTTTCCTTGAAGGTAGCACCGTCTGATTGTAGGAGTCTAATTCATTTATGCGACATGCGCGCTGCAGCCTCCCATTGTGAGAACATCCTGTTAGAAATATAAAAATACTGTTCATTTTATTTTTCATCAACTACTGAATTCCTCGAAATTCCTCATTGAACTCAAACGTGTTCTCCAAGATATTCACCAAGTGCATATAGTTTGTTTTACATAAGTAACGTATACTCTTTGTTACAGCATCCTGTTTGCAGACATCTGCGGCTTCACCTCCCTGTCCGACCAGTGCACCGCCGAGGAGTTAGTGCGCCTGCTCAACGAGCTCTTCGCCCGGTCAGTTCTACTGCGTAATCATATTCCTAATATACCTCTGCTGGACTGATTGTCTCGGAAAGTGAAACAACCGCAACAATAGAGTCATGCTACTAAGCATTTAGACTGGTTCTATTAAATTTGTCTTATGTCTTAATAGCAGCGCCCCGTAGCCTAATTACTGATGTAGTGACAGGCGTAGATCGCGTGATAGCTTCTGTCAAACGTCATTTTTGTATCATATAATGTATTGGCTGACAGTGAGATTTCTGTCGCGTGGCTGTCGCGTTGCTATCGCTTTTTTACGTAATTAGGCTGCCGATTTATCGATCGTGTTAATCATAGAAGGTTCAATTTTGGATAGAAGTCTCTTAGACGGACAACGGACACTTTCATAATTACATACTTGACAGAAATTAAATGTATAGTTGTGAGTGAGTGAATAAGTGATAATTTGTAGTTAGTAATTATATGATAGATAGATTATGCTAATTATATAATATATGTAGTAACGTTTGGTGTCGACTTATTACAGGTAGTGTATACAATGTGAAGTTAAGAGACTTTGACATTAATGACTTTAAAAAAATCCAACAAATACAAAGCTGGAAGCTTGTTCCGCTAACGGATTATCAATAGTTCAATAAACCTATACAGAAAGTCATTTGCGAGCATTCCCATCGGCCCGCGTTTAATTATTAATGCAACCTCTGATCGAACGTCCGTCTGTAAATATTCATTGCAGTGGAGCGGAGTGTGCTGGCTCCTGGTGGAGCCCCAGCCTTATTGTTGTAGCCTCCGCTAGCAGCGAGCATCGCCGGGAAAATGTTAAAGAGAATAAAAACGGTCACATCGTCGTCGTCTCCAATCATGAATGAAATCTGTAATTTTTTGAATAATGAATAAAGCTGACTGTACCCCGCGGGTCCCCGGGGTACGGCTAGCGGCAATGGGGGAACACGAACATAAATGAAAATGAACGAGAATTTTCCATTTTTATGACGTAGGAACGCTTCCGTAAGAGTTGTTTCAATAAAATTTACAATCGTTATCGATACAGACTGGTTTAGACTCGTGTTATTTTATTTATTTATTTAAATCAGGTATCCAAGTCCATATAAAATGCAATGAAACAATACTTTGTAAAACTTACAACACAAAAATACTTTACATAAACAATGATATATACATACTAATTTATAAGAATAGTCGGCGTCGTGTGTGTATACATAGTGCCAAGGAATTGCCGGAACTATATACTTTTTGCCAAAATATCTGCACTCTCACCATAAAGAAATTGACGCATTGTGACGAGACTCTAACCGTAACCGCTCGACCCTCAAGTTGGATTTGGTTTTGATGCGGATGTAGTGTACAATCAGCTGGGCCTTTATACAGTAGGTATTGCAGCCGGAACACGTATAGTAGCGTCATTTTTATCCCAGGACGCAGCTGGTGGGTCGGACCGGCCGGTGCGGTTTCGACAAGGCTTTCTCTTCTTATTCTCAACCTTGTTAAGACCCTCCTTGTCACACTGGCCTTTCTCTAGACCCCGCGGTGGGAGATCTTATTGTGATACTCGAATGTGGCGTCAATTTCGTTTACACAGAATTAGATATACTCCGTAATCCACATTTTGGCACGAAGCAACAAGTGTTAATTATTAATTATGTAACACCAATTAGTTTACAGACCTCGGTACCATTTCTAAACATATCCTTGAGGTTATTTACCCGTGACTCGCTCTCATCTCGACGTCTCTAGTAGATTACTGAGTTACTTGCTACGGTTTATTATTAAATCTATTCTACATACTTTATAGACACGTAGAGGTATTTGTCTGTAACGAACTTGCTAAAGTCCCAAGAACGGCAGCCCTTAACCCTTGAGCGTTAACCCGTGTAAGATACAGGTGATAATCCGGGGGTCACCCGGTCGCGGGGGTATTAGGAGCCCCGCAACACGACGCTGCCACTAGTGTTACAAATTGCGAGCCCCGGATAATAATGGCGGGAGGTAATCGCTTTGTTGTCTATCGGGGGATTAGGCGAGGTGCGGCGATGAGCGACAACACGCGGTATCGTACATAAATGTACCAACATTTACGATCATACGATTTATAAATTTATATTTTAAATTTAAAATTAGAATAAATAAAGGTTTCACCATTTTTGCGGACGTCTAATGAGGTAGTTGGAAGCATTTCATGCATCATATTTACCAATAACTTACAGTGCGGGTGGCTCGTTCTCGCTCTCTCCTTACCCAAGGTAAGAGCGAGACAGTGTTCCTATTACTTGTATTTTTCGTTCACTTTTCACAGGCTCTCTATTTATACAGGATTATTTACATGTACAGCCTTAATCCCGGGATAAAAGCCCCACCAACACTCTGCGGCGGAAACATAACGCTTTTTGGATGGCCAATCTTCCTTTATACACTTTTGGTAAAAAGACAAAGTTTTAAAACTTATCTTACCAAATTTAGGTTAGAACACAGACACCACTCTCTATCAGAAGCTAGGCTTTGCCGCAAAGTTTAGGCTGATTAGTTCGTTGGTTTATGGTTATAATTATTAACGTTTATTAACATAATAATAGTTATTACTAGGATGTATTAATTATTGAATTAACTAGATTCGGGGATTACATATGGCCATGCAATGGTCCAGAATGATTAATTACAAACAGTTCATGTGTGAAATATGTTACTGTGCAAGTCAACAAACAGATAAATATCCGAATGTTGTGGTTAAAGAACTTTATTTTCTCAAAAGAAATTCACAACAAATTTCACTTCATGAGAAACATAACATTACAGTGACTTATTTTAATAATGAGCGGAACAAAAATCCCTTATATATTAACCTAATACTAGTTACTATTATGATACCATTTACACTTAGTTATGGCAGCAAAAACACAACCCACACACACACAAATAGTACACTAGTTGTAATTATTTTAAAGTAAAACACAGCACGCGTTTCATTTAGAGGGTAAATATTTAAACATTAACAACAAAAAAAAGTGTAATAATTAGCGTGCTGATGAAGACATTGTAGGTATTAGGAATGTTAATCTATTTAAGTTAAAATTAGATAACCACTCAAATGTACACAAACTTTTAGACAATTCAGTATTCTACTAAGCTCCACAAAAATATGAAGCCTTAGCCGTGTTCAACGTAAATGAATATTGATTCACGCACTGATTCAAGATCAAACGTGAGGCGGCCACAATATTCCTAATTGTGAGAAAATGGCGTTCAAAACAAGCGTATTTATCATTTTCACGATGATAAAGCGGTGCCAGCACGATTGGGCCATCCATCAAATCGGGCGGCGCGCGGGCGCACGGACCGACATCAATATCTAGAGGAGGCGCGATTGTTTATGACAATTGATTGATATTTTTGTGGCGCGGCTGTGAACGTCTAGCATCTGACTTAGGTACCTATCTTCCTAATTTATTTTAGCCACAACAGTGTAACTTTATGTCTGTTTCGAATTAAGTGCAATACTTATCTCTATGTAATTTAAACATTTTGCGGTCTACACTGGCAACCGCGCGTCTTATTAAGCAACGTGCTAATCATCTCGCTATGGGGAAGACTCCATTCTCTATTAAGATTTTACATCGAGAATCGAAAGAATTCGGCATTTGAATGTTACGTTACAGCCTCACAGGTGCAGTCGTTAGCTCATTTAGATATTGTATTATGTCGGGACGTTGACGATAGTGACCGCGCGAGACGGCGCAGAACACACACACACACACACAATCATGTGATCTCGAAGTGAACTAGTTCTTGGCCGGTGCTACTTTATTTACTTACTTATTTATTTCATTGTACATAGGCCCACTGCGAGTAGGTACTGAAATAAAACCACTGTGAACAGGGCAAGAAGTCTTGAAATAATTTTATTATTTTACACGACATCTTATATGTATTGACACTGATAGTAAAATTTAGTCATTTAACAACAAACGTTCACTTTCATTTTATGAATTACTTCAAAGTTACGAGTTTGACAGGATATCCAGGTCAGTTTTCGCCGGTCAACGGACGAACGAGTCGTTGTCGCCCTTAAGATTTATCTTTGGTGACACCCTCCTCCCCCCCCGTACCCGTCCCTCACTCCGCCCCGCACGCCCGACTCTGCTCGACTTCATTACTCCGCAGTTAAAACACACGCCGGTGCACCGTAAAAGGTGCAATAAGGCTGAGCGCGGATTTACGAGCCCCCAGCGACACGACTCGCACGTTCCGATTTATTGTTCGTATTAAATCACTTCTCATTCTGTAAAGAGCCTGCGATCAGGGGGACGATTCTCGCGCTATTAGAGATCTCGTCAAAATCATAATTTGTGTCGAAAACTCTCGTAGAGTTAAAAAAGGCAGATTGTATATGTCAAGTCGTATATGTATTATCAAGACTATAGAATAAAATACAATCTTTGACAGAGATTTAACTTCAAAGTGCCTGAAAATTGTCCCCAGTGCGCAGTTAACTATCGATTCTAATGGGCATACAGCCCGTATGCCCATTAGAAGAGATGAAAAAAAAAATGATTATTTTGACTAAGGTAGTCTTATTTAGGTACTTACTTAACAGTAAAATACTTCGATACCTACATATAATCAGTTTTTCGTGTAGGTAGTCAACTTTATGCACATCACTTTATATAATGGTTCTTATGAATATTTATTAGTAACGCTTTTCCAACCGAGTCACGCACGATAGAGAATAGAGGCAGTTTATCGACGGCTCGTCTTCACGCACACGCCGTAAACATGATATAAAGGAAATGAGTGTTTACCGTGCCCCCAGCGCTCAGCGCTTAGCGATCAGCGCAATCAGCTCACGACACTGATCGCGCAGATACGTTGCGTTTAGTTTACTAAGCGCTGCTGAATAAACTAGAGTTTGTTTGTGAGGAAATATAGCTCTAAGATTTGAACAATATTATAAATGTATATGTAGATGAATCTTATTTATGTAAATAAAGTTTATATACTTTAGTTTCTATCATTTTCGTCGAATTTTATGTTATTCTCCACTATGGTGGCAACTAAATCATTAATTTATAATGTACCTTCTGTTGGGACATAGGGTTTATTTCAAACAGGAACGTTTAATTAAATATATCTATATATGAGAGTCTAACAACCACGAAGAGCCGGGTTCTAACGTTTTAAATAAACACTCCCAAAGTTATTGATAGGACTTTCAGAGGTCACAGACATTTCCATGGACATGAACATAGCTGCATACATGAATACGCCAGGTAACGGTAATCAATCAATTTTCGATGTTAAATATTCCATGTAGGTGGAGCCACCGGGCTGCGGCCTAGTTCATACCGTACCTGTTACTGTCAGTGTGATTCAAAACAAGAAATGGGAATACAATCAGCCGTTGAACGTAAAGGTTGACGGGAATGAGTATTTACCGGTAAATATACGATTATGCTGATAGTCAATAGGCACCGATATTTTGAATGTTCCCAGAAGGACGCATCGCTATTTTTGCCACAAATCCAACTTCACACTATAATAAATTTAATAACTATACCGACCTGGAGTTTTTATCCCTTAGGAACTCTAAGCAACGCTACAATCCATAAAACAAATGTATGGCGAGCTTGCCTGACGTATTCATTCGCGTAAATCGTTCTGCACGGGGTTCTATATCGGTGCTACGACGCTCGTAGCTACGCGGCTACGGGCGTAGCAGCGCGTGCTGCACGCCTATGGTACTTGTATGTACCCGCTATAATTCAACGTATGTGTATGTACTGTACACACTTCAGTTTCCTAGTGCGCCTCGTCTGTGAGACCAGTTTCCGCTTGTCCACCATCCCATCCGTAATTTCGTAATTTAGGAACATGATGGCAGCCGTTACTTGCGTCCATACTTGCAATAAAGTGCGATATACTTAGTATCTTCTACCAAATTTTATAGCGGAACCGGAACCCACCACCAATATCAACGTTTTATGACGGTTTTTATATTTCAAAGTGTCAGTTTAATTATGACGAGTAGTAGACTACTTTTATATTTTTTCTGTACACAAATAAGTGTAAACTTTTTATAATAAGTACAGTCATCTCTCGTTATATTCGTTGTTTTTTTTTTAAACAGAATGATACTATTGTTCAGCACGTCCTGAATTAATTTGATTATCAACAAACCTTGTTTTATATTAAATAAATTCGATAGGTACAGTGTAGCAGCGCACATTTTATTATTATCAGTTAATTTATAATATTTCGTAACTAGTATAATCTATCCGCAGACTGTATGTTTTGCCAGTATTAGCCCAGTTATTGGATAAAGGTTAGCCTGGGGAGTCACGCGCCGTTAGTCTGATAAACGCTGAACTACCAAGATGAGTCACACTCGTGACTCATGCGCATTAACACTTTGATTAAATTGCTAAAGTACCAGTAAGTTGGGCACAATGCTCTAGCTCATTAAATTTATCGGTAAATGTTTGCAAGAACTAGAAAAAATAGTAATTATAATAATTTGTGATGCGAGTTATCACCTTCTATAAACAATAAATTAACCTCAAAGTGCATGCTCACCTGGCACCCGCCAGCCAGGTGTCGAGGTGTCAGGTGAGCATGCCGGGTGTGCCAATTAGTCGTCAACAATGGACATGAACCAAACTTGGTGATTGAATGTTCTGGATTTCCAATACTCACGGTTGACAACGTTCCGCAACAGAACTCTGAAAAGAGCGTTCAATCGATATCATTATTATCGGCAGCCTATTATTCTTAGTTATCACAACTGTTAAACTATGGATTAATGTTTACTAATGCCACACTCGTAAATCAGTATTCAAAAATGTTCTTGAAAACTGCAATCCTCTCGTCTGTCAACCCCTCCAACAAAAACATAAGCTCAACGGTATCTATGCAACATACACTGAGCTGTCTGACAGTAACTCCCGTTTTATTCACAAACGTAAACGCAATATGTGCTGGATGAATAATTAACGATGCAGAATTATTAAATGCGCGGATTCGCCATCACGCGTCGATCGCACGAGATGAGCGGCCATTTGTATTATATTAGAAGTATAAACAAGGCATGTACGATGAAATTATCACTTGCAATAAGCCCTCGTAATAAAAAAGAAAAAAATACACACCACGTCTCTATCAGATCTTTGAAATCATTTTTCAAAAAGATCGCATTCAAAGTTGTAACGATCGCATTCAAAAAATAACTAAAATATCTGGTATGTGAACTGAATTAACCTCAGCCACAGCGCAGCGGTCTGGGTGTCGCTTTGTACCTACATGTGAGATACACATGCTAGGAATGGGCCCAATTTATTCTAGAATAGCTTTGCGGCCTTTTTTCTGCCTATAGACTTTTTGGACTGTGGGCTCTGCAAACCATGTACCAACATAAAAAATAGGGTTGGTTCTTGATTTGCGTTTCTCGGAGCGTAAAAAGTAAAACGCACAAATTTTATATACCTATATTCTTAAAATCCTAATCTACGAGTCACATTTTAGATCATATTCAAACCGGCTGATATTCAAACCTTCTTTCTTCAAATCGTGTTGATATTATCATAATAGGGTTCAATCTAAAACAGTATTTTTCTTAGAGTTACCGTTCGACCATCACAACCTCAGTAATAGATACACCGGAATCCAATACCCACGTCCTTATAATATGTTAGCAGGACAAACACAACAGATTGACGAGTTGTTTCTCTTCGTTGTTGTCACGCGTCGCTCGTCTCGGCCGGCGCGGCGCGGCGGCGGCAGCGGGACTTGGCGTGCCACCCCTACCTAGCGAGCTATTTTATTGCTAACTGGCTGTCGCTTTTAAAATACGGGTCGTGTGTGTATTAAAGGTTATTTTTTGCTAACCACAACGTTGATTACTATTTTTTGTGGTTCGTGGCCAAACTGCTTTTTGTGAAGCTAGAGGCCACAAAAAAATGGTTTGTATGCCTCTGTAATATGCGAAAAACCTCGACGTCAAAAGCCCTGGGTCCCTTTGTGAAGGCTCACAACGAAACCAAATGACTGACTATAACGTATTACTCATATAATAGAACAAGCTTGTTGGGATCATTTTGTTTTTGATATTTAGAAGGATATCTACGTCTTGTCTTTACGTTAAGTATTATACTTAATCGGTTGAATGCCGCAGTACCAGGCACATTAGAATTTCGATTGTGTCTCGTGCGGATTAATACGTTTTTCATAATAAATTAGTAACATACGAGTACACTTTACCTGACTTTACATCTAATTTCATACGGCCAAATGAATAAATATTGATAATATCACCTGACCTGTGTAATACTTGTGGTTCAGATTCGACCGGCTGGCTGCGGAACACCACTGCCTCCGCATCAAGCTCCTGGGCGACTGCTACTACTGCGTGTCAGGCCTGCCCGAGGCACGAGATGACCATGCCAAGTGCTGCGTCGAGATGGGCCTGGACATGATTGATGCTATTGCGTGAGTATACCAGCCACGCTTTAAATATATTGATGAAGGTCCTCCCACACCGGTTTTTATGTAAAAGGAATCTAAGCAAGATAACTACTTAGAACATTTTTATTATACTCCTTTACAATGCCTATTTGTCTCTGTCCAGACTGGTCCGAGAGGTAATGGCAGTGAACGTGAACATGCGCGTGGGCATCCACACCGGGCGCGTGCACTGCGTAGTTCTGGGCCTGCGCAAGTGGCAGTTTGATGTCTGGTCCAATGATGTCACTCTTGCCAACTACATGGAGAGCGGCGGCGTTGCCGGGTGAGTACACTCTTGAATTGGTGTCTTCTTGTAACTTTGTCAATAAAGGTGTTTGTCTTCTAAAATTAATATTATGTATTGCAACTACAAACGCATGTTAGAAGGTATCAAAAATCATTTTCTGTAATAATACTGCTCACCCTTATTACATTTGGCCAGATCTTCTCAACGAAGTTGAAATTCTTTTATATCAGAACGTTCGAATTGTTCTTAGTTCATCAACACGGTATGTTTGTCTGACAGACGAGTCCACATCACCAAGGAGACCCTGCGCTGCCTGGGCGATGACTACAAGGTGGAGCCCGGCCATGGCGGCCAGCGCAATGCCTACCTGAAGGACCACAACATCGAGACCTTCCTCATCGTGCCCGACGACACCAGCCGCGTGGTTAGTATACATTGATAATTGTTGTAGCTGTTAGCTGGAGTTGTACAGTTCTGGAGCCATACACAGTGGTAATGGAATGAAACCTGCTCCATAACAGTGCCTACCAGAAGGACCACGATATTGAAACCTCACTCCTCGTGCCCGATGATACACGCCGCGTCGATCGTATACAGGGATCATAATTAAGAGCTTTTAACCTTTGTTATGTTAAAAATGTATGTTTACCTGTATGCGATCGACGACTAACTGTGTGGTTCTGCAAGATACGAAAGTAACAAAAATGTGTTACCGCAGTAATGAAGTATCCAATGGCATTCTGTCACGCCTCATTAAGTGTATTTAAAAATCAGTATTCCATGTAAAATAAATTGGAGTCAGCGACGGAATCGATCGTACAGTATCGCAGCCGGTCGCAACAATTCGCACTGTGTCGCATACCGTCGCGCTGGTATCCCCGGTTGCATCGCAATTTCCATAATGTGCGGTTTCAGCCGTCCCCCCCACTCCCCTCTCTTTTCATATAAAATTCAAACTTCATTAAATAACCTCGTTTATGATTTTCTTTTATTTAATCATGCAAACAATTCGGAATAATTCGATCTGATCGGTTTATAACATGGCCGGGCTACCATTGACGGGTGCATGGATACCACCGAAATTAAATTTTACACATTTTTCTCAGTATTAAATTTCATTTGCGTTCAAAAATATTAACTAACTATGTAGGGTGCATATTTTGGAACGAGCTAACGGCAGTTATCAACATTTTCGACAATACAAGATTTCTAGTTTTTATTTTCACTCTGGAAGTAGTTAGTAGTCTTCTAGTACGCTAGGTTATCTATTTAAGAGCATTACAGTCCCTACAATATGTTTTCATGTCCAGGACAAGAAGCCGCAGCACTCGTTCTCGCTGAACGGCAACGTGTCCAAGGAGATGCGCGTCATGGGCCACGGCTCCCAGCACGGCAAGCACTCCTCCAAGTAAGTACTTCACTGAACACATAACCTGACACTGAGTAACATTCACAAACTTTTATATTTTGAGAATTGTAAGGTACAATCTTCTTCAAAACTTGACTCGACTCGATTAAACAAAACTATTGGAAATTGCATTGTTAGAGTAACTATTGTAAAAATGTATCTCAAGTTTTGTTTACAGAATTCAGAATTTTCAAAATTCCGATGTATTAATAGCTGACGGTGACGTCACACAAAATGATAGCTTAGTGCAGTTTAATAAGTCTGCATAAAGTTTGTATGTCGGTCACCCACGTGACGCGCGGCGCGTCCGCGTCGCCTCGACACACTTAACTTTAGATTAGGGGGAAAGGTCTCATGTTTAGGGCATTAACAAGAATTTGTCACTAACATGTTTAATTAAAACAGATCGCACAACAATCCGATCACTTACTGACTTGACACTTCGACCGAATTGAGTCCGTCTAATTTACGGTCATATTAGTAACGCATGCCCTATAAATCTAACAGACCACTACGCCACCAGTGACACGACAATGTTCAGCTCATATTATATTAGTGCACTGGAGACAAGACTGGTGCTGCTTGTTGTCTAGACATTCTTTATCCAACGTTTTCTTGCAACTTATAAAGCAAGTAACTGCCGAGAATTGCGCTCACAACAAAAGTCCATCGTAATTGCAATTTACAAGTTGTTGTCCACTAGACACTTCGACAGTTGGCACTGGCCAGCCAGTGGGTGCCACTGGCATGTGACATTTATAGCGTCCGTAACATTGTTATGAACTGCGAACGCGATGATCCAATTTACCAGTAACAATAGATTTCATTCAAGTTCGTGCAAGGATAACAATTCAGTCATGAAGCGCTTTCATTCAGCTATGACACAAATATAGATAACATGATACTTAATAGACAATTTCATTGAGTAGGATCTTTCATTGTAACTGATAAAACACTATCTTGGTCGATGGTACATTATACAATGTAATGAACGCAATAAATCACGCATAACGTGCAACGTCCTAGTAGTGCAGCAAATGTATAACCATTAAGAGATTAACCGTCGGCTCTTGTCGATCAGGCGTTAGCTCACATGTAATCAGGCTTTCGCTCAGTACCTCCATAATTGAAAACTCGTGAGTTTATGTCGCATCCAGTGGTATTAAAGTAATAATTACATTGCATCATGGGTACATCTACAGATATAGGTAAATCTCACATACAAATTCACTCAATATAGCAACAACCCGTGGCGCAGAAAGTCATTTGCTTAACTAGTGTTCCCACGGTGCCAAATGAACGACAATTGACGTTGCTGCTAAATTTTGATCCTTACCATCAATATTATTTTCAACATATGTGAAAAGTTACTCGCATACTGTGGTAAGTAATAAGTCCAATAAATAAATATTTTTTAAAAAACAAATCAGTAATGTTCCGTTTTATTAATACATACCAACTATTGCTTATTAACATATTATACTTGAAGTGGCTAACAATAATCTCACCCCACGTTTCCTGCTTACCTACATACATCAAATACCGAATGACGACATTATATGCCGTGTGCTGGCATTCCGTCACAGTGTAGCAACATCACCAGATATGTGCAGTGTTACAACGTTCGAGCGCCTCTCATTCTTCCCTAGCGACGTAGTGTACAACACAAACTTTGCAATAAATTATAGTTTAAGGTCTTGATGCACGCTCAGCTGTGTCACCTGAAAAATGTCTTAGATAAATTTTATTAATTGCCACAGGCAACAAACAGACTATTTTATAAACATTATACACAATATATAATGCAGTATGATAAGGTTTAAATTATAGAACCTTGCTCTTCTTTGTCGCATCGAGGCTAGCCGAAAATCCCACTAAGATGATTCTTAAAAAATAACCTTAAGTAAATTTGGCACTGTGTAGACCTACTTTTTTAAAGCATACATAATGCACTAAGAAAAGTAAGTGCAGTATGACAAGATCACATTTAAAAGTCTCGCTGAGTTATGTCGCCTCGCAAGGCACGCTGAGATGGCGCTTCAAAATTATCCTCGGATTTTTTTTTTGATGATTTTTATATTGCTTTTTTGCTAAGGTAAAACGACTGCTGTTAATAATAGGACTCGTGCTATAATTAATTAACAGTATGTAACTAGTGGCTGTCGGGTGAGCCGCAACTACCAAACTGTACACAATTGTAATATTTCAGTTCTGGCGGCAATTTGTTGGTGAGCATGTCGATAGCCCTTTGATTAGCGAACAATGCACTATTAACATAAAAGTAATTAGTGAGGCTGTAAGCTAATGAAAGTCCCACCGCGTGTCGTAGTAGTCGGTCAGCGCACTTCGGACGCTCGGTGGCTGAGCAATATCGTAATAACCTCTACCATATTGACCATTAATTATGGAAATATATTGTTGCCGCCCAGATCAGTTACTTAAAATTATGGTAGCGTTTGGCATCTGTTTTCTGAAATCATATTATTTATACTGAATGCATTTTTATAAACACTAAGCTAGACATAAAAAATTAAGCCATTTTTATAATTTATAATACTGATCACGAAATTGTATCGAACTATGTATTTGTAACACAAGAAGATTATTATAAGAAAAAGATTATATCGGCCGTGGAATTTCTTATTGTTTCCCAGAGGAAAATAACAACAGATACACTAGCATTAGTACAAACACGAGTACTTATTCCTCATTTCTCAGCTAGGAGAGCTCTACGTAACGTAGGGCAATCCTTCACTCCGGCGCGTTGATGCGTTCGTCTGGCGCGTCACGCAAACAGTAAATAAATCAGCGCGCGGAATGTAGGGCAAACTCGCGACTAGTCGGGGTTTTCAAACAGACGGGACGTGGACGGGCGTGCGCTTCAAGGAGTCTCACAGGTCAGTTGTACACCTGCCAAACAAGGGCAGTATCGCATGTAAACGAGACGTGCGATACGTCTGAACATCTACTTTTGTCTGACGTGCTTTCTTGGGAATATTAGTTCAAGTTCCACCTACCGACGCTATTTTTTATACGTTGTTTGGTACACCGCTCACTGTGAAGTGCGCAGTGACACCGTGTCACCGTCGCCGTCCGCGGAGTTGTTCTTTGACCAGTTAACTCGTCTATGTATAATAGTATGAATCTTGTTGAACTACACAATCCGCAACGCGTCGCGCGATCACTACCGACTACCTACTTATCTTGTCCAACTTCGTAAAGTGTAAGTCGCCGCAGCATAACCCCCTCTGTAGGTGGAGTGGCGGTACCCTACTGATGTCAAATTTTCTGTTGTTGCGGACGTAACGAAGGCCTGGTCCATCGCTCTCCTCATGTTGTTGCGTTATGTTTATATCAAGATACTCCATTTTACCTAGTCTATCTAGAAGGAAAAGGATCACAGTAAAAATATTTACTACATAGTTTGATACGAAAGCTCATAAAACATTGATGGAGTAAAACACTGTCTAGCTATTAATGAAACTACACGAACAAGCTAATTACATTCACCCTGAAATGATTCGGAACTGTTGGCAATTATAGCTTCATGCTTAAATTGTTAAAGCGCAAATAAGCAATGAGACTTTGCTGCTGCAAAATAGTCCAGAGTTTGATATCCAATTGACTTTGATAGCCTATCGCGATCACACGCGAATCTACTGAGACTTATTTGTCCGGGGCAGTGGTTACAACACAGGGCACATCTAAGTAGAAGTGGGGCTCTTGCAACAGAAATGGTGCCGATTATGTATACATCGCACTACACTAGTTTAAATCGTACCATGTCTCTTTCATATTACCCTCTTAAAGAGGGATAGAAAATATTTATGACTTAAATTAGTCTACGCCCTTCCGCCCTTCGGGAAACTAAACGAGACCTAAGTATTGGAATGGTGACTGAACTCACGTCGACAAAAAGCAAGTGTACTAATTTGACAGAACTAAATATCTATCCTTTAGTCGTGCTGTTTGTGAGTTGTAGTCAAACTAAATTAGTTTCGTTATTACTTACTGTGGAAATCTTTATGAATATTTCATCCATTGCAACCACATCATTGAGTTCCCCTTATAAAATTGTCTTTATATTTTTTATCAACAAACCAACTAGCTTGGAAATTCTTGCCAACTTGACTAACTGCATCGCCATTTGTGTTCAGGATTGGAGTGGATACCGGCAACGACAATAAGAAGCCGGAGGATGAAGTGAACGAGTACCTGATGAAGGCCATCGACGCTCGCTCCATTGACCGCCTGCGAGCCGAGCACTGCCGCCCCGTCACCCTCACCTTCCGCGACTCCAAGCTGGAGCAGAAGGTGCGTACCCTCAGCATATGGTGCACTTACTCGACAAGAGAAACTAGACCTTAGAGTCAAAACGACTAATCTCGAGGATCTCGTATCTCGATCAGTGATCAGTCTTACTTACAGCCGTGAATTGAGTTGGAACTAGATTTACTCGTTAGATCAACCACTTTTGACTTAACCAGTATGCTTATATGTACAATTCCATCAACTGAATGCTCGGCTTGTCTGTCAACGATGTTACTGCTACTGAAGTTGATCACTTCGGAGCGACTCGCGAGGCTAATGAGGTTTTCAATCAAACGCGAGTCTGGCCGCACAGCCAACACGCGAGCCGGAATCCTCTGTGCATGCTGATTAACCAATAATCTCCACTTCAATTAGTAATGTGGTGAACAAAGGCAAGTCCTAATGTAGTTTACTCGACGAATTATTATAAACCAGTTGAAAGTAGTTTCTTTTATGAAAACCAACAATTTGATAGAACTAAATATTACTAGCTCACATAGTTCCTATGGATAAGTCTAATCTTGTTTCAACAACAATATCGACACTTCACTCAACTTCAATCTATTCACAAAATTAAATAATCACAAGATCGATGTTCCATATAAATATATGTGCAACATCTGTGTGTCGATATGACGTAGTCTCGATGCGGTTATAATTGACTACATCGAAATAATTGATGGCCCGGCGACGACTTCGCTCGACAGAGAGCTTTCTGCGATTGGAGTAAATCAGATCCTCTTTGTCTTGATGCACTTTGGTTCTCAATTCAATTATGAATGTCTTTCACGTATTATTTAGTAGATTTCGTATTGATTTGAAAATTAACGCGTAACTCTAGGAAATGGATGTACTCAATTGAAGTGAGTGCATATTTTTCTAAAGCTTGGTAAGGTAAAACTTCATGAAAGGTTATATGAAAAAATTATGTTTATTTCACTTGACCCCTGAGTTTGTTTCTACTCTGGAATACTCATAGGAAATGCCGAGGCCATCTAGTTTAAAAAAGACGTGTAAAAGTGATTAAAAAATCCTAATTGCAAAATAAATAATTTCATTTAATTTCATACCTGGATTTTATATTGTAGGAAGCCACTAAGTATTGTACATATGTATGTAATGCACAGACAGTACATGACATATGTACAATACTCCGCAACCGCAACCGTCACTTACTTAACCCATACCTAAATAGTTTGAAGCTGCAGTAATATTACGTAAGCGGCAGGAGGTCTACGTCATGTCTTCATATCCTGTTAGCATTAAAAGCCCCAGCCAATCAGTTTGTTGACGGTTCATGTTGGGATTTTACATATTAATGTTTGTTTTCGTTCTAAAAGCACCGACCAGCCTGCTTGGCTGCCTCCTCGTTTCAACATGACCATTATATACAATATAACAATTGCTTATGCCGCCGTAACAGGGCTATCAGCCCAGGGTGTGCTGGACACACTTAGGGATCATCATTCGAGGAAGCTGCTTCCATTTAGCCTGATGACGTAAGCAAGTACTAAAGTAGCTTTATATTTATAAACACTTAGCGGAACTTGTACGTACCTACTTGGTAATTATGAAAGTGTGGCACATACCGACCACATTAGGGCTAATGCGACGCCTAATGTATAAGCACCACACCGCTCCCCGAATCACAAACGTCCACACTTGAAACCATACGTATTGCATTTATAGAATTGTCCTTGAAATGTATTATAATAGTTAACAGAACATATTAACGAAAGTTTCGAGAAATGTTTAATTAATACATGTTTAATAATACAGGAGTCTGAGACGAATATTATAACAGAAATAACATTAGATATTTGTTAAATATATTTAGTAAAGGCGGAAGAGGCAGCGGCGGCCTCAGCCCGCACACTCTAGCACGTAATTGAGAGTCGCCACAGTCGCCACCGGCCCTCACTCGCGCCGCACTATTTACTACGAAACGTTTTAATTACATACATTATTAAGTACTTCACATTATGTTGGGAACACAGTTGTTAATTTAGCTTGGTACCGCAAATATTATGAGTCGATTTTACAATCTAGTTGAAGTTCGTCATCGGCTCATGAATATCCTATTTTCGTCTTACCCACATTGTTAAATTTTATGTAATCAACACACGAGTCCCTAAGTACTTATCACAATAAAATTCATCCTGACACAGCCATGTCCGTTCGATCATAAACCGTTCAATAAGGTTCACTATTAGAAGGCGCTTGTTTCTTGACGAAGTGAGATCAAGATGTGATCGCGCTCTTCTTAATATTAAAATAAAACAAGGTGAAGACGGCGCCAGCCTCGCCACTCGCCAGTCATACAGATTCCGACAGCATTCTGAAACGAGTAAGTCCGAGGTAAATTATCCACGGCGGCGCGACGAATGAGGGCAAAAATCGACGGCTAATTATTAGTAGTAAGTAGGATGTTATGTTACATAGCAACAGTGTTTCGGCATTGACACTCTTTCTGAGAATAATAATATTGATGGTCACAATGGGGTTGACATGTTCAATTATGGATAAAAACCCCTAACTAATAAAAGAATAAAAAAAAAACGTCAAATCCTTTGTTCCAAATTATTTACAGCGTTCCGACAATAACGCTCGATTCACATACCACTTAAGTACCCGGATTGTCTTCTGGTTATATAAACTAATACAGCACTACTTGGTTTATATTATTCGTATCACGCAACATTTCTCTCGAAAAACTTCACGTCCCAAAAACCAACAGTTAATGTGCGGTCGTTAGGTAGTTTCTTCTAGGTGCGTAATGTACCGGCGATTATCTGCGGCGCCCAGGCAAAGGGATCAAACGCAATTAGCCGCGCCCTCCCAACCCGCTAGATGGATTACTTACTTGTTACAATAAATGCAACTCAATGGTACAAAAACTGTTACAAAGAACGCTACTTTGACAGCTGTTCGATTGCTTGTTCGTTAGGTACTATAGTGCTTCTGCCTATATCATTAGTAACTTACATTAGTTTAAAGTCAACCTTAAGCCAACGTTTCAAATTTTATTTTCTTATTTTGTTTTCAAGAAAACGATACAATTTATGAGCTTCTCGTTAGGCTCTTTGAATTAATAACTTTAAATGTTAAGTAAACCGACTTTTATACAGACATATAATACGACCTGTTTTTATTATAAGGATTTATTTATTAAACCGACAAATAGTTGTTGACTAAAACCCTCGTTAAGTCAACTCTTCCGAAGATAATATAAACGCCCGTTATAAAGCAACAGTTCAACAGTGATGTTAAAGCGCGCACTATTCAATTTGTTTGGTTCCATCTCGAGCGCATATCCGCAGTCGGCTCCGTGAGCAAGCTTGTCATATTATTTACTCGCTGACACGGCAGCGCTTAGAGGCACCCGCTACTGAACGAGAGACACAGAAAACCCACACACGACGAGAAAATCTCGCTGTCGTCAGATCGTTCTCGAAATACGGAAATAGTATCCACGAATGAGGACACTACGACTCAATGTCAAAGGTTTTAAAGGCACTTTTAAAAGGTTACGAATCTAGGTGCATGATTCCAAAGTGGGTTGGTCCTATGGAGAAGAGACCGGCAAGGACCGACTACGACTGAGTGCTTCGGATGGGCATCCCCACCCGAAGCGCTCAGCTCCTGCACAAACTTCACCAGCTGGCAGGAATGTAAATTCTCGCCATATCAGCATAAGCACTTACAATGTATACGCTACCAAATCAACAGAAGAAGACAGTTGTTGCTCATTGTTATCACACTTTAGCAATACTTTTGTTCCTTTTCGCATCCTATACTATGGGTATCTGTGCTGAGTACGCGCACTTATACTATGGATCTTCTGCTACTGCTTACCTACTTTTGTGCAACCGGTGCGTCCGCTCGTCGCAGCGCACTGCATTTTACACCTGAAACGTTTACACGGTGAGACGAGATTGCAATTTACTCCAACGAATGGAATATTTAAAAAGAAGTCACAGCTCCGCAACCTCCGCAACCGCACTTCACCAAATAAATAACAAAACTTTGTTCCGCGACTAAGCTCGAATAAAAGTTGTTTGAATAAAGAATTATATTGTCTTTTTTGTCATTGCGTATTTGCGAAACCGCGGGAACCGACGGAGCTTAAGTACGAGGCGATTTATATGTAAGGTATGAGCTCAGACGGTTAACCATAGTAACTGAAATAAATTAGCAGGAAATCTCCCGGCAGTCACGCAGGACCTTGCAGCGACTTACTGCACAGAGCGTCAAAGCAGACTACTGGCTGAAGTACACCGGATATTTAAGCTACGATACACTTGTCGTATTGCCAAGTTTCACCTCGGTACCTGAAATGACAAGCTTAAAAGAAGATGTTATGGCAGACCTGCAATATGGTTGAGCTAAATGACGCTAACATATACATCTAACTCGTGAACGGGTGCTGTCGAAATTTTTGTATATTATAGTTATCAATTTGTTTAATCTAGACCTAGCACTACATTTTTCCCCCATAACGTAGAGAAAATAATGTACTCATAAATATGAAATGTTAAATAATCAGAATTTAAGAGTTAATCCTGGAGTTTCTTGCCCGTTCTTCTCCATAGGAAAACAACACTTTGGAACGTGGCAACTAGAGTCTGGCTATTAACATGTACATGAATAAAAATAAATTTCATTTTATCATATTTATGTGGCGTAGCGCCTTTGATGCTTTCGAAAAAGATAATATATTGCTTAGCTCGCAATATTCCTTAAATATTCACTGCTGTAAATGAAAAAACATTTTCAAGAGCTCTAAGCTTTTATACTGGTAAAATATAAAAGTAACCTTGCGCGGACAATATTTCTTGTCGTGATTTGCGCAGCCGCTAGACAAGTCCTCATTAGAGCCTTACACAGAGCGTGTTGTCGCCCCTAATGAGATGCGGCGCCACGCGTGTTCGCACACCTATTCATGTAATCCCCGTCTGTTCACAGTACACTGCCGAGCGTGACCGCATGATGAAGGTGTACTTCATCTGCACGCTGGCAATGTACCTCGCTGGCGTCGTCGTCCAGGTTCTCACCTACAACCTGTAAGTACACAGTACCTGCCATAACTCACCCTTTGTATTAACTCACATCAGATACCGATACGAATTTCGGGCCCGAAGAAAGCCCCTTATTATTCATGAATAGGTAACATTTCGGGGAAGGCCACAATTTATTTTAGATTAAGGTTACGCTTAAATCGAATATGTTGAAATTGTTCAGTGTGGAGTAATCACGTAATCGAATGAAGAAGAAAACATTTCTTTACTTGAAATATTACGTTTCAAGTAGCCGGTAGCTTTACAGT
Organism: Shargacucullia verbasci; assembly: GCA_947562105.1. Taxonomy (NCBI): domain Eukaryota; kingdom Metazoa; phylum Arthropoda; class Insecta; order Lepidoptera; family Noctuidae; genus Shargacucullia; species Shargacucullia verbasci. The sequence continues at coordinate 20,232,167 of OX387279.1, forward strand.
AGCTAGGTAGAACGGTGTGTTCTCAACCACTGAACCGCTTCTTCCAGATGATCAAATGCATTATATTTTTAAAGTCCAGCGAATACGTCAATTTGTTGAAACTTTAATAACGTTATATTAACAATTGTTTAGCGCCCTTCTTTATTAAACACTAGCTTTTGACCGTGGCTTTCGCTCGCGTTAATTTAAAATTTGACAATCAATTCGGGTTGTACTCTGCTTGAGAAAGACACGTGGCGCCATCATCATCTATTATCGTAAGAACGTTATTGTTATTTTCCTCAAAAACGGTACTTTTTTTCGGGATGAATGGACCCTATGTCCATTTCTGTACACCTGACAACATACATGCAAAATATCAGGATTATCTGTTCAGTGGTTTAGGCGTGAAAAGGTAACAAACAAAGAAACTTACTTTCGCATTTATAATATTAAGTTAGGATTAGAATTGCTTACAAACTTGTTCAGTAGGCTAATTGTAATGTTGGTGATACGTGTATGCTCCTCAGATCAGCATTGGGCATTGCTACCATCGTTGTCTCCGGCCTCATCATCTCGTCATTCACATACCTGATCGTCTGCCTGGACTTCAAGGTAAGTTGATGACTGACCCGTAGTTGTAACGGCGTTCACTCAAGTTTTATACAATAAATACATTCTGATATTTATACACCGATCAGTGAAAGTCGAGAGCGAGTTGTTCATGTTGTATTGTGCGTAGCATGCTGGCGAGCGCCTGCGCCGCGTGTCACAGCGGCTGCACAACCACCGCACGCTATCACAGCTGATGTCATTCATCGTCGTCACTGCGTTCATCTTGCAGATCCAGGTCGTCATGGTCAGTATTCACCTCGGTGTATGTTATCTTTAGATTACTTTAATGTCGTCACTCAACCATTGTCTATAATGTTCAGGTGCAGGGAGTGTTTGATGTCAACAGCCTCACTAACACCACGGTGGTCCGCAAGGGCGACTTCCACTACTGCCCATATGACATGAATGAGGTAATACATACGTAGTAAAACTACCTGTTGATAATAATTTCTAATTATGCAGCAAATTAATCTCTATTGTATAGTCAACTACTCTGGGATATGCCATGGAAGATTCCCGTTTAGTTCCTCAAACAAGTCCAAAAAAATCCGATGGGCTTGTAGGTTAATAGCCAAATAAAACATATCGAACATCCGAGAGCAGTTAGTTAAGTATAAACGAGGCTGTGGTACTAATGCTTCAATTTGTCGATACCAGCACTACCTGCTTCTGACCCTGATGGCGATGTTCCTGTGCGCAGTGCACCAGATCCTCATCACCATGGTGAAGCTAGTGCTGCTAACCTTCGCCTGCTCCGCCTATGTGGGCATCACCACACAGGAGCATCTGTTCTACAAGGACCGTTTCTATGACTACCAGTAAGATCGTAGTTCCAGTTTCATAGACACCTTTCTTTGTTTAGTTAATAATCTAACATAGTTCATAATCGGATATAATTTACAGTTAATTTATACGTAAACATGCGTTGTATACATAATGTTGTCTATACATATACTACCTAGGTACCTATTAAAAAATAATGCGTTCATTACTTAGACACCGATGCGGCTTGGACTGGAATCAGCAATGGACCAACATCGTGCTAGCGCTTGGCGCCACGGTTGCACTGATGCTGCACTCCCAACAGACAGAGAGCACATACCGGCTGGACTTTATCTGGAAACTACAGGCCAACGGTACAATCTACTATTCTTAATAACCCAGCCAAATATCTCGGAGGAGTCTTCTAGCCTAGCCCTAGATCTGGCTCAACTCTCGACTGACCCAACTCTTAGAACTTAATATAGGAACCTTATCGTAGGATCCGTGTTTACTCATAAATAATTGTCTCATAAGTTTTTACGCCAAGTGAGATTGCAAGATATTTTATTATATTGTGTTGTTGTACAGATGAGAAGGAGGACATGGAGCACCTGGAGGCGTACAACCGTAAGCTGCTGGCCAACATCCTGCCCGAGCACGTCGCGCAGCACTTCCTGTGCAGTGACAAGAACATCGACGTGAGTACTTATTTATCACTTTGAGGACTATCCAGGCCTACAATTATAACACATATCAATTTTTAATAACATAGATAATAAACATAAATTCTCAAGCTTTGTGCGGAGTGCTCGTTTCAGTGTACAGTCAAATTAAAAAAAAAGTTCGTCACCTATTTCTGTTTGCTCAGTGCACAATAGAATCTGATCCATGTATCCAATTACGATTCTATGAAAAAAAATATCTGTTGTCGTTTATTGCAAAAGTGTTTTTAAACAGTTGATCACTACTTTCACGACACGTCACATTGAAACTAAATCAGTGATGGCATCTTCAAAATTCTCCTGTTTTACTTCTGTCAACCTTAACATTGGCAGAATCATTATTATTGTACGATTTATTTAAATTAGATTGGAATTAATTTGGAATTGTATACCTCGAAAATACAAAGTCGAACAAATCATTTCGTCAATACGAGCGTCAACAAGAGCGGCAATCATGAACAACTCCTGTGACGTTATTTCGCAACCAAGTGCATCGCTCAATTCATACTTACTAGCTGACAGCAGTGTCCCGTGTTCCGTATCAGGTCTGTCTCACGCAGCTGCTCTATGCACGGTGCCTGTGCTGAATGTATTCTTATTTTTGAATAATTGCTTTAAACTAATTGTGTCTGACGGCACGGTTGGCGTTGTGGCTAAGTGAATAGCTTTCTACGTTGGGTAGTGCGAGTTCGATTCCCGTACGAAACATATATAACCCGTATATTTGTATGATCTACAGATAGTTGTTTCGGGTCTGGCTGTGTTTTTTTTATGTGATAGACGGCAAACGTGCATACAGATCGCCTGATGGTAATTTGTATGTATATTTGTAAACTGTACCTACAACACAGGAGAAATCTGAGAGTAGGGAAACGTTATTAAAAAAACCAGATAGATCAATGGATAAAAAAATATGATATGATAAAATATTAGATGATAAATGATGTATCTTCGCCCCTCCGGTCCCAGGAGCTATACCACGAGCAATGCGAGTCAGTTTGCGTAATGTTCGCGTCCATCCCCAACTTCTCGGAGTTCTACGTGGAGCTGGAGGGCAACAACGAGGGCGTGGAGTGCCTGCGCCTGCTCAACGAGATCATTGCAGACTTCGACGAGATCTTGGCGGAGGAGCAGTTCAAATACATCGAGAAAATTAAGAGCACTGGCGCTACGTACATGGCTGCTTCAGGTGGGCCCGGGACTGTTTGCCGAAACACATTTATTTTTCTGAGAGTATTTTGTAATCAAACTTGTGTTATTCACTTTTATCTCTCAGTTGTAAAGAAAATGTTTTGCCGTCGCCCTTAGGTTTTTTAACGACAAAGATAGGATCTTCTCAGTCCTATTTGAATAAAGAAGAAATTTAAAAATACGTATTTGTAAGTTTGTATTTTCGCCGAAAAATTTATTTGTCATCATCACGAATAGAATAGAATAGAATAGAATAGAATAATACTTTATTTGCACAGAAAGTAGGTACAAATGACAGATGTTAAGTTAAAAATGATCCTTATACTAACTACCTTAACTAAGGCATGCAAACAGTTTAAGCTATATAATAATAAAGACTCATTCAATATATATTATTAAAACATTAAATCCAGTCAAAACAAGTTTACCATGTCAAGATGAAATTTAGTAAATGATTTTAAATAGGTCATACAATATTAATGTTAAGTTTAATAAAATGAGATTATAGATTCGTCAAGATCCAGGTCAATATAGTTAAATTAAAATACAAATGATTCATTACAAAACAGGAATACAGAGATGTCATATTATCAACCTAAATTCTTATCGGTCAAAAATTCGTCAATTGAGTAATAACATTTATCAATTAATAGATCTGTAAATTTCTTTTTGAAAAGTGGTAATGTCTCATTTTTTATTAGATCGGGTATTTTGTTAAATATGATCGGACCCATGCATATAATACTTTTCTTTAAATAGGGCGGTATTGGAACCACTAACAATTAGCAAATTTTTATACTGACTCCTGATTGGCCGGTTTCTATGTTCGGACACTTTATTAAATAGATGCATATTTGATTTAACAAAAACAGCCACCTCGAAAATATAAAGTGATGGGAATGTTTGTAATTTTAGGGACCTAAATACAGGTACGCAGCTATCTGTTACTATTAAATTACACATAGATCTTATACAGCGTTTTTGAGCCTTGAACACCTGTTCCCTGAGACTACAATTTCCCCAAAATATTATGCCGAATCTCAAGACCGATGCGACTAACCCGTGGTATGCAATTAACCTTGTGGCCATATTTACTTTTTTAGATAAGTTAAAGAGTACATACGCATCTGCACTAAGTTTTTTGCATACTTCTTCTGCTTGTGGCTTCCAAGTTAATTGGCTATCTACCATAATGCCAAGGAATTTTGCAACTAATACTTGGTCAACTTTATGTCCATTGTAGTGTAAATGTAAGACTTCTGGTGGAATCCGTTGATAAAAATGCATTACATTAGTCTTTGATAAATTTATTATTAAGTTATTTTGATCAAGCCACTGTATAATGTTTATTAAAGTATCATTTATATCATTTTCATATGTTTTTTTGTCAATACATTTAATCAAGGCAGTACTATCGTCCGCGAATAAGACCATAGGATGTTCAATGTGGCGAGGCAAATCATTTATGTACAACAAAAATAATAAAGGGCCCAGCACACTACCCTGTGGTACGCCATACCTAATGATTCTAGCCCTAGATAAATATTTTTCTTCGCGCTTAGTTTTTAGGCATATTCTAGATATTTCTGTGTGCTGCTTACGATTGTTAAGGTATGAATTTAAGAGATTAAGTACATTTCCTCTGATGCCTATGATGTTTAGCTTTTTTATAAGAATTTTGTGATCTACACAGTCAAATGCCCTCGTCATATCCGTAAAAATTGCGCAAACAGGTACTTTTTTATCCACGTTTTGCAATATGACATTTACCAAATCGTAAACGGCCGTATTTATACCATTATTTTTTCTGAAACCCTTTTGTTCCGCATTTAAAATATTATATTTGGATAAGAAATTATTAACTAAGTCATAAATTATTTTTTCTATTACTTTAGAAAAAATGGGTGTTAAAGCAATTGGTCTATAATTTGCTAGATCTACTTTATTGTTTTTTTTAAAAAGTGGCTTCACTATAACTGTTTTTAAACTATCCGGAAATACTCCAGTACTGATACATAAGTTAAGTATATGACACAAATGCAAGGCGATGTCGCCTGATACGAATTTTACAACCTTTGTTGATATACTATCATATCCCGTGCTACTTTTGTTTTTTAATGATTGTATCGCTCTCACAATATCTTGCGGTATTACTGGATGCATAAACATTGAGTTGGGGTTACTTGTCAAGTTCGTTGTGTCCAATGGTTTTGTTATGTTATTTTCTGTCTGGTCAATAAAATAGTCGTTAAAAGCGTTTGCGATGTCTGTCGGATCGGTAATGGTAGTATTTTGAACTTTAATTTGGGAAATAGGCTCAGTGATTCGAATTTTGTTATCTATAACCTGCCATGATGCTTTCGATTTATTGCTTGAGGTGTTAATTAAATAATTATTTTGTGCTCTTTGCGTTAATTTAATAATTTTCCTAAACCTGCGTGAGTAATTTCTGAAGTTATTTTTATTACAATTTGAAGGTTCGCGTCTGTATTTCCATAGTAAATGTCTTTGTTTTCTACTACACACTCGGATACCATTTGAAACCCATTTAATATTCTTATTAGACTTAACTGTTATTAAATTGTAAGGAAAACAGAGATCGTACAGCATGCGAAAATGCTCTAGAAAATAATCGTATGCTTCATTAGCATTTTCGGTTTGGTAGATTTCGGAGAAAGAAATACATTTTAGATAGTTTTTGAATTTAGTCATATTTTCAATAGATAGGTCGCGTTTTTTAATCCGCCATGAATTTATTCTATGTGATTTAATAACCTTAACTTCTAATAGCTGAGCAGTGTGATCAGACAATGCAAAGTCCAATACTTCGGATTTACATTTTAATTTAGAGTTGCATGCGAAATTATCCAAACAAGTATTACTGGCCAGTCTGGTGGGCTGTCGTAGTTCTAAATTAAGATTGTATCCCAAAAGAAAGTATTCAAAGTCTAGTGTCAAGTTATTTCTTTTAAGCGTATCTATATTGAAGTCCCCACACATGACTATTTTGTTATCAGATTTGGTGCATAGCTTCTTCAAAATAATCTCTAATTTTTCATAAAAAACGTTTAAGTTATCTAACTTTGGTGGCCTATAAATACAAATAATAATAATTCTTTGGTTCGTAAGTTCTATGCCGCAACATTCAATAACATTAGGTATGGAATGACGAGAGACATCCAAAAGCTCTCTGTATTCAATACAACTTTTAACTAGAATACATGCTCCTCCTCGTTTCTGAGATGGTCTTGAATAAATTGCTCCTAACTTGTAGTTCGTTATGTTCAATAATTTCTCATGTCCGGCCATTACGAAGTGTTCTGTGATGCAAATCATATCTATGTCCCTTTTCTGCTGGGATAATTCTTGTAGGTGAACAGTTAGTATGTCAGATTTATTTAATAGCCCAGCAATGTTCTGATGAAGAATCTTTAAACTATTATAAACGAAAAAAATCACTGTTATCTGTTGTGTCAATATGAGCAGTATTAATAGGATATTTTTTTATGTCAATGATCAGACGATCGTAAATATTCCTAAAAATCTGTTTTGTACCCAGTTTGTTTACCTTCCCTGTTTGTTGTGAAAACATAGCGAAAGACAGGTTTCGGTTTGTGTCAAAGAAATATGCATAATTATTGTTCTGCATGTCCAGGCAAAGCAAACTATTAAATATTTCTATACGATAGTTCTGAATTGGAGCTCCTCTCACGTACGTGGGACAACATACTATTATATTTGTGTGAGTTATATGTTTTAACGATTCCCTAATTTGTTTGACTAGATCAATATAGTCTTCAGCGATTTTAAAGTCTTTTTCTCCGATCATAATCATGCAGTAGTCGTCTATAGAAAGATTTTGGACTTTGTTTGTGATATTTGTCAGTAATTCTCTTATTCCGCTACCTGGTGAGACATAATGGCAATACTCAAACTGGTTACTGAAGGTGTTTTCTATATTTTCTAGTGCACTTATGTAATTGCAGTTGCTGATTATTCGTAGTTTTCGCTTTTTTGAGCTCTTCATTTTTTCAAGATAGCTGGTATGTTTTGCATTTCCGGTTTTGCGCTTGGTATCAATATTATCACTACGTGATTCTAAGGATGATTGTGAAGACGAGCTCTCCATTTGTTTGTTTTTATTCTTGCCTTGCTGTTTTTTCAACGACGAATGAACTTTGGTTTTTTTAGAGGAATTAGGGCTGCGGGTGACTTTTTCGCAAGGATCGTTTTTCTTTAACAAATCTTTGTTTAGTTTTTTAAGGTTATTATTCTCTGAAGAAAGTGACTCAATTTCTTGATGAGCTATATTTAGTTCGAGTTCAAGTTTATCTATCCGCTCTTTTAACCTTAATACTTCTTCATTATCGCTGTCGACAGAAGTGTCGGGCAAACTATTGGTCGAATCATTTAGGGTCTCGTTCAATACTTCGATAATATTTGTGTTGGAATCAGATGTAGTTCTTGTACGACGGAACGTAATATTTTCGAGGAAGTTCATTTTTGGATAAGTAGGTAACGGAATGCGCAAAGTTGCTTGTCCTATTTGTTCGATAAATTCCAACTAATTTGCAAACATTCCAAAAAGTGAAGACATTTGTGGGAATCGAGCTCGATTCACAGACTGCTCGAGTAATTTGTAGGCCGTATAACCTTCTCGCCACTGTGATTGCTGCGAAGATAGTCGAAATTGTTGAACACTAGGCTCTTCCACATAAAAAAAGTTCGTTAAAGATGTCAGTTGTAATTTTAACGTTTTGAATATTTTTTCACTCAGTATGTGTCACTGTGTCACTTTTTATTTATCACTTTTTTCGTTGTTATTGTTTTTATTCATGTATGTCACACGTTTGTTAGCTAGGTATTTGCTGTATTTGGCGGTATATATTACATAAAAGTCATAAATGTCACACACAAAACTGTTTTTACCGCAAAAATTTTGTCCAAATTTATAAGTTTTGTTTACATAGTTCACTGTGAATATTTTGTTAGGATAACACTTTCGCACACGTATTGTACTATTTTCTTGATTTTTATGACGTATTTAAGTAGATACTATTCAATTAACAAATTTTAAAGAATTTTATAACGGGAGCTCAATGTTTACATGACAGCTTGACAGCTTGTCCGTATTTTCGAGAAATATACTATGCCGTCATTTAACACGTGAGGATCTTAATTTGAGGAAAATATGTTTTCAGGTCTAACAGCTGCCACCCGTGACCTACGCGGCTTCCGCCACGTCACCGCCATGGCTGACTATGCATTGCGCCTTCGCGAGCAGCTGCAATATGTCAACGAGCACTCGTTCAATAGCTTCCGGATCCGCATTGGTAAGGTTCTAGCTGAGCAGCGCGTTGCCTCATGCAACAATCGCGGAGAAGTATGTGTCATACGCTCGTGTCATTTTCCGGTGGGACGCAACACGCCGTTTTACAATCGTGTAATACGATGCAACGCGCTGGTAGTTAGTGCAGGGGTAAGCTAGCAAGCGAAGAATCTCTAATGCGAATTCTGGACTCTGTTTATTACACTTTTATACTTTGCCCTTGCGATGTTTGCGCTAATTTCAACCGAAATATAAGTGAGGAACAAGATTTTTTGTGCCGTTGTGCAGGCATCAACATCGGCCCGGTCGTTGCTGGCGTCATCGGCGCTCGCAAGCCACAGTATGACATCTGGGGCAATGCCGTCAACGTAGCCTCGCGCATGGACTCCACTGGGCTGCTAGACCATATCCAGGTGTGCATCCACTCGTGTTTACACCATTTTTGTAGCTTTGAAATATTCTACTATATAATACGGCAATGTATTCGATGTCCTTTCTAAATCCTATTTCAATCGCAAGCGATATTATTAAATCGAAGCTCGCGCATTAGAAATTAATTAATATACAGATCTGCGATTGTAAAGTGGTACTGCAATAATCTAATTTCTATCGCTTTGTAGTTCTCAATTCGATTTGATGGCTCAAGCGAAATCAACTATATTTCGTTAACAATAAAGTCTGACGATTGTATTATTGGAGTGTGAAGCATCGGCTGGTTGATTTTGAGGGGGGGTTTTGCGGCAGGTGACGGAGGAGGTGTATGAGATCCTGGCCTCACGCGGTTACCGGCTACGCTGCCGCGGCACCATTGACGTCAAGGGCAAGGGCAACATGGTCACCTTCTTCCTCGAGGGCGTCGGAGAAACCGCCATGCCTGGCGCTCAGGACATCTACAACGTAAGTGAACACGTGTTTTCAATAAAAGACAAAGTAATAGAACTCTATTTATTCTTGTGAGTATTAAACATTATTGCCAGGAAATTCCACACTTGAACAACAAAGAAACTTGAAATAACCTATGGTTTTCATAAATTACAATTAGCCCCTTTGGTTTAGGGTCTCCTTGTACTGTCACAAGATCAAACCGTCTCCATTCGTGTTCCAGAACCCACAGCCATCGACGTCTGGTATGACTCAGGATAATATCAGCCATGAGGAAGCCACCTGCAGCGGGCGACAGGAGCACCGGCCTCTGGAAACCCTCTCAGAGGGCCACACCGATGAGGACGGTGTCCCCTCGCCACGCGCCTCCATCCCCAGGGGTAAGAACACCCTGCACTCACCTATTATGGCACTGCTCGATAACACATGAAAACATGGATTTTAGCACTCATAAAAATCCCGAGACAATCTGTGAACATTTGACGAGGTAATAGCTGTCCTCAAATGTTGTGTAATCCTACTTGCAGGAGGTGTAATGCGTTACGTTGTGGTGTACGTCTAACTATAAATAACTGTATTTAAAAGAACTAAATATCATATTTATACAGTTGTAGCTCATTACACAAAAAATCGTTTCGATCTTTGAATAAAATATATTTCAAATTGTATTTGTTCACAAGCTCGAATTAGGTACATTAAATGAATCATAATTTCATTTCCAGAACCCAATGGCTCAGACAGCCCGAAGCTGCCAAACGGCGAGTCATCGTCCCGCGAGAGCATCGCAAGTGCGGTGCGCGCGCGCGTGCTTCGCCGCCTCGAGCGCCCGCTTTCGCTCGCGGACCAGACTGGCATGCCCACTCTCTCCTCGCTCATCACCTCAAAGGCATACTCTACCAACTTCGACGACACTTTCCACATCACTGAGACGAAGAAGAACTTCTCATCGAGCGATGTCAAGCACGGCGTGGTAGAGTCACGCAGCAGCGGCGAAATCGAAGCCCTGCTCGAGGGCAATGGTCCGCGCCGAGCCGCCAGCCTCGCTGACTTCATCTTCCGTCGCAAGCAGACCAAACTCAACGCGGCCGTCATGAATGTCATCGAGAATCCGATGACGTCGATGTGCGACTACAACAGCGCGACGACCTCGCCGGCGCACGAGACGTCGCTCCCCGACACATAAACACCTGGACATAACGCTCTCCGGACTGACAAGCCGTCCTGCTGCCGTGCCGAGACGTCGTCGATACTGTGTCGGTGATCAGCGTGGCGTTCACTTATCTGCTGGTGTTTTGTAACGCTTTTGTATTTATAGGCCACGATAAGTGCAACGTCATGGCTACATTTGTAAATATAGGAAGACACAGTTTCGACATCAATCTCTTATCGACAAAGGGTCGGCTTCGTTGTCATGATAATGGTTTTTGAGTAGGCTTCCTCAGCTGTCTCCTGGGCCCCCTTCCTTGTCTAAAGTGATCTTCGATTAGTCCACGCTGGATCCAAAATTAATTTCAAATATCTAGTTTCACTTCAACATTCATTTCCGAAAGGGGCTGATTCTTACGCAGTCCAATTACGACTTTTCTGATTAAAAACTACTTTTCAGTATTAATTTGCATAATTTAAAATCTCTTTTTACATAATTTGGTTTAGGCTAATCCCAGATCAATTCTGACATGTCCAGTAAATTGTCAAGTTGGACTATGGTAGCATAGGATATGAACAGCACAGGATCCAGCCTCAGCAATCATCATCACGGCGACCTTCCCAACTCACGACATGTTAAAAAACGAAAACCCCACCATTAAGACTGAACGACGGTGCAGAGGTGCACCGCACGCCAACCGCACGCGCCTTCCGGTATCGGCATAATAACTGGACGGCGCTTGCGGCGCTATCCTGGCCCACTTCATAACCCACAGCACTGACAGTCCGAAATTTCGGCATTTAACACAAAATATTCTGACAAATTCTCTCAGACGCACATCTGAGTTACCTGACAGAGAATCAACCACACCAAACCAGGAACCGTCGACCGGACCCCAGCCTGAGTTACGAATTTACTGATATTATATAGTAAGAAGGCGCGGGGAGGGTGCACCGGTCACGGTCCTAGTTGTGACCCTACTTACTGCATGGTGTGAACTACACCCGGTGTACGTTACACCTAAGTTCTTAGTTAAGGTTTGCAGTTGTATAAATATAATATGTACTGGTAGGCGAGTTGGGATACACTGATGCGTTCGCCGCCGACTACCGTACCGTGTTACTTTCCTCAACCTTTTCACGCACTCTGCACCAGGACAGTTAATCTATTAGAAATATTCACTGCTGTAAACTACTACAATACTACTCAATTGGAAATATAAATATAATAGAATATAAATCGCATTAACATTATCGTTATGATGATGTGCTCAGATTATGATGTCGAGGCGGGCGAAAGCGCGTCGGCGTCGAACATATCTAACTTATGTAACATCCAGCGCAACTGACGCCGTCGCCACGTCGCACGGCCCACCCCGACTCACGGTCGATGACTAGACTATATTCCAATATTGTTGCAATAGATGTAACCTGCTGTATGTCGATGTCACCTCACTCCTCCTACAAAGTAACGTATCAAATAACGAGCTTATAGTAACTCATAATATTGTGTGTAAGAACAAGTTGTACACCGCGGCGCTACAGGGTCGGCCGACATGTTGGCCGATGCTGGTCCGCGCCAACGTCTTGGCCACTTTAAGCTTTAATACATTGTGCTCTTTTCGGCGGACGGTAAGCTACAGTTAAAACACGTCGCTCGGTTAGGCGACTCAACTTTCCAACCATATATTTGGTGCTTTTACGGAGGTTAAGACTTAAAGTTTGTAATCTCAAGGGGTGTAACCTATAAATTGTTCATATTTAAGCATGGTGTCATTAAGGCTCTGAAGTCCCAAGGCATTGGAAGTAGGATATTAATCTCATTTATAACTGACTTGTATTATATAACTTGTAACGTCAGTTATTAGTACTTATGTGTTTTGTTAGTAGTACGATATTAGGTCCTGGATGCAGGACTGCGGTACTCTTGCTGAGATACAGCTGCCCCGCCAGGTTCAGCTCGGGACAGCTGCTGTACGCCCTGTTGCCTCGCCTCCGATGACCCTGTTCACTGTCACGGCTCATCTATGTACGTCGTCGTGGTATGCGGTAGTCGGTTGTTGGAGGAGTGTTGAAGCTGGTCGAGGGGAGCGAGGCAACCTTATATTACGGGTAAATAGTCGCATCACAACCAAAAATAGTAGCCAAATAATGTTTAAAGTATACGATCAATAATTCTTTATTATAATACGGTATTACCTTTACATACCTAGTTTTAGAAGTTTCAGGCACAATGTAAGTGTAATGTTATGCCATGTTGTATGTTCAATACTCTCGTACAATGTTGAAGGTGATGGTTATCGTCAGTTGCATTGCAGGCACATTTCGAACGCTTTGGTAAAGGTTGCGTATTGGGTGATCAATGGATAAAGCTTCACATCAAATCACGATGCTGGACTTTCGTCGGTTCCTACATTGGTTCATTTCGAATGTCATACATATAAAGCATGTTGACCTCACATGTTAGTGAGAGAGTTGGTTTCTCGTCAGTTGCAAACATTGCTGGTCCCCTTCGAACGTTCGGTAAAGGTTGCGTAATGAGTGGTTCAGTATGATGGTATATTTATGGTGTAGGGAGGTATAATCAAATATAAACTATTTGCCAAGCTTTATCAATAACTCCATTCATTTGCAGTTCAATCCCAGTTTATTTGCAATTCATCCAGATCCATAAACATCCAATATTAATCAAAGCAACATGTCATTATTAACTGATTTAGTTTTCGCGATATCTGCAAATGACTGGAGCGACCCCCCGCGCCCTATACGTCCCCCTCCCTCCGCGTGCCCCACACATTCAACTCTGACCAAGCTCCCGGGTCCAAGCTTTATACAGTTATATGTAATTATTACTTATACTCTATATTTTAGTTTTAATATAACATTTTGCACCTGCTATAGAACTATCTTGTCTGTAAAAATACGGCCGCAAGAGACACTGTAACTTTTTATATGCACAATCAATCAATGAATATCAAATTGAGTCGCTTCTATAATAATGTAATGTAATTGTATTATGTTCAATATGGAATAAGTTTGTAGATACTTTGGCACATACTTATAGTGTACCATATGGCATCGCTTCCGTTCAGTACGCGAATATCCCCATAGCTGACGACTGGCGACGCTTGCGCCACCTACATTGACGCACAGCCTAATTACGTAAAAAATGCGACTGTCTGACTACCAACGCCTTTCGCAAACTAATTGCTACATCGGTAATTAGGCTGCTGGAAAGCGGGCAATAACGCATGATACACAGAGAATGCAACAGTATAAAACAATGTTGATCAAGTCAAAGGGTAGCCGTTTCTGTTCCCCTCGTCGCGGTGTTTCAGTCCGTGGCGCCTCACGCACTCACGTAGCAGGTGCAAGTTGTTTACGTAGGTGTTAGTCGTAAGAACTTACTATCGTATCGTATCTTCGGACGCTTGTTGATTTGTCCTTGTTTTACTGTGATGTACTGAAACGAAATTATTTTATTACTTTAAGGTTAAGCGTATTCTAAATGATCATTGTTGCGACGGTCGTTCAGAAGGACCTATCATTTTTTACCTCTATATATTTCTTATCACTTATAATATATTATATATTTACAGATTCGTCTATTTACAAATTGTGATCCTTAATATTTTTGGGCTAACGATTCGTACCCAATACTCTTCGTATTTTTAATTCGTAGAACGAAATTTAATGTATTTTTCGATGTCGTATACCTATTTAGTGCTATTATAATTAGTTATTAGATAATTGTGCCAACCGCACGACCCGCGGCCACATCGGGCAAACAGTAATATGATGTGGACTCCTGAACAAATTTTATTCTGATAACTTTATGAAACATGTACATCGGTTAACTATTTGATCTAGGACTATTATAATTTATTTATTGTTATTTATTTGATACAATCGCCGCAAGGCACTGTAACGGAACCAAACTCCGAACAACCGAACGCATCATGTTTTAGTTGTAATGATAGCGCGTCCGGTTCGTAATAATTATACAAGAGTACTTAACGTTTGAGAACCAGAAGACTCGCGTCGCCTCCTGTACGGTCACTTTGTTTCGTTTACTTGTAGTTATGTTCAATTATTTGTCACGATAAAAATGTATAGTGTTACTCTATTCGTTCGTAAGCGTTGTCGCCTCGCGTCCGCAGGCCACCTGAACGGACACACACTACTCACACATCTATGTCAGTAATAGCGCGTGATAATTCCTGCAGTATTAATAAACTATAGTACTTACCGAACGCTATAATTCGTAATAGAAAAAAAAAGCTATTTTCTTTGTGTCCGGCAGGCTCGCTGGCCAGGCGACGTGTTCGTGTAAGTACTTATTATTGGTGAGTGTACCTAAGTGTGTAGTTCTTGTATCTTTACGTTACGTTTCGTTCTCTAGCATATCTGTGCCAAGTAATACTCCGTGTTTAGTGGCCGGCCTTCCCGTGCAACTTTTTGCGTTGTGCCCTGCAGTTGGTGCCTTGCGGGCCTGTGCCCGCATGGCGCCTGCTCGCGCCGCCGCCGCGCCGTGTCATTTCGATGTGCCCCTAAGTGTAGGCTTTGATTGTAGTTGTAATATTTTACTCATAATGGCACTTGTATTCTTCTCGAATAAGTTTCTGTGCGTGTTATTGTCTGTCGGCGTTTATTGTACGGAACAGTATGGAACACATCAGTAGCCGCATTTATTAATACATCAACAGCCCCAGATTGCCGTGACGTTATTCACACTTACTCACATCGTACGAGGTAATTAATGCGCGCTGTCATGTTAGCTTGTTTTGGGTCCCCCGATAATAATTGTGATACACACTCGTAATCGAACACTTTTCAATATAATGGTCATGACACGGTTCCAATTGTTGAGTAAGGCGATTTTTAAAGCATTCTGCATAGTGTACCGTATATGTAAGTACATTTTGGAACCGTCAAAATGGAATCGATTCTGAATACCAGAGTGTATCGTAATAAAATTACATAGCGGGTCGTCACCAACGCGGAGGTCAATCGCTTTTACGGCGACGAAAGGAAGGTTTTACTTTAATATTAAGTAGATCACTGTCGCTTCACAAGCTTTTAAAGTCGTAGCGCGAATAAGGTCGCTACCCGCCGGGCTGATAGGCAACGAACTACGAAGTGATCGCTAGGACTGACAATCGTTTGTTGGGAGGTTGTTTAACTTTCCGTGGGCGGAGATCTTATTCTATAAGTAAGCGATCGGCTTTTAAATTAATATTCGTGGGGATCGTTGTCAAACAGTGTGCACAGTACCTAATTGTTACAACGGCTAAGCCCGGTACACACAGTGGAGGGCCTGCCGCCGCGCCACGACCAACCGTCTGCGGTCTGCGACTGATTTGTACACGATCCATGTGTTCTCATTCTTGTATAACAAAGTAGGTACTGTTTAAGACATTTGAAGTCGTTTCTATTAGCATAATAATATAATAAATAAATATACATAATACTTATATTGTTTCCGAAGACTTAGCTATGTATAATTGTGTTTATTTGCATAGGTAATAATCTGTAAGTCTCCACGCACAGAGCGTTGGTTGCTGAAGGCCTATTCTCAATGCCGAACAAACATCACGGTATACAACAATCACGTGCTATGACAGTAGTAAACATTTTTCACTTTGAAATGTTATTTTATGTATGTATTCTAATTTCTAAGTATTTTTTAAGTAGTTCGGTACAATAACGTATATATAATCTGTTTTATAGTAGACAAATTGAAAGAGACTCAAAAATCACATTTTGTTTAAAAAAAATACCTATTTACTTATCTACCACATGACTTGAAGTCTTACATCAGAAGAGTAAAGAAATAAGTTGGTACATATATTTTACAAGTATGAAAATGAATGGGATTCTTAATTTGTTTACAAATGTAATGCCAGTAGATACTTTGCAAGAACATGTGCAGTGTGATTAGTTGTGATGGAACATTTTGTGCACGTAGCTGTTGTGTACCGTGACCACCTCGTGTTACATACGTAGGTACCTACATAATAGTAAGCTGATCAATCTTACATAATTTGGGCACTGTGTGACGACTGCGTCTGGTACCTTTGAAGCGCCAATTTGGCCTTCGTCGCGTCTACGTTGAATAACCAGTCTTACGGTAGCAACCATGAAAGCAGTCTTCATAACATGTTACAATTAAAGTAGGCACACAGCATCTTATGTAATTACCTAATAATATTTTGCAACGGCACTAAAACTAAAAAAGTCGAGGCATTGAGTGATATTGGAAGAACGCGTGATTGTATAATAATAAGACCAACAATAGAAGACAGTTGAGTAAAGGCCCAGTTGAAATAAAAACATTTGACTTTGACTTTGAAACACGATCCAAGTAGGTGCATATACCTAACGAAATCTTATTAACGTTCGTATGATACGATATAATGAGAATGACTGTGATGAGTAGCTTTGATTAGGTATAGTCGTCACTCAATTCCTTGACTATTCCTTACCAAGGTGTCGAATGGATTCTTCGCTTACTAAGTACCTAGAACAACGTAAGTAAATACTTGATCGGTAAGAGTTTACCACGTCTTAACTAAATGATCTCTATCTGTAACGACTTCATACAATAATTGCATACATAAAGCAATTGCACTGAAGTTTAGTTGGACGTTCACTGTCTTGATATGTCTTCTTCTATCCGAATGAGACAGGCAGTTGAGGGGTCGTAGAGAGAGAAGGATTCATTCGGCTACTGCTCTATTTTTATAATTATTATTACAAACTTGCTAGGTACTTTGGACGTTACGGTTTTATTACTAGTTGTATCTATCACGCTTTCTTTACGATATATTATAATCTGTCTGATATTGGAATTAAATGGTGTTATGTGTAAACACGTATTTTATTCATATTTTTTTCATCACCTATTAGAATTCTATCACCTGCATTGGGACTGACAGGCTTAAGTAATAAATATTTACTGCAGAACACTCAGTTAAAAAGTACCAAGTTATTATTAATAATATTCTTTAATGATCTTAAAGAATGATATTATTACCGTTGGTACTTTTACAGTACGACTACACGATGATGATATCTATACTTATAATAAATCTGTAGAGAGGTCAATTCTGTACATGAAATATATTTTCAAAATAACTATCAGGGGGTGATTAGTGATCGATACTGATGCCAAAAATGCAATCAGTAAAATTTTTGTCTGTCTGTATGTATGTTCCATATAGAAACAAAAACTACTCGACGGATTTTAACGAAACTTGGTACAATTATTCTTCATACTCCTGGGCAGGTTATAGTATACTTTTCATCACGCTACAATCAATAGAGCAGTGAAGGGAAATGTTGGGAAAACGGGAGAAGTTACTCCATTTTTTAAGCTTCCGTCGCGTGTGCAGCCTTAATGGTTAAAGCTACATAGAAATCATATACGAAAGTTAATCTGTCTGTTACATCAAAACCATTGAACCGTGAGGAAGGACATACGCTACTTTTTTACGAAAAACGACTGAAACGCGGACGAAGTCGCGGGCAAAAGCTAGTACATAATAAAAATGAGATTATGAATAGATACAGAAGATGTAGGTGGCACCATCTATTGGATTAATACTAAGAATCATTCTACATCCATAGACTGAGGATTTCAAATACAAACCATAGAAAAAGGAAACATACCTCTATGATACAAACACACTTAAAACTTGACATTGACATTACACGTACCTTGTGTTGCCGCTGTAAAATACAATAACCGCTTAAATACGAGTGTAATAAGGTAAGGGAACTAATTTTTTGAGCTGTTATTTAAATATTCGAGATGTTATTATGATCAGTTGAAAAAACATATTGAGCAGTGACCTATTTAATTTAAAGGCGGTTGATTAATTATTGCGACAGTAATAAAAAATCAATTTGTCGGTTATTTTATCATACAATGTCAATTCTAAAAATAATTGAGCAGGTCGCAAACTGAATGAGCGGTAAAAATGATGGAATGAGCGGTTCGATAAATAGTTCGGCAGATCGGGTGCGCCAAAGTTCACCTAAATTTTCAACTCCGATAGTTGGAAATCCGAAAATGTTCTTCCTAACACATTAAATTTTCATGTCTGACCACGTGATTGAAAACGCACGGGATTGGCTGAATCTGGAGTGACGTCACCTGCTTGTTTACAGTAAATGTCAGTCGATGTTTTGTACGGTGTATCAGTGTTTTTCTTCGTTTTTACTAGTATTCTCGTCTATTAGAGAATAAAAGTGGAAAATTATCTTAAATAATCATTTAAAGTACGATATAATCTAAGATGTAGACCAACTTTGTTAAAGCTGATAGTGGAAACCTCCCTAAAATAAACGCGATTATGGTCGGACTATTTTTCAAAAACAAACTTGATTTTTACACTTCCGAATTAATGAATGTGAAAACAGCGCTGTAAGTAAGTAACTACCGTATTTTTTTTTATAAAATATCCTTTTGAATAGTTAAATATATTAGAAAAAGCCTAAAAAGGTTGATACCATAGATTTAGATGTAAAAAATGAACAATGACAGCTTGCAGGAGGTACCGAAAAATAATATGCATATGTGTTAGCTTAGTGACAGATACGTCAGATGGAAATAAGTATCGATAGATTAAATCTGGCCCTAATGAATAGAGGTATATACGCTACTAATTAAATCCTCTTATTATAAATAAATAAACGGATAAAATCATTTTATATATGAAAATACAATGAGTATTACAAAATATAATAATACATATATTTTTTTTGTTACTGAATGGGCTTGCTCTTGGCCTCGATCACGCCTGATAAAAAGCAATTGATGAGGTCTTTGATGGATCCAACGTGCCCAGAAAATGCCTGTTCAATCTGTTTTAAGATGATGTTGTATGCAGCACACAGATTAGTATAGTATAAAGATTTAACCTTGTGCTATCCACTAGTCACAGTTGTGTGCACTGATAATGACAAAGTAATGTATGATATTAACATAGCTAGTTCCCTTAGGCCCGGTTATTTAATAATCAGATAAAAATCTATCGACATTTTATCGATATTCATGAAGTCATTTCTACAGTCAACCCTAGCGTAAACATACATTTTAATATTTGCACTAAATATTATTTATTTCTTGTTTTATTTATTTATTTATTTATTTATCTACAAAATATTACCAGGTATCGGAAGAAAATCTAATATACTATGGTAAAATTTGTTTCCTCAGCGAATTAATACTAGTACGTACACAAAATATGGTTCAAAACGTACGATGAAAAAATCACATTTACTTGTGAAACGTGTAATTATTTGGATTATTTCTCTATGTCACGTTACAATTGGCAAAATAACATGACATTATGATTGTCTAAATATCACTTATCGCCAATAATTACACGATTATTTTATAAATAATAAAATATATTTGACACTAAAGCAAGGGTAAGGATAGGAAACGATCCTTCAAAAAAATTTTTGTCATACTGACATTGACATCTGTCTCTTTCTTTCTCGGGTAGTGTTCATATGCATAGATTAATTACCTATAGATAAATAGTCACCGTGGCCAGTATAGGCTCTCTCGCTTGGACAATAGGTGTTGCCAGGAAAATCAATGGCCCTTATTTTGAACGTAAATTTATTTTTACCCTGATTGTTTTATATAATGAGAATGTATTTATTATAATTAACATTATTATATATATTAAATAAATTTTCTTTTATTGTCCGGTAAATGTGTATAAATTTAATCATTGTTTAAGATTAATTTCATTTCTAATATGGAACCGACAGATATTATGGAACTTTTACTGAAATATATTATGAACGTAAAACTATTTACCGATGATCATGTAAACACATTGTATCCAAAGAAATAATATATCAAAAGGTAGGTAAGGCAAAGGAACCTCAAACTATATATTTTAAAAAACGCATATCGAAATATTGCCACGTGAACCACTGTTTCTTCCCACATCTCTCAAGCCATGATTTGAGAGTCATATAACACAAAAGATATTGCCCTATACAGGCAAGTTCGTCACCAATGATAGGAACGATGGTGGGGCGTCATAACGCCATTTACATTCAGACGTTCAATAGCCATACTACCACTTCAATTTTTTAAATAACATCTAAACTACAGATTATTTACCAGTAATCTTAAACGAAATAATTCTGTGAAAATAACCACAAAGAATAAAAACTTAATAATTATCTAAGTAACCAACGAATTAACGAAAATATTTTGGGTGATGTAATTATGTGATTAATGTTTAGCTATTCAACCAAAGCTTGAAAGATGGCGCCAGCATACAATTATCTGTATAACAATAATTAACTCATCATATATTATAATCACACACTAAGTCGCGTAACGAAACAGAGGTGAGGTAAATAAAAGAATTCACTAGCCACACTAATGTTTCAGGTGTTAAGTTATGTTACAAACAATATGCAAAATAACACATTAATTTCACAGTATATTCAACGGCGAGTAGTGTCAGTTCCTACCCATGATATCTGTAATGATATCTCCGACGTTATTGAAACTAATAAAATGAAATCAGTCTACTTACATGTTAAAATGATACGCGATACACGGTATACGATTTTTTCGTGTGCTACGGTTTTTGCAGCCTAAAACACTGCAATATCCCATTAGTGCACACACTACACACTCTCTGGAGACACAATTGCTACTTTATATGAACTTATTTAATAAAGAAAACTAAAATTTAAGCGAAATTTATATCTCGTGTTAACTTTAGCATATTTTTTTGACCACGCAAGTGTCAAATTTGACAATTTGTGGCTAAAAATACTGGACACGCAGATAAGGACAAAAAATAAAGGTTGCATCTCCTTCTTTCATATGTGTTTCGTAATAAACGTTCCTTGTTTAACTTGCCGTGACGTCAGTTACGCTCTTTCTATAGGTAGTATTTCTATGGTTCATATGAAAATGATATCTCTTTTCCACGCTTAGTTGGTCTTTTAGCGTAAGCGGAATTCTAAGTCTATAGTTGTTACTATAGCAAACATTTTAGGTTATGTTGACATATTACCCATTCGATGCTATAATATACAACTAATTTAAAGTTCATAAAAATTAATTGAAGTATGTATTTGAATGTACATAAATATGTATATACTTATTTACCAAACTGTCACACACTATGATTATTTATGAATACCCTATGATAAGTTTGCTTACAAGCAGGTGACGTCATGACATGCATGTATGGTGTCTTTAGCGTTTTGTCGGCCTTTTTATTCATTTAAACTTTGATGGTGATTTTCATAGAAAATAGAGAAATTCACAAACAATCAATCAAATTGCAAATGTATTATGCGAAATTCTAAGTCTATGGTTATAATGAACAATTTGACATATTTTTCTAAAACCTGTCAAATACCCTATTGACAGCTATTAAAAATATAGTTTTTTTTTTTTTTTTTTTTTGGAATTTTATGACCTGGTAACTAAGACCTTTAAGTCAAGTCTTATTTTATTTTATGAAACACTGCACTATGTACTTATCACTTCACTTTTATATTGTTTGAATAGTGTTTTTAATATATTTATATATCGGTTTGTAAGTGTTTTTGTTTTTTAATAACAATTCAAGTGGCGGCGGGCGGGATGAAGAATCGCACTTAAAGTTTACATCACTAAGTTCACTAGCCAACACTAATCTGTCAAGCAAGAAGTTTTGACAGTCAAAAATAAGATGCTCCATGGTTCCTTCTTGGGATTCACAATGTGGGCATGTATTGTTTATATTAATGCCAAGTCTAAAAAGGTGTGACGGTGCAGTATTATGGCCAAAGCGTAATCTATTTATCGTAGTGATAAATTCTCGGCTGGCTTCTTTCAATTTATTGTACCAGGGTCTAACAGGTAATCTTTCTTGAATACTTCCATACCACTTTCCTTTGATGTCTTGGTCTTTCTTCCACATTTCTATCCATAACTTATATATATTTTCATTAATACATTGCAGGAAATCAGTCATAGGAATTTCCATTGCGTTTCTAACATCAACAGCATTATAACCTTCATAAGCAGTTTTATCAACTATCTCATTGCCAGAGATACCTCGGTGAGAAGGTACCCACAGGAAGGCAATTTTGATGTGCTTAAGATAATATTGATGAATTATTTCTTTGATAAAATACAGAATATAATTTGACTTAAACGAAACTGTAAGGTTAGATAAGGCTTTTATCAAACTCAGTGAATCAGAGACAATCAAAAAGTATTTACAATTGTTATTTTGGCGAATATGTATTAAAGCCTGATAAACTGCATATGCCTCTGCAGTGAATATAGTACATGTATTGTGCAGAACAAAGCTTTGAGAGAGTTTAGCATGTGGATCATATATAGCAGCACGCACATAATTACTCCCCCTACTGCCATCAGTGTAAATAACATAATAATTCTTATTTTCTGCCAAAAATTGCAACATATCTAAATTATTATTAATGGGATTTTGCAATTCTTTGATGGGATGTGAAATACACTGATAAGAGAAAGAGTAACATGGCCATGGGCACTGTTTTCTAATACCAGTAAAACTATTTTCTGTTTCCAGCAATATTTTGGACAATGTTGGAGATTTGCCATTCAAGAGATCTTCTCCTGTTGTTAGAGGCCCAGGAGTTCTACTTACAGAAGGTACAATTTTGTTTATTATTTTTCTGTTATTTGCAGCAATTAATTTAAGACAGAATCTCTCTGCAAGTAGGATACGTCTCAAAATTAAGGGCATAATTTTAGTCTCCACTTCCATGGCCCTTATGGGAGTAGAGCACATTATAAATTCTCCATTATAAATAACTTTTGAATTTGTGTTCTCATTGCCAAATATCATAACACTGCTTTTGGAGGGGTTAATTTTTAAATGTAGCTCATCATTATAATAGTGAAATAGTTGGGACAAGGCTCTGTTAATATTGTCAATTGCAATTTCTACATTATAATTACTACTGTAAAAAACAATATCATCAGCAAACTGCAAAATATCTACATTACTGTTTACAAATTTACAGATTTCACTTGTGTATATATTATATAGCAAAGGAGATAGTGTAGCACCCTGCATTGTACCCTTAGATGCACCTTTTGGACCATACAATGTATTATTATGTTTTACATAGAGTGTTCTATTATTCAAAAAGTTATATATCCATTTACATAGCTGACCAGGTACGCCTAACCTAGACATAACTTGTACAAGTATAGCTGGATCTAGACTGTCGAATGCACCTTGAACATCTAGAAATACACAAACAGTGTGTAATTTTTTATCCTTTGCATGTTTCAGGTCTAAAATTAAGGAAGTGAAGCTGTCTGCACAACTTCGCCCTCGACGAAATCCATATTGAACATGTGGAATGATGCCGTTAGATTCCATATACCAATCCAAACGATTCTTAATCATGTTTTCAAATATTTTACCAAGACATGAAGACAGTGATATTGGTCTATAAGAGCTGGCAAGCTCCGAAGGTTTATCTGGTTTGAGTATCGGAATCACACATTGTGTTTTCCATGATTGTGGAATACATTTACAATGCCAAAGTAAATTAAGAATATTTAGAAACATTTTTTGTGCAGACTCATCTAAATTTTTAATAATACAGTAGGGGAAATCATCTAAACCAGGTGTAGTGTCTTTCCGAGATAACAAACTCATTTTAAATTCAGACCATGTAAAAGCATCTAGCAAAAATTTGGAATTTAGATTATCATTATTTAGTTCGAAAATATTGCCTAAACTATCAGCATCTTTTAAATTGCAATTGTCGGATAATTTATCTAGAAATGGAGAAATAAACTCATCTTTATATGATTTATTGCCAGCTCTTATACCTTTGAACATTTTTAGAAGATTCCAAATCTTACTTATAGGAGTAGTTCTATTGAAAGTGTTACATAAGCTATCCCAACCTATTCTTTTTTGTTCTGATATAGTCCTTTTTTTTAATGCATCTTTTCTTTTGTAATCTAGATAGTTCTCCATAGTGGGTTCACTTCTATAAAATTTCAATGCATTGTAAGAGGCAGTTACACTTTTTTCACAAATGTCATTCCACCAAGGAGCTGGAGGTCTGCTTCTAAAATTATTTGGTTTAGTGAGTTTAGGAATTGTCATATCTTTTAAATTATCTAACCGAGAACAAAAATCATTATAGGTTGAAATAGGATCATACAATTTTAGGACTAAATCATTAAATATTGTTTTGGAAATAGTTTTATACTCCGTCCAATTTGCTTTTTTATATACATACCTATCAACAGGGGGATTAATATGATATTTATCTATATGTAGTGTAATCTCTGTTATTGTTGGGTAGTGGTAGCTGCCCATGGAATCATCATGTACAGACCACTCGCATATTGATGCGAGGTTAGCACTAATAAAGCTAACATCAATTGCAGACGGATTTCGCCTCGGGTTGTTAACAGTTGTAAAACTACCATCATTTAAAATACATAAATCCAAGTCATCAATGATATTAAATAAATCCTGACCTCTGCTCTTAGTGGACAGACAACCAAATGCAATGTGGTGCGCATTAAAGTCACCACTGACAAATATAGGCTTTGGAAGATCATTAATTATATTACGTAGTCTATTAATCCGTATATGCCCACTAGAAGGAGGACAGTATACACAAAGAATAGTCAATCTATCATGCACAGTAGTTAAGGACAGAGCAACAGTTTGAATGTCTTCATAAAATCTAGTGTTAAAAACTTTGTACTTTAAATATGGTTTAATCAGTATTGCTACACCATTATGAGTGTTATTAGAATTTTTATTATAAATGTTATATCCGGGTATTCTAAAACTATTGTCTTTAAACCATGTTTCGTTAAGTAAGCAAATGTCAACATTTTGTTTTTGTAAGAACTGAATCAATAAGGGTTTTTTACTATTAGCACTTTGAATGTTATACTGAGCAATACGTAGCTTAGACAGTGTGTGACTTGGATCCATTACTTGAGATTTTTAAGTAGTGTTTCTTTAATACTATTTACGGTGGTAGGCGTATTATCTCCCTTATTACCCAGTTCCACCAACGTCTGTACCAGGGCCATAAGTACATCGTTGTTGGCAACTATTTGGGCTTTGATGTCTACCTTAGGAGGGACATCTTTAGATTTATTTACACTATGTACAGGATTATTTACAGATACAGACTTATTTACAGATGTATATACAGGCTTATTTACAGATTTATTAACAGTGTCAATTGGTTTAATTTTTGGAGGTGGCAGAGGTGGGAATTCAATATTATCACTCATGTGTTGTTTCGTCAATGTAGCACTTGCATAAGTAATCTTATTTTTCTTTTCTAAAATTTTATTTAACTTAATTGGACATAATCTAGAAATTGCAAGATGAGGCCCGCTGCAATTACAACAGCAGATCTCTGTTGGTCTATCACATTCTTTATATAAATGCTCACCTCCACAAATGGAACATCTTTGTTTGCCATTGCATATCCTAGCAGAGTGGTTGAATTTAAAACAACGGAAACATTGCTGTAATGGGGGTATATAATCAAAAACACGGTATGAAAACAAATCATATTGTACATTGTCTGGAAGTACATTCGATAGAAAAGTAATGCTTACTGTTTGTAGTCCTACTCGCTCTTGCCCAACCTTTTTTGTGAATCTTCTTATAGCTATAATTTCATATATTGATGTAAGTTTGGTGTATAATTCTTTATTGGAAATATTTGCTGGTACAAATCTAATTATACCTGTTTTTTCTATTTGCGCAGCCGGAATAAAGGCTTTCAAGCCATGTTTGTTGAGAAAAGTGGTGTTGTTAATGAAGTTATTGGCCGTATTATACTGTTTAAATATTACTGCTATTTTATTTGCGTTTATTCGTTGTATAGCCGTCACCCCTTTTATTTCACTGGAAAATATATGATTGAGATAGATAGGGCTCTTATTGCCTATTCTATCCTTGTTGTTGGTAGCTTCAATAAACACTTTAAAATCTAGATATGTGGCATTTTCTGGGTAAAGTCTCTTATAGTCTGGTTTAATATATGGAGAATAGTCAAGCTCACCGCCGCCGCCATCCATGTTTATGTCTGTCCCTCCGCCTCCGGCCTCAGGCCGAGGACGTTTATGTGAGGTGGGCGGGTTATCCCCGCCCCCCTCGTTTCCTACCATTTTTACAGGTTTGCACACCTAGTACTGTTATTTTAATTAACTTTTAAGCAAAAAATTAGGAAATATTTAATAAAAAAGAAATTTGAAAATTTTTCTGAAGCGCTCTTTTTTAAAGTTCCCGCCAGATCTTAAAAATATAGAACTTATTCGGGTTGTGAATTGAGAATAGAAGACCGGTGTTCGCCGTTTACTTCACCCACGTTTGACGGTGGTTCAACTACAAAATTAAAAGGCTTGTATCCAATTAGTTGAGATAAAAAAAATGCATTTATTGAACGGATTCAGGATCGATTCGAGGCAGACTTATTCGCGCATGGCAATACAGTAATTTCATCCTCACTGTCATACTGTTACTGGTTACTTCAGTTGAGACTTCAGTAGTGTGAGTGAATTAGTGAACTAGTCTGCTTTTGCCATTCAGTCAGTGAATACGGTCGTGAAATTCCTGTTTGTGCGATCACCATTTATACAACATATAATTCAGTGATTACGGCTGGTTGTTTGAAGTACAGTTATAGTATATTTTGACATCAAAAATGGATTGGGTCCTCCCGGTAAATGATATACTAGAAGATGAGATAACAAAGATCACCTCAACATTAATGCCTCCGAGCTTTAGCGGAGATGTCCGAGCCGTCAGGTAACTATACTACTATCATTTATTTTGAGTTTTATATACATATTTTCATCAAGGTATCTTGTATCGGGAATATATCAGCATTTTGTTTATAAGTATTTACGCGGCAATCAATATTGCGACACACCTAGCCAAGGTTGGTGTCCTTATACGTGCGCACGGAGCGCCCTCGGGCGGCAGGTAGTGCGCGAGATGCACACAGATCGATGAAGCTGTCCGTAATTGAACAAAGCGGTACATCTGACGGACGGCAAGAGCCGCGACATTACACTTACACATTAAGGGAATAAGGTGCGTCCCTGCGCCGGCCGTGGCGCACCACGCACCTGACACAGACTGTTTACCTTGTATCAAAGGTGCCACCATTATAATGAAGCTGCATATTTCCATGTATTGGAATTGCTCAAACTTCATGAAAACATCAATCAATTATATTCAGATTTTGAATTCAAGTACCATCTACTTAACTGTAAAAGAATCACACCTGTATTCTCATAGAGAGAGCTGTATGATTGCATACCCACTTTTCACCAATGCCATTATTACGTCTCGAATATATTAATTCTGGGCTGCTACTGAGAATTTTTTATTAGAAAAGAGTTTATCCAATAACACTCTGACCCCAGGATACAACCCAGGACCACATTCACACCAGCAGCACTTGCAGCCACTATATCAGTGGGGTTAGAGCCGAGTGTCTTTGAAGTTACTTAATTATTTCAATAATATGGAGGCCCTTTGACATTTTCTTTTTCTACTGTCGAGTCAGCAAACATATATTTACATAGGAGTTATTCATACTGAATTGGAAAGATTGCTGAAGCTGACTGCCCAGAGTGCGCAGATGATGTCATGTTTTGTTACTTGTATTTGACACAAGGAGCTAGTACAATTGTTGAAATGTTTTATTATTTTATACAATAAACTTCATAATTCAATAGAGACCTATATCAGAATTGGACACATTAAGTGACGGCACGGTTGGCGCAGTGGTTGAGAGATCGACTGCTGAGCTACGTGTTGCGGGTTCAATTCCCGCATGGAACAAATATTAGTATGATCTACAGATAGTTGTTTCGGGTCTGGGTCTTTGTGTATGTGAATACACACTGTGCCTCGGAAAGCACATAAAGCTGTTGTTCCTGCGCCTGATCTCTCTCCGGTCGTGTCGGATTGCCATCCCATCGGACTATGAGAGTGAAGGAATAGAGAGAGAGCACCTGTGTTTGCACACACACTTGTGCTCTATAATATCTCCTGCGTAGTTGGTTAATCTCCGGTGAGATTGGCCGCTGTGACCGAAATCGGTCAGGAGGACATTATATCAGAATTATTATATGTGCTGTTAATAGTATGGGTAGTATAGCATCAATCACCAATTTGTTTGATTACCGGAGTGAAGAGGCTGCACTCCACAAGAGATGATTGTTTGCTGGAATGATCCTAATGTGTATATAAGTGGGTACTTAACAATACCCCCCTGCACCGAGTGTACAAGCAGTTATCATTGCTGTATATTGGTCACCTTCACTGCACTGAGTCATTATCATCATACTTCACAGATATATTTGAATCCACTGTGTACATTACATATTAATTATGTAGCACATATAAAAATACATAATTAATATTCAAGAACATGATGATTATTTTTGTGAATTCTATATTCTAGGGTACTATTTTGAAACATAAGGAATGACTATATGAGATGATGATTTACTTAACCCATTAATGCAAGGTGATCAGAATTTTTACTAACTTTTCAATGTGTTTATTTATTATGTTATCAGACCAAAAAAATAATACAATACCTCTATTCCTACGCGAAATTTGATACTCTTTCAGAATCTGAGCTCAAAATATCGATTAGACACCGAGAAAAAAAAAATGGTCGATTGAAACGTGGAAAACGGGAAAAGGTGATCATGGCACTCGAACATTAAGAGGATTTTTTTTTTTTTTTCACAAAATTACGTCGATGCTTTTTTTCAAAATGGCGGCGAGAATAAAATTTTTTATGAGATTTATTTTTTTAAACTATAAACAGAAAAAAAAAACTAAGAACAAAAAGGTCTTAAAATTATTCAAAGAACACTCTCAATTTTTCTCAAATTTTTGGATATAAGTTTTGATTTCTGAAAATTCAATAAAATCCAATTTTTCAAAAATACTTGAAAAATTTTTGAAAAAATTTGAGTGTTTTCCTTGATTAATTTTAAGACTTTTTTGTTCTTAATTTTTTTTTCCTAAAGTCTATAGGTTTAAATAAAATAAATGTGTGGCGGTCAGATCTCGAGAGATCTATAGCCGTACATCATAGTCTACTCCCAAGAGGGTTGTGATGTATTTCTTGACCGGGGTGGATTCAGGGTGAATTGGTCAGATTCACGCCTGTCCTTGTTCAAAGCCGTGGCGATCAACGTGCGGTCACGAAGAGCATCGCATCTCTAGCCACGACGAGCACGCGTTGAAGGAGGCACATTGTTTGTAAACAGAGGTGCCTGCTCGAAAATTCGTCAGAGAAGGGATTCGAACTACGAACCTTTCGGTTAACAGTCCGACGCCTTGACGACTGAGCCAACGCGTCTCCAGTCTATAGGTTTAGAGAAAAAAAAAAACTTGAATTGTACATAAAATTTTGTTTCTATCTACCACTACAAAATTCACGAACAAACTCGTACATCCATTCACTTGTGCATGGACACATATGTTCTATACAATTTGTACATGAATTATAAGTAAAGCATATAATAAAAATATTGGTTTTCACTTTTTCTAATACATTTGGTATGTCACGAAAACGTTCAAAATCTTCTGCTTCATCGCATGCAGAGTATGAATCAGATTATTCGGATTATTCAGGTAAATTTGAAAAATTGGATTTATTGAAATTTTCAAAAATTAGAAGTTGTATACAAAAATTCTGAAAAAATTTGAGTGTTCTTTGACTAATTTGAAAACATTTTTGTTGTTATAATTTATTTTCTAAAGTTTATAGTTTTTAAGAAAACGATAGATTAAATTTTTTATAAAAAAATTTCATTCTCGCCGCCATGTTGAAAAAACGAGTCGATGAAATTTTCTGAAAAAAAAATCCTCTTAATGTTCAGTGCCATGATCACCTCTGATTATAGTAAAAAGTTGATACCTTTGCGGTATCATTGTAAAAAAATACGATTTATTTTTTTTTTCGAAAATTTTCACGTTTTCCACGTTTCAATCGACCATTTTTTTTTTTCTTCTCGATGTCTAATCGAAATTTTGAGCTCAGATTCCGAAAGAGTATCAAATTTCGCGTAGGAATAGGGGTATTGCATTATTTTTATGGTCCGATAACATAATAAATAAACACGTTGAAAAGTTAGTAAAAATTCTGATCACCTCGGCATTAATGGGTTAATATGAATCTTATGGTAATGATATGCGTAATCAATTAAATGGATATTTTGACGTTGGTAATCTGATTTAAATGCCTTGACTTAATTGTACCATGTAAACAGGTGACCAAGAATCAGAAACAAGTGTAGTGTAAAGTAACTGGTTATTGATCTTGTTCCATGGACAAAAGACCTAAAACTTGTTTAGTAAAATGTTGAAAACTGCGTCCCATATCCCTATATTGAACCGATTATATAATAGTAACAGAGAGCTAAGAGCGTCACGGCATACACATTTGGAGATAAGAGTTGTATGGTGTTGGTATTATACTATCAAACTGATGTAGATTTATATTGACAAATAGTGGTGGCGGCGCGTCAACTCACACCGAGACACGCCGCGCCGACGCGTTTCAGCAGTGCTTTGGAAACCATATTGATTTACATGCATCTGTATACTGCACTCGACCAATTTAAATACACCTTACTTGAACGTCACCCCCCTCCCCCGCACTCAGCTCCCAGCGTACGGCCCACCTGAGATGAACTCTCTGTAGCACAATCGCCAATAATTGAGTTTCCATTCAGTAGCTATTACATAATATGTATTGCCATATAGTTTTCATTGGTTCAATGTGAATATTTATTATCATAGTTTTCAACAACTACAAATTAAAACACTTATATATACATTTATATGTAGGTACATACATATTGAAGTTGATGCTTCAAATCAGCATCTTGTAATCCTGAAGAGAACAGGCTAATACAATCAATTTTTTAGATAAATGGGTCAGACTCCATAGAGGATGCGGCCAAGGGGAAAAGTTGGAGTTTTTTGATTAAACACATATATTACGATTTTAGTCCCTTTTAGGTACACATTCACGTAAGGGTAAAACACTTTTTACATATTTAGTTACTTTTTAAAAGGCCAGGGTAGAGACATCGGGCAGGTTAGAGACTTTTATGTAATAAAACAATGAATAAAATCAACTTTTATTATACACTGTACTTAACTTATAATCACAGAATCATTTTTGTATTACAGCCTTTCTTTAAATCTAAATCTAGAGCTTCTTTAGTGTGTGACAAAAAGTACAAGCAAATTAACATGAAATCGTACCTTCAACAAATTTATCACTTTGCTGTTAGGTGTAAGTTTTTCAGGATTTTGTAATATTTTTTGTAACGCGCTAATTTAGTCTTTAGATTTTATTTATTTTTGTTTCATTTTTTTTATGAATTAAATATCTTTATCTTCTAGCTCGATCGGATTTAATCGTTTTTCACGTGTTAACTTTTTGCGTGGTGCCATGATCTGTAATAATATTGAATCGATTAAATAAAAAAACATGAAATCGGATCATAAACAAAGAAATTATCCGCTATCACACATAAAAAACCTATGACGGATAAACTGACAATCTCCTTAATTTATAACGTTTCCTGAGAACGTTGATACACACATTATCTGCCCTGGTCGGTGAGTATGTACCCTGGTAGTTATTTTGCCAGAGGAAATACGGCAGGGGACACAGACGTTTTCGTGACAAATTGAAAATTTTTAACTGACTTAAGTTATTACTGGGTTAATAATATATCACACCTCAACTATTACAGCATTGTTGAATTTAGGCCGTAAATTCAAATAAATTTAGTGAATTTTATAAATTTTACGACTTACCAGGGGAGAGACACAATCACCTTACGAAACTACTGCGCCGCACTGTCGCGTCGCGCCAACTAACAAATGACAGCGATCTAACGGCTCGTGTGTTTAATAAGTATATTATTATTATTATTGTGTATAATAAGTAATATTACTAAATTCAGGTTGATACGCGTCCTTGAGCCCTATTGTGAATATGGCCGATCTAATATTTCTGTTTATATTAACGGACCAAAACTCGCCAGGGTAGATACGCAAAAAAGCGAGACAGAAATGAAGTTAAAAAAATATTGTTATTTTGTTACTTGTCTAAACTAAATATTTGATTTTCTTTTCTTTTCACTCCATTGTTTATTTTGTTTTTGTGTGTATCTATTAGCAAAGTATAGTAAGCAAAGTTTGAAAGTTCTATTTTTAACTAGAATATTTCATATCTTGTCTCTAATGTTATAGATTATCCTTTTGTCATTAAATACAGTCATTGTTCACAAATTGTTTGTCCGACGGAGGGTAAGCCTGTGGTGATCTGTAATACAGGTTCTACCTAAAACAGACACCAGTCTCTATGTATTGCATATTTGACTTTGTACTGTGTCTTGATGATGAGAAATAAATAAATAAATATTATTATTAATATTATTATTGAAAATAAACAAATATTGTCGTATTTTACCTTTATAATACTTAAGTATACTTGTTTAAATTCGTGCTAAATATGGAATTTGCGACAAAGGAGGTATGTACTGTCTGCATGTTTAAGTAAAAACGTGAAGGTGTCAGGCCAGGGTAGAGAATTTTTCAGACATAAATATGGAATTTTAGGAAAATGTACTTTGATTTGCCATTTAAACATAATGCTATTCATAAAATACATTAAGATGCTGTGATTTATTGCATAAAATGACAAGACGTAGAACAAAAAAGCTATTTTATAATGATTGCCGTACACATTACCTCTTATCGTAGAATGACCCAAATATTATAATAACGCACTGCAAGAGCTAAATCAACCCCTGACCTTCATAGGACAGCATCATTCACTGATTTGCTAAAATATAATTAAATATACATATGTATGTAGATGTTAATAACAATAGAGTTCAAAGCATTCCCCAAGCATGGCGTGTTGGCTACATTCTGATGGTTGAATAAGTATACGAGTACATACACTTGAAGTCAGTTACAGTCACAAGCACAAATATGTATACAAATACCACTATTCCACAGTGAATTTTACAAACCAAGTGATTCTAATCTTAAACATATATTATAAGAATAGATTACTTGGTTTTCAAGTTTTCTTTGAATGTCCAAATATAAAATATAATAATACATATACATACATAATAATATATATACTATCATCCTGTCGTCCTACAATGACCATTTATCTACGCTGACTACTTGTGACCGTCACTGCTCTAGTACCTATTACTTCAAGTTTAACCGCCACTGTGAACACAATGACTAATTGACCAACTGTACCAGTATGACCATAGTATGCATGTCGACGTCAGCAAGGCTTGGCATTACACTTGTTATTTTAATGTTGTCAAGTTAATCATCATTAATAACTTTTGATGTACATACATATTTGTGAAAGAGATTTTCTCGATTGTTTTCTCGCCAACTATTCTTTGCTTATTTTTCATTATAATAAATGATGACCTACTATAATCAAGTATTTACGCTATCTGGAATTTTAAGCTATAAGTACATATTTGGGACAATCCGATTCGGAAAACAAATGATGATAATTTTCCTGACCTTCATAGTACTTAACAAAAAAAAAGACAAAGTAAAAAGAAATGTTAGTCTCTTTATAGCTGGTTTATCCTTATCTGATATAATAATTATGCTTGGTTATTGATATTTAAGACAGTTCTTAGGATTTGACATTTATGTGTGACAACAAAAAAAGAAATCATTATTACTTTTATCTGTATCGCACGTGGTCACAGTCATTATTTATCAGACAGAACGTAATAAAATTGTGATAATACCTATTCACATAATCATGTTCTAACAATAATAGCGACAAGCTCGCTAAAACTCGGCCTGCCTCCGCTAGGGATAGCAAGCATGGTGCGTAGCTGTGATGTAGGTATGGGTAAATAATGGCGGTGGCACACACCGCGACGCGCCGACGCGTTTCATCTCTGCCCGGGAAGTGCATCGATATTGATTCATGCATCCGTCTGGACGCTGCACTAGAGATACACGCATACATCAATATAGACCCCGCCGACCGGGTGGGCGGCGCCCGTCCCCCTGGCCCCCGCGCACCTGACATGCACCTAGTCATACGTCTCACCAATTTTAGCACTATGCCTCTCAAATACGGCTGACGAACTTGAAAAAACAGGAACCAAAGAAGACTTGGTCAATAAGTTAGCTACATGACTGCAAATATCTAAATGATTGTTAGGAGTAGTTTGAAAAGTAACGAGGCTGGTTTTGTAATAATATAGGTATCCACCATCGCAGACCAGGCGTAGGGAGGACTTTCACACTTTTGTCGTTGATATGCCACCGTACGCACGAAGTCTAACACCAGTATCACTGTTTATTTTGGAAAACATGTTACATGTGACATTTGACTGCCATATGAGACTGTTGGTAACAAACGCAACTGCTGTGCATGGGCTCCTGCTAGATTCCCGGGTCGGGCAGTGTTATTGGGTTTTTCTGTATGGAAATTTTTACTAGCAGCACGGAAGTCTGGATCTGTGCATGCATGTACATGGGACTGAATAGCGGCATAGGCGAAATGTGGATGTACAATAGTACACCTCTGTCTAACCCTCCGGGGAATACAGGCGTGATGCGATTTTAATGTTACATGTTGTTAAACCACCACCACATCTCTTATGTGACAATAAATTACAGCAACTTACAATAAATTAATTTCCAGTCCCAGTCGCAGATGGCAGGTACAAGCCCCAATAATGGGAACCATAATGATCTCTCATAGTGTATGCCGTGAACGGTCAATCGAATGGTACTCAAGTGAATATATGTATACTTGTTTTTGACAGAGCTATGCAAGATAGCCTCGCGAAGATGATCGACGCCTTGGGTGAGCAATCAGCAGCCGCCCAGGGCTTGAGCAAAGTCATCACCACCTCGGAGAAGTTACGCAACTCACCCGGGCACGTGCTTTATCTCTTGAAAGACCACAGAGGCAGGGAGTAAGTACCAAACCAATATTAATTGTTAAACTATAACTAGAAATGCAACGTATTGGCCGGCCGAAGCACCGAATATTCGGCAAATGATTTTTGCGTTTATGATGCGATATTGCCAAGTTGCTGTCATCATACATCTATATTGTGTGTTGAGTACCAGATGACTGATGCAAGGTGTTATCGTACCACCACTCAATAGGTATATAAGGGTAAATATTCACAGCAGGAGTGTAAAAACTACATGTATGAGAATGGTTTAGATAGATATAGTAATCAGAATTACAGATGAGAAAGAATGGGATGTTTGGGTCAGATCGTTTGTTCATGTGAAGAGGATGAATGAGAAGCGATTATCATCGAAGGTCGTAAGTCAGTTTGATAAGTAGTAGGTATTTAAGTAGGTATTTATCCAGTGTAAAAGAATACTTAGCTACCTCGAAATTCAGAAATTGCCGTAATCTTGCGTATCGTGTAAAGTTATACATAGGTATTTAATGAGAAGTGTGTCACCAACGCGCAACGTGTCATAGATGGCCAGTGGACCTTTCACTGTCTGATTATGTTTGCCTTCGGTGCCACTTGTCAGCGATCACCGCTGGCGCCGCGCCGTCTTGCTTCTAAACATGCGCTTATACATTAGTGATGCTTGCGTCATAACGAAAGTAGATAGGTTTTGCCACCGGACAGAACGGTAATACTTGATGCTCGCCAAATACAATAATTAGTCATAAAATTTCGTTTGTTGGAGAAGTTACTGTTTTTCATTAATGTGAACGAAATATCGCAGAGTTAGGTTTCGAAAGCTCTTTTAATTTTGTAACCTTAATATTACCTATTGAAATTACTTCACAAAATGTTCAGTTAGTTATTATATTGACAGTTTTATGTAACAAAATGATGTTGTGTTATGTTTTGCTGTGCGCAGTTGTAGGTCACATGTGTGTCCTACCAACCTATCCCGTTCCTAGCTGCAAGCGAGGCTGGGCGCTCTTGTTTCTCGGCGACTTCTTGCGCATGCTACCACTGCAAGTTTTCTTCATAGACCCCTTTATTCGCTATTTACACCGCCCATCGATTGTCATGTAGGTTATTTGCGGTTCCATTTATCTTTACTTCATAAATGCACAAAGGCATGCGAGAAAAGACATGTTGCTCTTTTTAGGTTTTCTTTTAGCTTCCTTGCAGTGAGAGCACAGTCCAGCCACCCCAACAGCTCCGACATAAAAGAGCAATCACGTTCTCTGCATTTCTTTGTTTAAACAGATGTTCTTTCAATCTTATCTGATCTCTGTCTGCGCGGACTTCATAAAGACAAACATTGTCAAGTGTCAGACTTTTCAATACCATTTAAATTTTTCTGGATCAGTGTGTTGATGGGACAGTAACATACTGAGGCTGTGTTTGTGACGTTGGTTCCGCGCTCGCTTAGTGACAAGCGAGCGCAGAACCAACGTCACGACGCCGCGCGCCGCTCGGCTTCGACTTGCGGCTGGACAGTGACATCAATAGAATCTCGAAATGCCTTGGAAGTCAAGTAGTTTAACAATAAACTTCAACTATTTAGCTTTGTTATATTCATTCATAATTTCTTCTATCACTTCAGACGCATGTTGATTAAACAGTATTTCATATTATATTCTATTTTATAAGATTGGCTTTATTATTACTTTTAAAATATTATTTTTAGTACTTGTGACTGTTTACTGAAATACAAGTAGTAAAAATAATCTTTTACATTATTCTTTTACCTAACTTAAACTTTAATTTAAAGTAATTACTTATAATTGTGGTATAAACTTTAAATTGTAAGATACAGCAGATAGCGACTTCATACAAGTTACTCGTACCTACTGTATGTACAACACGTTACGCTGTGCGCGCGTTCGATACGCGGCACCCGTGGGCCGTGGGTATATTTAGTATAGTAGGTGCATTTATCTTCATTTGACCACACGTGCTTTCCAAAAATTAGGTATTTGAACCACCACAGTACCTGTATCGTTAGCTATGTACCAAGCGGGAGTAACAGACCAGTGTCTGTTATGACTTCGCGATCGATCGACCTGCTAATCCGAATCGCCCCCGTCTGGCGGCTGTACAAGATTAATTATGTAATGTAATATGGCGTGTCTGGTACATCGGGGCTGAGGGCTCACCTGCGGCACTTACAGTTTAATGTCCCTAACAAAATAGATATTTTGTTAGGAGCCGAGATTTACTGTAGTATTTTAAAGGCAGGTTTGATCAAAACCTTAAGAGGTCCAATGGCACAAGACACCCATTTGGGGTGGATTGTCTCTGGCAATGTAGGCGGAGAGGTTGGTTCACATAATGTTATTAGCACTATGTGTGCTAAGGTCGAGGAGTGTGACATGTTGAAGCGACTGTGGGAGCTGGACTCAGAACCACTGCTGATCAAACGGCCTCTAACAACAGAGGAACAGGCATGTGAGGACTACTTTGCAGCTTCTACAAGAAGAGATGAAAATGGTCGCTACATTGTCAAACTACCTTTCAGATGCGAAGACCCGCCATGCAAATATGGCAATTCAAAAAGCATTGCCATAAAAAGACTACAAAGCCTTGAGCGTAAGTTGTCCAGGGACACAGAGCTCAAACAACAGTATTCCGAAGTTATTAATGAATATTTGACACTTGGACACATGGAGAAGATCACTGAAGAGTCTCAACGTAGTCGGAAGGATGCAGTATACCTTCCCCATCACGCAGTTGTAAAAAAAGATAGGTTGACAACCAAGGTAAGAGTGGTATTTGATGCATCGTCCAAGGGAACTAATGGCGTTTCTTTGAATGACACCTTAATGGTAGGTCCCACTCTACAAGCACACTTACGTCATATTGTAATGAGATGGCGGCAACACCCTGTATGTTTGACAGCGGACATCGTAAAGATGTACCGTCAAATAAAGGTTGCCGAAGAGCACGTGGATTTTCAAAGAATTGTCTGGAGAGACAATGCTGTGGGGGAAATCCATGATTATCGTCTATTAACTGTTACCTTCGGCACATCCTGTGCACCTTATTTGGCTGTCAAGGCGCTGCAGCAAACGGCTTGTGACGAAGGACATAAGTATAGTTTAGCGGCTGAAAAGGTTAAAGATGATTTCTATATGGACGATTTGATGACGGGCTGTCAATCTGAAAAAGAGGCTATACAGTTATACAAAGAGTTAAATGAGTTATTACAAAAGGGGGGCTTTATACTACAAAAATGGACTAGTAATAAGATTAATTTACTAGAAGGTTTAGAAGAAGATGTTAACAGAAACCTAGAAATAAAAATGGATACTGTTATCAAAATCTTGGGACTTACCTGGAACCGGACGACCGACGAGTTCGACTATTCCGTGAAGATGTCACCTCCTGCTACACCTGAAACGAAAAGAACTGTAATATCAGAAATATCGCGTCTATACGACCCTTTAGGGTGGATAGCACCTTGCATTATCACCTCAAAGGTTTTTATTCAAAAGCTGTGGATTGCGGGTATAGGATGGGATGATGAATTGCCACTGGAACTCCTGCAAGAATGGAAATATTATAGAAAAGAATTAGAAAAACTTGTTAAGTTTCACATTCCAAGATGGATAGGCAAAAGAGATGATAATGTTACAATCGAATTACATGGATTTGGTGACGCTTCGAATGTGGCTTATGCATCTGCTGTGTACTGTCGAATTATCGATGCTGACGGCAACATACATTCTAATCTCATAACAGCCAAAGCAAAGGTAGCCCCAATAAAGCAGATATCTATCCCTCGCCTAGAGCTCAATGGTGCGGTTTTAACAGCTAAGTTATTGACTGAAGTAGCTGAGGTGATGAATATTCCAAATTCAAACTTACATGCATGGACTGACTCATCTGTAGTACTAGCGTGGTTAAGCGATCATCCAAGTCGATGGAAGACCTATGTCGCTAATCGTACTTCGGAGATTCTGAATTTATTGGACAACGCACAATGGTCTCATGTTGAATCAAAAGAAAATCCCGCTGACATCGCTTCACGAGGAGCATCTCCAACTGTTCTTCTTGAAAGTGATCTCTGGAAACGTGGTCCAAGTTGGCTAAGAAATACCCTGATAAAGTACTCAAGACCTATTTCTATATGTACTAACATAGAGAAGAAGACAGTGAAGGTACATACAACCAAAGTGAATTCTGAAGTTGATTTTAATCTTTGGTCAAAGTTCTCCTCCCTTCGAAAATTAGTGAGGGTAATTGCGTTCTGCAGAAGGTTTTTGTTGTTGACCAGACGTCGTAAGGCTAATGTTACTGTAACACCTTATCTGTCAGTAGTAGAGATTAAAGAAGCTTTAAATCTTTGCATCCAGAGAAGTCAACAGCAATGGTTCAATGAAGAAATTAAATCTTTAAAAGAAAGTCAGCCTTTAAGTAAAAAGAGCCCATTGTATAAATTAAATCCTTTTATTGATAACAGCCAATTATTACGAGTTGGTGGTAGAATCAGATATTCCCAACTACCTGATGATACAAAACACCCAGTTGTCATACCTCATGACTCAAGTTTGGCTAAATTAATTGTAATCGATGCACATGAAAGAACTTTTCATGGAGGTCAACAACTGGTACTCAATTTCATACGCACTAGATATTGGATAGCCAGAGTAAAAAATATAGTTCGAGCGCATATACACAGCTGTGTTCCCTGTATTAGATACGCAGCCTCGACTAAACATCAGTTAATGGGTGACCTTCCAGCTTGCAGGGTAACACCCAGCAAACCTTTTTTGAATTCTGGTGTTGATTATGCAGGCCCCATTAACATGAGATTTTCTAAGGGTCGCGGTCAACGATCGTACAAAGGGTATATTTGTTTGTTTGTATGTATGGCCACACGCGCCGTACATATTGAGGCTGTTTCGGATTTAACGACAGAAGGTTTCTTGGCAGCATTTAAAAGATTTGTCTCCAGACGTGGTCACTGTCAACACATCTGGAGTGACAACGGTACCAATTTTATTGGAAAAGAGCTGAAGGTGTTATTTACTCAAGAAAGTGCGATGTTAAAGAAAATTGCAACTGCTTTGGCTAATTCTCGCACAGAATGGCATTTCATTCCTCCGCACGCACCTAACTTTGGAGGACTGTGGGAAGCAGGCATAAAAAGTGTGAAGCACCACCTAAAACGGGTAGTCGGAGATGCCAAGCTCACGTTTGAAGAAATGTCCACAGTTCTGTCACAAATAGAGGCATGCCTTAATTCTAGGCCATTGTCTGTGGCCAGCAGTGATCCAGGAGATCCTGTACCTTTAACACCTGGCCATTTCTTGGTAGGGCATCCGTTAGTCGTACCACCTGATTATAATTTCGAAGATTCGAAAATGAGCACACTGCGCAGGTGGCAATTGGTGCAGCGTATAATACAAGGTTTCTGGCGCAGATGGAATCAGGAATATTTGACGCATTTCTTTCAGAGACACAAATGGGCTGATCGGACTCCTGATTTCAAGCTTGGTAATATAGTATTAGTTAAAGAAGACAACTTACCTCCAGCCAAATGGTTGTATGGTAGAATTGTCCAGCTGCATCCAGGAAAGGACAATATCACGCGCGTTGTAACTATTCACTGTAAGGGAACTACAATGAAACGTCCAACTTCAAGGTTGTGTTTAATTCCCTTGACAGATTAAGTGTTTTATTTTAGGTTTATAGCATAGGTACAAGTTGTTTAATTTTATATTGCATGTGTTTTTATAGGTACATCTTTTGATAAGACCTAAAAATTTAAAGTTTACCAGTTTGTTTTTTTTTACTTGGATTGCACATTTAGTTATTTGTTAGTATTTTAGACAAACCCACCCCACGATAGGATTAAGCGCATAGAGCACCGTTCATTATTATTTAATGTTTTTAATTTTATACAGTCCACTATTTTTTTGTTTAAGTAATCCTAAGTTTGTTCATGGTGGGCGGTAAGGACGAGGTCCTTGGTGGGCGGAATGTTCAAGATGTAAAATATTATAATTAGAAAGTTGAAACCATAGCTAACTAGATGGTGTTAGTAGTCAAAATAGAAGTCGCTATGGTTTCGTTACCGGCATTTTGTTAGGTATTTTGATATCACATATTAAATTTGTCTCGTACTGAAGGAAAGTTGTTTTAATCAGTTACCTCCATACGGCTTTGAACCATAATTGTACAGACAGGCTGCTTTCGCAATGTTTCTGTTTCTCGACGCTGCCGGCTCAACTGGCTGGGCCTGACAAAAGACTCGAGTGTACTTGTTTTGCTCTGAACCTACATGTAGGTTAGCATCCGATGACTCAGAGCGAACGCCGCCTGAGTGTTTTTAGGCCACGAGATTATGGTGGCAGTAGTGTCCGTTATAAAGACAGATTATAGCCATAATATGTTTTACCTGAATTAGCTTGAGTATGTTCGTTAGCGAGCGAATAGAGCGTCGCGTCTGCCTACGTGCCGCACCTACACGTTGCGTTATATGGCGGTAATACCATTTATTGCGTGACGACGCGACGATCAAGGCAAAATTATAACACAACGAGACAGAGAAACGTTGAGTTACACGCGATCCTTACAATATAGTGCAATACTTCGCTTGGAACAAAGGAAGGCAGCTCACAGCCGCGCGCCGCACCGACTTGTGCCACTAAACTGTTCAGATGTACAATAATGCGATCAGGCTATTGTACCTGCCGTATTGGGGCGCAGCCAAAAGGAACGTACATTTTGATTATCTGCCATCTAAACTGCTGAAAGTTGCCGTTACTTAAATCAAGTATTATTTTACTTTATTGTGCTTTGTGTATGGAAGCAATTATTAGGTACCTACTTATATTTTAAAGTACATAATACCATGGTGGATGTATCGATAAGATATCGCAAGTTTCACCTATAACCGGGTGCTAGACTCTGAGTATATCTTAAGTCAATTATGACTTTATTTTAAATATTATCCAGAAGAACTTTCTTTATGGTTGAGGGCTCGGTGTTGTGGGCGTCGGGCGCGGGCAACAGTAGTGGCACCGGAGCTTCAAGGCTGGCTCCCGGTGGTGCAACACTGGGCAGTCGGCAGTCGACACTCGGCCCACATGGCTGGTGACCCGTGACGCCGCGCTCGGTACTTCACACGTTCACCTTCTCCGCTCCGCAACGACGCGCGACGCCGCGGTTGCACAAAAAACTAACCGCCGGACGATGACTCGGCTAAGACATGGTTTCAATACATTTTGGTTGGCATCTGGAAAAATATAACAAACCTGTCGTTAAAAATATATTAGGCAGGTAGTAATGTAAGCAAGAAATTCCGTTTTTTAAGTAAAGTTAGGCATATCTCGCCAGTAACAATTGACAGATTACCAGAACTTGTCTGGTCACTAAGTTGTCTCATTACCTAGGCGAGTCTGTGTGAGTTCTCTGGGTCACCACCGGTGGCGGATTAACGGGGGGGCGAGAGGTGCTGCCCGCCCCGGGCCTCTGGTCCTGGGGGGCCTCCAAACGCCACCATGTTCCCTTGAATAAACACGTGAAATAAACATGTCGTCGATCTACCTCACCACGCCGTTGTAAAAACTGACAGGGAAACAACAAAGACTCGTGTAGTCTTTGACGCGTCCTGCAAGGGATGTAATGGACTGTTTTAACTATGACCTAATGATTGGTTCGAGGTTACAACCAAACTTGCGATATTTGTTGATCCACTGGAGAGTTCACCGTATTTGCCTAGTATCGGATGTTGTTAAAATGTACCGTATGGTGCGCGTGGCTAACGAACATATAGAATTAGATCAATTTCTTAAACTAGAGGCCCATTGAGCATTGCCGCCCCGGGCCTCTGACGGGCTTATTCCGCCATTGATCACCACTATTATCAGTATCACCACTGCTTTACTACGGTCTACGCATGCTCTATTCACGTGCCGCGCCCAGCCTCGTAAACTCGTTATCATTCTATTTTACATTGACATTGTCTAATTCTGTTATATGAATCGTTTATCGCGATGTTACTTTTACAGTTTGAGTTGACGGAACGCTAACTTGTAGGAAGACATTGTGTAATTTATTTTTGACGATCAACGTTAGTATTATAATGACCACTTGCCCATGGTAAATTACAAGAATCATAACCATCAGCGGTGTTTTTAGACAGGGTAGGCAGAAAATTTTAAAAGCTTACTTACCAATAATACCTACTACATGTTGGTATTGGTTCGTCGTCTTGTGGATTAAATATAAATAAATAAAATAAATAAATAAAATATTTTTTTATTCATGTAGACCAGTTAAAGGCACTTACGAATAGTCAGACTCTAGTTGCCACGTTCCGAAGTGTTGTTGTTCTATGGCGAAGAACGGGCAAGAAACTCCATGGTTACTGTTTTAAATTCTGATTATTTAACATTCAATATAATGATAAATACATTATTTCCTCAAAATTATGTGAGGAAAATGTAGTGCTAGGTCTAGACTAAACAAACATGAAACAAACTGATAACTGAAAATTTCTGACAGTACTGCCATGACGGCTATGAGCTGACCAGTCCGAGCAGACAGCACCCGTACACGAGTATGACGTATGTGTCAGCGTCACTCAACTCAACCATATTGCAGGGAACCAATAATGATGTATGTGATTTGCCACCGCAAATATCTTATAATAAACATTTATATGAGTTATATAGGGTAGGCAGTGTCTTTGTGTCTTTATGAACCGCCACTGATAACCGTTATTACAAACATAAATAAGGTTTAGTCTGAATAAAAGTTACATTATTGTGCTATTTTATGTGCCGTCGATTTTAGAGGTGGAAGTGGTAGGTTGCGGTTTCCGACCTAACTTTCGGATTATGTCTATTAACATCGATTTCAGGAGAAGGACGCTACGGATAAAAGACGAAAAAAGAACTTGAACAGCCACCCCCAGCACATTTGCAGAGACTATTATCAGAGTTACAAAGAAATATCCAAGCAGGCTAAGGCTTGTAACCTAACCTAACCAAGTCATTCATCAGAAAGGTTTTATACAATAAACATTTATTTAAACAAATTGCATTCATTAAGTTTTTTCACATAT
Organism: Shargacucullia verbasci; assembly: GCA_947562105.1. Classification (NCBI taxonomy): domain Eukaryota; kingdom Metazoa; phylum Arthropoda; class Insecta; order Lepidoptera; family Noctuidae; genus Shargacucullia; species Shargacucullia verbasci. Next base: position 20,276,947 of record OX387279.1, read on the forward strand.
CGGTAAACGCCAATAGATCAATGTAGTCTAATTCTAGATACCTAGCACTGAAAAACAGCCAAAAATGTATGCAAGCGCATAATAAAAAAAAAATAACATTGCATCACGCCTGTATTCCCCGAAGGATTAGTCAGACTTACATTTCGTCGATGCCGTTATTGAATCCCGTGCAAGAAGTAGGAGGCGAGCTTATTGCCGTCTAACGGCCACAGTTCCAGATACCGTACTGTTACTGAGAATTTCCATACGGAAAACCCCAATAATATTGCCCGACCCGAAATTCGAACCCTATCCCTCACGCTCAACAGTCGCGATTGTCACTAGACCAGTCAGGCAGTCCGTAACTATTACAATAAGTTTTGTTTATATCATTATAATGTGAAGTACACATGGCATTGGGTGCATTGATCGTACTCCTAAGTAAAACGAAAAGTTCAATGGCGTGACCATATAGTATGTCACAACTGCGGAGACACTGACGCGTTTTTACTGTTTTGTACTTTTTTTTTTATCGAAAATGACTTATCGCCACAGTTTAAAACTTTACGTGACGATTCTATAATGAATCTTTTTTGTGATAAAATATAATAAATGACGACACGGTTGGCGTAGTGGCTAAGCGATTAGCTTTCTGCGCTAAGTGTCGCTGGTTCGATCCCCGCACGGACCACATATTTGTATGATCTACAGATAATTGTTTCGGGTCTGGGTGTTTGTGTGTATGTTACTACTATATGTGTTTGTAAACGCATCCACGATACAGAAAAGTTAAAAAAAAAAAATATATATATATATATATATATACACATATACAATTATGAACCCCCAAACACAAAGATAGTCACATCTTCGCCAAAATTACAGCTAAACTGTAAGTAGCGAGGCAGGTCTTATGAATTTTTATTAAGAACAACCGATCGAGACAGACCAACATATCTTTATAGATTTATAAATATTATAATATTTTTTTTATCTGTGCTTCGTTTGATATGAAGACTAGATGTCCGATACACTACAGATAGGCTTCTATTAATGAAAAGCGAATACCTCAATATGTGTATGATGAAAGCATATATAGCGCAGGCAGATGAAGCATGTAATGTATGCAACCATTACGCTTTATGTAGAAACTGCACTACGATACGATTTCTACAATTCGCGGCGCCGCGAGCCCGCGCAGGCGCAGCTCGCAGCAGCGCGCGAAAGTGCCATTCGCGACGCCGACCGAGCGATTGTTTAACTTAATTCGTTGAACATTAATTCACGATTCTGTTTGCTTCTAGTGCGACCTATAGTCTGATGTACACCTAGAACATTGTATCCAATATTAATACAAAACAGGCTCATCAGGCTAATGAAAGATTGCTTGTGTAGTTATTAAGAAATCATTGTATCTTGCTCGTGATGGTTGCACGTTCATATGAGCTAAACGCGTGGTCATCTTGTTGTGCAGAGGGAAAGGCGACGTGATCGGCATGCTGAAGGTGGGGCGCAAACACCTGTTCCTATTTGACGAACAGAACCAGGTGCACGAAGTGCAGCCGCTGTGCGTGCTCGACTTCTACGTGTTGCGCGATCGCCAGCGCATGGGCTACGGGCGGCGCCTGTTCGACTGGATGCTGCACGTGAGTACCCCCTCCGGTCCAGAGACCGGTCAGAACCACAACAGCGAAAATGTTAACTGGCTGACGACAGTTTTGCACACTATTTATAAGATTGTAGAATGGCAGCCGCATGCTGTTTACCATAAAACAACATAGTATGACCACCAATCCTGTACCCTAGCATAGAGATTACCATTATTCCCGCTGTCCCCCACCCGCTTGTCCGCCACTGGTGGCCATTTGCAACTATTACAATAAACATTTGAGCAACAAATGTTAAGGGACATGCTGATCGTTCTATTCCTTTCCTGTATTCAGCCACCTTCGGTACCGCGTAGGTCGTAGCAAACAACAAAGTCAGTAGTTTTGAATATCAACGAGACAATAGGAATGAATAAGAGCGTTTACGCCGCGCGGTGGCGAGCGAAATTAGGTATTTACAGCGCGCGACCGCTCACCCGCTTGTGTGTGTGCGTGCGTATCATCATCAGGTTATCAGCATTAGTTAGGATAAAAGTACCTATCGAGACAAATGAAATAAGCCTAAACACGATGGCTCTACTATAAACAGTAACCGAATTCTTGTAAACACCTCCCATCATCATCATCATCAGGTCATCGGCACTAGTTAGGATAAAAGTACCTATCCAGACAAATTAAACAAGTCTAAACACGGTGGTTCTACTATAAACAGTAACCGAGTTCCTGTAATCACCTTTCATCATCATCATCATTATGATCAGGTCATTAGCAATAGGATAAAAGTACCTATGGAGACAAATGAAACAAGCCTAAACACGATGGTTCTATTATAAACAGAAACCGAGTTCCTGTAAACACTTCCCATCATCATCAGCATCATCAGGGCATCAGCACTAGTTAGGATAAAAGTACCGATCGAGACAAATAAAACAAGCCTAAACACGGTGGCTCTACTATAAACAGTTACCGAGTTCCTGAAATCTTCAGGATCCATCATCAGGTCTTGGATGCCATCGGCTCCACCATCATGGCTCCTCACCAAGAAGTATTAGAGGACTATGAACAATTATTGTACAAATTTTCATAAAAAGTCAAAAATAATTCAACTGTTTACTTCTTTACCCAAAGTATCAATATGTTTTGGACTAGATTTATTCCAATTTATTGATTCAGAATCGTAATATTTTCTTCGAAAAAACGGAGCGCAGAGCGACACGTCCTTACCTTAGAAAGCCTCGGCTGGCACTGATCTCGCGCCGATATGCGGGTCAGTTTATATGGTATTTTTAAAAATTCTCTTATAAAAAAATAGTTAATAAATATTATTTTTTTTGCCATATTGTTACGGACATATTCTAGTAATGTAAAAAAATTATAATATGTAATTTAGCCATAATTAAGTTTGTCAAAATTGGCTTTGAAAATGCCTAAAAATATATCATTTACGCTATGTTGTTTCGTAATTTACTTTAGAATAATAGTAATTATTTAAAATGTTGTCTACTAGATTTAAAAAATAAAGGTTTTTAGAATACATATATACTCTATATATGTATTCTAAAAACCGTTATTTTTTGCTTTTATTTCATATACTTTGCCAGGTATCGAAGGATAAAGTAGTCATGTATCGTAAATTTTACGAAACATGGTGTCAAACAATAGCCCTAGTATAGAAAATTATTAAAAAAATTAAAATTGTTTTGTATTAGATTTGTTCTTTACAAAATTTCCTATTAAATGGACAGCAACTTTGATATATGATCTATACAATATAACGAAATAATGTCAGGATGAAAAATGCCAATAACGGACCGTACGGCGTAAAGGCTCTTAACCTGTGAGCAAAATCGCAACCTTTAACTTGGGTGGCTGGTCCTAGGACACTACTGTGACTATCACGAACAAACCAACAGTCGCACGCATCGCACGCAGTCGGACACACAAAATAACAAGCATCGTTAACACTGTTTGTTTCTTCAGGACCTTGAGATGCTTCCATGGGAGATGGCCATCGACGGCCCCTCGCCCAAGATGGAGAAGTTCTTGTCGCGCACGTATGGTGTGGATCGGCTCATGCGCCAGAACAACAACTTCGCTGTGGCGCCTGGCTTCTTCGACCGCTCCGACGCGGATATCAGGTGCGCTATTTTTCGGAATACATCGATGACTCCCATCAGTAACTGGTTCTATAATATGAAAGCACTGATCATGATGTACGAGGTACCTGTCCAATGCCGGCCTCTCGACCAAGCTTGACCATCATTCATCGTCTTAGTAGTTCATTCATTCAGCTGTAATAGTTCAAGAGTAACGCTTGTATGTCTGTTCCACGACAGATGCTGGAAACTAACAAGAAACGTATTAAGTTAATAACAAGAAACATTTAAGTTAATAATATAAAGCACAGGTCAGTGCAATTCCGAAGTTGTACGTTTGACTCATTGTAGTGTTAATTAGTCATCATCAGCTTTGCTGTGAGCCCAGGGGCCTAGTCGTCCGACCAATATCTCATGGAACTCAGTTACAACATATCAAACTTACTCTTAATATTCGATGAACACGTTCGCTGCCGCTGACAAACTATGGATCGTAAGAATATGGTGCGCTCTACAATGTGGGCCGATGCCTTATTATATAACACATATACATAGTTATCTAATAATGATTACGAACATAACACACCGGCAACGAATGTGGCGTGAAACATGTTTGCCCGTGTCGAGCTGCGTCGTATCAGTCGATACAAAACTAACGACATGTGGCGCCGCGGCTTGGCGCGGTCAAGCGGTATGGAGCCTTAGTGCTAAGAGCATGAGCGAGACAAGCTATAGAGGGCTACTATTTTGTACTGATAGTAAGCGGGTTGCGCATAGTGACGCTTCTGTTCATTCGGCGTCGGCTCTCTACAGTCCGTCACGCTCATACTCGGCAGTAGGACGCATGCCAGAGTACTAACGCGTTGTGGCCGCAGCAGCCAGTCGGGCCCCAACACGCCAGCCGTCGCCGCTGCCGTCGGACGCTTCGCCGCGCCCAAGCCCGCTTCGGCCATCGCTAACGTAAGTACATAGCTTTATCATTACTCAGGCACTCGCACTCATACGCTGTCCGTCTGTCGCGGGTCGCCCGCTACATTAATACATTGTACACTCACGAGCATATCGTGACGCAGGCTACCGCTGGGCTCAGCCTGCGGGCGCCGCACTAGCGGACGTCAAGTGACAACTCATAGTGGTCGCGTAGTACTAGCCGTAGGGTAGGCTGACACTTCATCGTGCGCTGCGTATTATGTACGTAACATGCTTGGAGATCACTGTCACCAAGGTCTACAATACAATACCTACAGTAGGGACTACAATGAAATGAAATGAAATGAAATGAAATTGAAATGAAATGAAATTATTTATTTTGCAATTAGGATTTTTCAATCACTTTTACACGTCTTTTTTAAACTAGATGGCGTCTACATTTTATGCAAACCTTGCAAGATATAATGTCCTTGTAGTAGTTAACCACTATTGCTCCGATGTTGACAGCTTCAACTGAAGTTCAGTGGAAGTAACAATTGCCAGCCTTCACTTTAAAACAATTGTAAGACTAACATAAGCATCTGATACAAATGAATGGACAGTGGCACGATGACATGATTGTACACCGTAGCCGTTAACAACTAACGACGGAGACAACATGGCCTATGGGGTGTACACGCACAGTAACATAACTGTTGACGTTAAAAACGTTAGCAACAAAACGTAATATGACGATGCCCACATAATTTAAAATTGTACAGTGTTAATACATTGTGTACATCGTTTATTGAAAGATGATACTGCCTATAAAAATATAACTAGGATGACTATGAATTATATGATTCTTTTCCGCATGCCGTGAATCCGTGATCGACGATAATCCGGTACGATTGATGAAATAGGAGACCTTCTAAAACATGGCTACAAGGGTTGGTGCCTGCGAGTACAAGTCTCTAATACTGATTAGCCGGCACGTTTCAGATCCTTCGATGGCAATGACTCGCGAAGTTGCTAGAGATGTGTGAGTGAGAACACACCAAGACGATCACTCCAATCCATCTGCCCGTAGCATACCATACCGTGTGTTGTTGTTTGTGTACAGTCCAGACACATTCGTAGTAGGAGGGCAGGAGCGCAACGTCCTCTCAGCTATGGTAGTCTCTTATCTTTCTTATACTACATATAATTTAGTTTCATTTTATTAATGTATTGTTTAAACTCATTCGCGATAGAGATAAGGTATGTGAGCATATTAACTTTCACTCACTTGCTTACATTGCGCCCGCGCATTCCGCAGCCCCGTCCGCGCCTATCTAAGACACAGCTCCGTGATAATGTGCATAATACCTACCGTCATAATTGTCAAGCGGATGCTTAAATCGGCTTATCTTACATTTTATATTTCTTATTGGAAATATAAAATGTACTATGTACTATACTTTATGTGGCAGAACCAATGCGATAAGGTATAAAAGAAACGAACTTGGGTGTTGGTTTGCCGCGTCTGGGGACTAGACAGATCTAGTTAACGAATATCTAAAGAGCGCTACGGTTCGGAATCGGTCAAACAACGAATATTTGCGAATCTTACCTGGTCCGCCGTCTCCGGACGCTTGACTTCTTGACCTTTTCTTGTTAACCGGCCGGCGTGGTAAGCAGATGGGTCCAACCGAAGAGTAGGTAACGTTCACACGTAAAAGTCTAGTATTACGTTTTGATTAGAAAGGTAGGAAAGGCACACTTAGTCCAGGACGATTGGTAAACTAGCAAAGTTTTTTGAGAGCACGGAGTTTGAAACGCGTTGTGCGCTCACGCAGAGGTCGATCTGAAGTTAGACGCGTTACGGCCCCGGTTTTGATGAGTAAGATTCGCATGCGCGGAATCACGCTTCGCTATTGGCCGAAATCCACACCGTGAACGCTCTGAAGTTACGTTTTTGACAGCCCAGTGTTGTCATATAAAAATGAATGTTGCAACATATGAAATTAACTATCGGATACGATACATACCGCCCACCAAAATACAACCAAGTATTTTCAAATTAAAATTAAGTACGATAGCGTAAACGTATATGAGCAATGTAAACTGACAAAGAATTGAATTAAGAAACTTAAAACTAATAAATTTGAAAACGTATGAGAACTAATTAAATTTGTTGGGCAATGGACAAAGTTTAGTTAAAGGTCTCGTTAGGCAATTCCCGTTTGACAATCGAACGGTAGCTATGCGCACAACCCCATCAGGACTTGTGTGTAATTCTTGTACGCGAGCTAACAGCCAATGCAAAGGCAAGGTAGAGTCAGTTTTGATAACTACCACAGAACCTACGTCTAACGGTTTCTCCTTAAATGTCCATTTAGCGCGTTGCATTAGTGATTGGAGATATTCGTTCTTCCAACGATTCCAAAAGCTATGTTGGAAGCGCTGTATGAGCTGCCAACGTCCTAATCGATTTATATTGAGGGTTGAGAAATCCTCATCAGGAACGGATGTAAGAGGCTCTAACGTTAAGAAGTGACCGGGGGTTAACACACTGAGATCGTTTGGATCGCTACTAATCGGGTACAAAGGTCGAGAGTTTAACATGGATTCTATTTGGACAAAAAGTGTGGTTAACTCCTCGAAAGTTAATGCTTGCGTTCCAACGATGCGGTATAATTGCGTCTTAACAGCTTTTATTTGTATTTCCCAAACTCCACCGAAGTGTGGGGACGAGGGTGGGTTAAATTTAAAGTCGATCTTGTTCTCGACTGCAGCGTTCTGCATGTAGGAAGAAAGTTGGTTACTCGCTCCCACGAAATTTGTCCCACAATCAGAATATATAGTAGCAACGCGGCCTCGTCTTCCAACGAAACGACGGAGAGCAGCGATAAAAGCATCGGTGCTGAGGTCAGAAACAGCTTCGAGGTGCACCGCCTTGGTGGTAAAGCAAACGAATAAGCAGAGATATGCTTTACCTATCTTTGCGCCGCGATGAGATCCGATTTTGATGCGGAAAGGGCCGCCATAATCGACACCCACAACAGAGAATGGTTTTACTTGGTTGACACGAACAGCAGGTAGGTCACTCATGTAGGGTTCAAGCGGAGCGGGCTTCGTACGATAGCATTTCAAGCATTTGGATAGACAATGCCGAATGGCACGTTTGGGTGAGAGAAGCCAAAACTGTTGCGTCAAGAGATACCATAAAGTGTTAACTCCTGGGTGACTATTCTCTGAATGTAATTTTTCGATAATCATGTGTGTTAGTCGAGAATTTCTGGGCAATAAGGCTGGATGTTTATGCTCAAATTCGAGACCGGAACGTGAAAGCCTGCCGCCCACCCTGAGGACTCCATGATTGTCTAAAAATGGAGTGAGTTTCCGAAACTGTTTTGAAATTAGTTTTCCTTCCTTCAATTGACTTATTTCCTTGTCAAAGTATAAAGCTTGAACACGGGTAACGATATTTAACAGCGAATGATGAAGTTCAGCTTGACTCAAAGGAAGTTTCAGGATATCTTGTTTCTTGCGTTTAAGGTAATGTGCGAAGCGAATCCAATAGCACAAGATACGTTGAACCTTTCGAATTGAAGAATATTTTTCCAATAGGTGATCAATAAAATGAGGTTCTTCTTCTACGAGTAGCACCTGGGTTTTCTCTTCCTCGCGAACGACGTCATCACAAGGGTGGGTAATACTATTCGGCCACTGATTAGTATTTTCAGCGAGCCAGGGTGGTCCCGCCCACCATAAGGAATTGTTGACAAGGTCAGAGGGAAATTGGCCGCGAGAAGCAATATCTGCTGGATTGTCACCGGAGGGTACGTGATTCCACTTGGCTTCAGGTAAAGTGTCTTGAATGTGGCTCACCCTGTTGGCAACAAATGTCTTCCACCTGCTAGATGGCGAAAGAATCCAGGCCAAGGTAACGGTAGAATCTGACCACGCAAAGGTATCGGTGATGGGAAGCAACGGTACGTATTTTTCTTTTATTACATTAAGAAAGTCCGCGAGGAGTACAGCAGCGCATAGTTCGAGGCGAGGGAGAGAAACCTTTTTAGTAGGAGCGACACGGGACTTGGCAGCTACGAGAAAAACCTGCACACTTCCATCGAAGTTCATACAGCGTAAGTAAACAACCGCTCCATAACCTGCTTCAGAACTATCTGCGAATCCATGTAGTTGACACGCTTGAGCTGGGAAGGTAGCGAGACAGCGAGGGATTTTAATTTGCTTGACGGTAGGTAGCTGACTGAGAATGCGTTCCCACTGCTGGACGATTTCGTCGGGAGGGTCATCATCCCATGATACATTTAACATCCATAGCTTCTGAACTAAGATTTTTGATGACAGTGTTATTGGCGATAGAAAGCCGAGTGGATCAAAGATCCGAGCTAGTTCGCTAAGTATCGTGCGACGAGTGCATTTGCGTGCTTGAGGCTTCACTTCAAAGGAAAAGGTATCGTTTTGAGGGTCCCATATTAACCCCAGAACCTTCAACGTGTTAGACTTCTCGACATCCATCGAAATTTGATTACTAGTGAGACAATAGTCTGAAGGTAAATCTGCGAGAAGCTCTGGCTTATTACTCGCCCACTTGCGCAGTTCCATTTGGCCTCTACTCAGAAGTTCGACTATCTCGGATTTAGCTTGAGAGGCTTGTTGGAGATCGGTACAACCGGTAACAATGTCGTCGATATACATATCCGATTGAACTATTGAACGTGCAAGAGGGAGATCCTTTTCATCTTCAGCTAGCTGTTGCATAGCGCGACACGCGAGAAATGGGGCTGATGACACGCCGTAAGTAACGGTATTTAAACGATACTCTTGGATTGGCTGCGTTGGATCGAAACTGGAACGCCAGAAAATTCGTTGAAATTCCCGATCTTCTTCTTTGATATAAATCTGACGATACATTTGACGAATATCCGCTGTGAAGACTACAGGGTGAATACGAAAGCGAAGGAGTATTTCCAAGATATTAGCCTGCAATCTTGGACCGATTAGCAACGTTTCGTTTAGCGATTTGCCTGTGAGATCTTTAGTCGACGCGTCAAACACGACGCGCAACTTTGTTGTAGCGCTATCGGGGCGAAGAACACAGTGATGAGGTATGTAATACCTTCCATTTGATAACTCGCGAGTTGGTACGAGGCTCATGTGACCACAACGTACATAATCGGTCATAAATTCAGAATACTGTTCTTTAAGAACCGGATCACTAGCGAGTTTTCGTTCGAGAGAATGATAGCGACGCAATGCCATATCACGTGATCCTGGGAACGTAAGATTATTATTCCCTTCTTTGAAAGGTAAGACGACAATGTATCTTCCAGATTCATTACGAGAGTGCTGGGTCACAAAAACGTCTTCACACCGATGTTCTTCAGGTGACAGCTGAGGGGGTCGCAGAATAGCATCAAGCTCCCATAGCTTCTTTACTTCAGTATAGAGTTGCTCATTGGTTACGACAAACGAGTTGACTTCCTTATCGTCATGACAGTCAACACTACCAAGAAGAATCCAGCCAAAGACCGTGTTAAGTGCCGAAGGCTGCTGAGGGCTTCCATTCACCTTTCCAGGGAGTAGAAGTGACGAAAAGATTTCAGCACCAAGAAGAACGTCTATAGGTCCAGGCTTGTGACAACTGGGATCGGCCAGTGGTCGTCCACGCAGGTGGTGCCAAGAAGATTTATTTAAACGAACGCTAGGCACGTAACCGCAAATGTTAGGTATAGTTAGCGCTTTAACGTTAAAAAGAATTTTGTTGTTCAAGCCGATTTCCAACTTGAGAACTCCAGATGCAGATGCCGATGATTTACCTAGTCCACTGATAGTACGAACTGATGGTGTGCAGCTAAGTCCTAGGCGAGACGCAGCGCGCTCGGTGATAAAATGAGCTTGGCTGCCACAGTCGATTAAAGCTCGTAGAGTGCGAAATTGACCAGATGAATCTCTGACATGTATGACCGCAGTTGAGAGAAGAACCACAGAATTTACGCCGATACTGGTGAGTACACGAACAGGAGGATGTGTTTCGACGGATGAGGTCTTCACTTCTTCACTTGGTCGCTCTTCATCATTATGAAGGAGCGTGTGGTGTTTTTGACGACATTTTTGACATCTGAAGAATGATCTACAGTCTTTAGCTCCATGAGAGGTTTTTAAACAGTTAAAACACCAACGGTGTGTCTTGGTGTAGTCAACACGCTCTGGCACAGAAAGAGATGCGAAAGTAACACAGTGAGCAATGGAATGTTCCGCGTCACAATAAACACATTTTAGAGCAGCAGGGGCGGGTTGAGAAGTCGAAGCTGCGGGTTTAGTATTCTGCTGTTTTTGCTTGGATTGCATAACAATTTGCTTTTCAGACTGTTTATCGGACTTTGATAGAAAAACTGACGGCGAATGCTTTTTACATTGACTCGACTTGCTTTGTGCGAGGTTTCGTGATTTGTCATTACTATTACTCGATTGTGAAGAAGAAAAATGTTTGTCACGAACAAGAGCTTCGGATTTGGAATATAGAAAATCTTTCAACGTCGTGTAGCACGGCAACTCGCATGTAGGATGAGCTTGTTCAAACTCACATCGCGTTTTCGAATCGAGTTTCGATAGTAATAGGTAGCACAGAATAAAATCCCATTTTTCAGTTGGTAAATCGAGTCCCTTTAAAATAGTCAGGTTTTCATTGAAGGTGTCAAGGACGCGGCGAAAGTCGAGTGGTGTGTTTGTCTTTATGTTAATGCTCTGCATCTCTTGCCAGCAGGTGAACGCAAGTTCGCGCTTATCACGGTAGCGCGCGACGAGCGTTCGGTACGCGTCCTCGTAGTATATGCCTTGGGCGGGAAATGTACGGATAAGTCCCAGGGCATCGCCGGATAACGTGGACACGAGATAATGCATCTTCTCAGTATCGGAGAGTGACTCGTTTTTATGAATGAGTTCGTTAAAAACATCATAATACTCAGGCCAAGACTTAATGGATCCTGAGAACTTCGGAATTTCGATTTTAGGTAGTTTCACAGATGTCGAATGCACAGAACGTTTAGAATCAGATGTAGGGTCACACGCAATACCGCGGGTTAATTGGCGATGGATAGCTACGACATCATAATAAATCTTGTCGAACTCTTCACGGCAGCTGTCTTCCTTTTCGCTATGTTCAACTTCGATCACAGCAAGGATATCCGCATGAGCTTCTTCGAAACAATCAACATGTTTGGTAACGGATGAATAATGCGCAAAGAACAGATCTATCGCGTCAGAATTATTTGTCGACTTTGCTTCCAGGGCCACCTCTAACATTTTCTTCATGCGATTAATCGCTAAAGTACGCTTGCGTCTCAGTAAAGGTAAGTCGTGTACACTAGGATACTCCATTTCGATTGATTTTGCAAAAGCTTTCGATTTAGTAACACTGCTTCGCTTAGTACGATACGCTGCCATCGTTTGTAGAAATGAAACGCAATCACCAACGATCGAGAAAATTAACGGACTACGGATGGGAAAATGTGTAAGTTAATATGCAACGTAACGCCACCAAATTATGTCCTAAAACAATTTTAAATACGAATATCGCAGAGAAATAAACATTAAAACGAACTATGACAATATACCTACGCGAGAAGCCTACCACTATGTTCGGCGATAGGTGAACGAATTGAGATAGGTATAAATTGTCAGAGAAACTAATAACGACTATGTAGTAGGCTAAGAATTATTTGTTGTGACGAGTTATGACAAGTAGAATTAAAGTGTACCGAATTATAAGAGAATTTACACATAAAACTAACCTGTCGGAACAACAATCTTCTATTATCACCTGTTACACACGTATTTCACTAAATAAATGTTTATTTCACCACTACGAACGATATTTTGTTACTAGAACACTAATAAAACACATTTTTATTGATCTGAGATCGCAATCCTTTGTTTTGTTTACCTACAACGAATACGAAATTTGCGGTGAACTGAACTAAGTATTTGAATGTGTACGAACGAAGTATAACGCTACAAAATGACGAAGTCGATTGAACGAGTGAGTTTTGAGCGCAACTTATGTACCTTTCTAATGCGGACGGATTATACAAAACGAAGATTAATTTAATAGAAATTTCGCTAATCCTTGTAAGAAATTAGTTTAAAACATTGCTAAAATATCAATTTAAGCAATAAAATGCCTGCCAACCAGTAAATTGCTCATATACGAATAATAATTTGCAAAATTTATTTCGATCGTAATTACGATAAAATTATGTGAAATATCAAATATGGCGGATTTAACAAATGAATTGTACCGATGTAAATTATGAATGTAACGACTCAATTTTACTAATTGGAAACTAATACTGTTTGAAATGAGTAGGAACCACTAGTTCCCTGGTTTCGGCACCAAAAAGATGTGGCAGAACCAATGCGATAAGGTATAAAAGAAACGAACTTGGGTGTTGGTTTGCCGCGTCTGGGGACTAGACAGATCTAGTTAACGAATATCTAAAGAGCGCTACGGTTCGGAATCGGTCAAACAACGAATATTTGCGAATCTTACCTGGTCCGCCGTCTCCGGACGCTTGACTTCTTGACCTTTTCTTGTTAACCGGCCGGCGTGGTAAGCAGATGGGTCCAACCGAAGAGTAGGTAACGTTCACACGTAAAAGTCTAGTATTACGTTTTGATTAGAAAGGTAGGAAAGGCACACTTAGTCCAGGACGATTGGTAAACTAGCAAAGTTTTTTGAGAGCACGGAGTTTGAAACGCGTTGTGCGCTCACGCAGAGGTCGATCTGAAGTTAGACGCGTTACGGCCCCGGTTTTGATGAGTAAGATTCGCATGCGCGGAATCACGCTTCGCTATTGGCCGAAATCCACACCGTGAACGCTCTGAAGTTACGTTTTTGACAGCCCAGTGTTGTCATATAAAAATGAATGTTGCAACATATGAAATTAACTATCGGATACGATACACTTTATATGTACTATATATATATATATATATATATATATATATAATACTATGTGTGTGTGGTGTTGTGTTGCAGGTAATCCACGGGCCATGCTATGAGGAGGCCACTCGTCGGCAAGTATCTACGTCCTTACACAATACTTTATAATTAACTATATCATTCTTTGCATGAATCACGTTGATAATTATAATTTCTTTAGTTTCCTTATGTTTACTTTGCGTTTACATTGCTTGCAGTTACGCGCGGTCGCGTCGCGCGATGAATTCGCACTGACCGCCCGAATCGTACGCACGACACGACCATGTCGGCCCGATCACATCGTACCAACATACATTACTCACACAACTAGCACACTGTAATTGCATACAGGCGGCCATAGCGACTGGAGCTAATGGGGCGAGCTGCCTTACACCTGTCATCCATTATTGTCAAAGCTGTCACTATAACGACGTACGGAGAGCAGTCAGTGCCGTCGCTGCTCCCGTTGCCCCCGGTGCCGGTGTGCTCCTAGCGCACACGCCCCTCGTGTATAGTCGATGGCAGTGCCGACTAACATCAGCTCGCCCGCGCGACCTACGCCTCTGCACAAGCTCGACACAAATCTATATCCATGTTGATCTAATTATATAGTTTTATCTCTATTTATATCGAAGCTTTTGTCACGCACTATCGCATTGGACAAAAATGCATCGAATGGTTACTTACCAACAATTTTTTTTTAATTGATATTTCATCTTGAATGTCTACTTAAATATTAGCTTGCATAGATCCGGGCAGAAAATTACACTTATACAGCTTCACATGTAATATCGAAATCACACAACACCGAACAAAAGACGTCGTCACTAACTCCAAAGACAATCTAGTGCCACGTCACGCCGTGCGACTGCCGTGCATGTGTCTGTGACATTCCGTCAAATTAGCTCGCTGGGAGTAATTTATGTACTAAAGTAAACCTATTATTGCACACAATTACTACATACTTGTATTAAGTAGTCGACGCCGCGCGTGCTGTTTGCTCGCCGGTACTTGTATAATGCTATCAAAATACAAATAGGAATGTCAACTGTCACTTACTATTTGCAATTTACAAGGAAAATTATATTGCACACATGACGTTTTTTTTTACATTTTATAACTAACTTAGTATTATGATATCAATTGAAGATATTAGTTTTGAAAAAACCTTCATCTTTTGTTTAAATAAGAAAGACGTCACAATATGATGTAAAGTCGCGCCTACTTTAATATCGATAGCATTTTACAACTTTAATTTTTGAAGTGAAAACAATTGTTTCGTTTCTTGAAATAATTTAATTTTGTGGTAAATGCTTTTGTTAGGCCAGTTGCATATAAATCATTATGGACACATGGATGGGAGATAGTTTGATTCTCATTTAGCTAAATCTTGAGCCCGGCTCAGGTGATGAATATTTTCCCCTATAACGAGATTAGCACGAATTCGAATAGTAACAATAAAGTATATATTATATACACAAATATAATCGCTCAGCGTCTATGCGGTAAAATTCCGTATCGAAATGGAGAAATACCCCGTAGACATGGCGTGAAAGCTGAAAAGGTCGTGTACGGTATACGAGAAAATAGTTGGCGTGGACCAGGCCTTACGTGTGCTCAGGTGTCGTAGTGGCAGTGTATCTGCTGGTACCAGCTTGTTGCAGCTTTATATTATCAACTGTAAATAGTTATAATTATATACGAAGTTATCTTAAAGACACAAAATGATTAGTTATATTGCACTGTGATAATATTCATGTTTGTCTAGCGTTTCTTTTTTATTTTAATTTATTATTTATATTACTCATTATTTAAATATATTTTAGTATGGGGAGGAGAATAGAGGGGTTGACTTGTATTACCAAATAATCCGTTTTGTTTTGTTACTCAATCTGTTGTGAACACCAAAGTTAGACTTACAGTAGGACGCATAGCTCACCTGCATCAGTGCTGCCAGTCTGGCTCTGTAGCCACACCTCGCTAGCTACGTAGGTAGATGGCGACATGACAGGAGAGGGCGCGGGCGGTTGGCTTGGCGATCTTGTTACGTTGCAGAGTCAAGATATTGGCGCGGCCCGAAGGACAATTCACTGTCTTTATTACATGGTTTAATTATAATTGTTTTACTATATACACTTGTATATACTTAATAAAATAATTATAGTAACACGACAAAAAGTTTTTATAAGAATATTAAAAAGGAACATCCATATTACTCTTGCTATTTGTTCGCGATCCATATCTGTGTTAAACTTATGGACTATGTACACTTAGCGTCAGATACACTCCAACAGTTAAGTTGTTCCGATAGAGCTAAATATCTCACCTACACATCTTCGGCTAAGTAAAATTATTCAAAAATAGGGAAACGAGTATTGTCCTCATTATATTATCCGTCAGTTAAAGCACTTATATATTATGCTAACTGTCAGATAAAATAAACTTATCCCTTTAACGGCTGATTTTTAAATAGCTGAATAATTTCAAACAAAAATGTGGACATCGAAAAATCAGACCTATAACTGAACTTGTCTGTGCCAAATGTAAACATGATCTCGCTAAAACATGTTATTACATTAACTTAACTAACTTCCCTTATTGTTAATAATTCATTACGATATTGTTCCATTAATTTTGACCCTTCGCTGACCCGAAACTAATGAGTAGGTACCTGTAATGTTTTGCTTTATTTTAACAAGTTGGCTGTTCCAGCGTGCACCTGACGCTGACTGTAGCTTGGTGCCATGTATCAAACAGATTTTATCGACAAAAGTAGCGATAATAAAACTGTATTAAACTTTTCAATGTAATACATAGTGGAGAAATCATGGAACTGATACAAGATTTGGTTAATAAAGTTTTTTTTTGTTAATTTTGTACATATTGAGTTTTTAGATGCTTTCATTGTTTGTATGTTGAAATGTTGTAAGGGAGAGCTCGTAGCATGTTAGAATATGATGTAGTCGCGTGTGTGTGTTCTGAGTGGTTGTGGTGATGTTGCGCCGCAGCTCAGGTACGCCGGAGGCCGCGGGGCCGTCGCGCCCCAACTCGCAGCGCTACGACGTGGGGGACTGGGACGACGACTGGGCGCCGCCCTCCGATGAGGACGACGACGACGAGGATCCCGAGGATCCCGACGAGCCCGACGAGCAGCTCGCGTACGAGCACGAGCCGCCGCGCAGCCCCAGTGTGCCCGAGCGGCCCGAATCATTAGGCGTGCAGCGTGGCGCCGCCGATGCGTCCGTGCCGGCCGCCGGTATGCCGTCTGGCGGGCCCTCGGCCGCACACTCCGCTGCCGGCACGCCGTCGAGCGCCGCCGGCCGCCGCGACTCCCAACTGACTGACCGAGGCTACTTCGACGTTAAATATTATCACAACAAGCTGTGGTAAGGCGCGAACAATGACGCGTTGCCAACATTTTATTTATTTACACGTTTTAATATACAATTTTCAAATTATACAAGTGCGTTCGCCACTTCGAACCGTCGAAAAGAATCGACTCGCGCTGATAATTGAATTATCTACGCCGTAGATTAGTATACTAAGTAAGATTCCGGCCCGAAGCTGCCGAGATGTGCTAAAAAGAGCACGTTTTGTTTTTTATTGACTAAACGCAGTCGCTATTGGCGCTACGTCCGAATTCATTACCCGATAGCTTGTAAGCACTAATCTTACACTGACGACGGCCTCTCCCGCTTTAATCAGTTGAACAAATTTACCACGAAAAAATAAATAGTCTGAATGTTAACATTCCATCACCATCAGCCAAACATAGGTACCTACTTACCTATGTTAGTAAAACAAATACTTACTCCATATAGTTAGTTTATTTAATACTTTACTAAGTATATAAGTACATAGCGATCTCAGTCGCGGTCCGGCCTCCATCGCTTCGCTTGCACTTGTTACTAACCACTCACTCGACATTATTTGGAGATCAATGTTTAGTTGCCTTCAGTATATATATACACTTAGCTTACCCGTCGTCACTCACCAATTTTTATAAATTATTGATGTCTAATAATTCTGTCATGAACAATGATATTATTAATAAATGAAATAATATGTATATCGATTATTGTTTTATTTAAAATGACCTAGTTTTTGTTGTGTTGTAGTTAAAGTTTAAAACACATTCACGATCATGATAATAGGTTGCGGTAATCGTGAACTATTCTGGATGTGACGTCCGTCCCCTAGGGAGCTTGGCCCTACATAGGTACGACCACTAGTCACGGTTATCTATGTCGGTATTTGCCCGGAACCAAGACTCGCTTCACAGAATCACTTAAAAATACATCGGTCTTCCTGAGAGCGGCTCACCCTGGGTGTACGGTGAAACCGTATACTGTCAATCATTTTAATACTCAATTAGCGGCCATCGCGTGTGCTCCCTCACTCCTTTATATTTGTAATCTATGGTCCAGTCAATAATAAAGTTAATTAGCATTTAAAGCAGTGGTATCATTTAGCAACTTTGATACCTCTACACTGGGTATTCAGACCCGTTACAAACCTTGGTATGGGGTGTGTGCGTACTACTGTGAAAGCAATTCATGACCAACGTTCTCCAGCAAAGCACTGCGATTACTTAAAGTAGGTACCTTGCTTTCTAAACGCTTTGTCGGTGACCGTCTTTAACGCATGCGGTTAGGGCTACAGCTGGAATCGAGTAGAACGCAGCGGTGCTCCTGGGAAGCGCACCACCATGCTGTAATGAAACCACCTCGTGACGCCCCAAGTAATTGATACATATAATCGGGTACCTACTTAAAATGAGAAAATATGTTCATGTAAAAGCTTCACTCCTGCACAACGAAACTCTAGGTTAGTTAATGCTTTGATAAGTCCATACAAAATCTGTTCTAATTTCAAATTACCAGCTAGATAACGTTTATCTGTGCAACCAAAAAGTAGCCGTTTAGACTGTAAAATGATTTCACAGTTTGGATAAGTTGTGAGTGCGCCCAGCCGTATTCGTGTAGTTAACAGGGAAGGGTTACAAAAAATTAAATGATAGACCGTCATCTTAAAGAAATTGTTTTATTTCCATTACAATTGGACATCTGTTATGTATCTTTGGATTCTATTACTTATCATAGAAGGGAATCAAGAGGGTGGCGAACCAGTGGGAGAGCAGGGTTACATAGATACTGCACAGAAAGCGGCCGTTCTGGGGAACCACTAAGGGACGACACGCGGCTGCGCGGACGACCAGCTGGCTCATACACAACGGTATATACGAGATATACATTAGATATCGATTAATACATCAAGCACTCTGAACGCAGTTCATCACACCCTGCGCTAGTCTCGCCCGCGAGATCAGCTCGTCCGTGGGCGACTGCGCGCCACCACGTGCTAACTAAACTAACATACGCGCCGCAGTGTGCCGAGTGTGCGCCGCCGCCGACAGACGGCACCTCGCGCTCCCTCCACCGATACAAATAAATTCGATCTATTTTGAGCATCGCCTATACGATCGCGTACCATAAAACTGTCTTCAGAGTGCGTGCTGAGCTCGGAGCCCCCGCCGGAGCAACGAGCGGGGGGGTACGGGCGAACCTTCCCCAATAACGCGGGGCGCGGGGATCCGCTCCGCCTCCTCCTTCAGCTAATACAAAATTCTTAATGATAAAATGATTACTAAAATAGCTTGAAGGATTGTACACGAACCTATTTTAAAAAACTTACGTATATACGTATATTTATTATAATAATAAAGACTAGCATACACATGTTACACTTAAGTCGCGCGAGCCACTCGGCCGCCTCGCCGCGGCGCCGGCGTCGGCGGACGACTCGCGCAGCTTTACACAACGGTTCCTGTAAATGTTTTGATACCGATTTAATTGATGCCGATCGCAATAGTATATCATAATTTTATTAAAATACCTTACAATTTCGATTAATACAAATAATAGTAAAAGAAAATATTGAGCATAATTATCATTATATTATAAGCCGTATCACAGTACGCTAACTTAAAATAGTTTATGTTTGAGAACTTTATTTTGTTCGCATTATAAGTAAATAAAATATATAATATGCGCAAGAACGGTATATCAAATACAGCGATGCTACAATCATGATGCACGACTAAGTATACGATACAAGTAAATCATAATTATAATATTATATAGGCCCAAAACAAACCAATAGATAAAGACAGTCTTTAATGAGTGCGGGGCGCGGCCGGTGCCGCCCGGTGCCGCCCGGTGCCGCCCGGTGCAGCGCGCCGCTTACCTTCAAATCATACGAGCATCGCCATTGGTCCGAGTCGAACAAGTCTTCTAACGTACATAGTAACTACATATTTTAGTTAAATGCTAAACAAAGGAGTACATTGGGAGTGTTCTTTACATCTAAGTAGTAGGTAGTGTATCGCGTACAGAGGAATGTAGGCACGGCCGGCGGCCGGCGGCCGAGCGCATGCACCGTCTCTTATTCAAGTGATTCACAGAGCCTGGAGCAAACAAAGCACGGTTGTAGAAATCCTAGTCCACCCTATGCCTTAATGCGCTACCACAAGCAAATTTGTCAGTACGTAAATTGCCAAAATTATCTAAACATTCCCATGTATATTATTCAATGATATTGAATAGATGTTAAAGGCCTTTTATAATTCTACTTTGTTTGTCCCAAGCTCCCTGTATCACCTGTATATCATACTATTACAAAGTTAATTCCATACAGAGCGAGCGAGCGGCGCTCAATTACTATTACTAATGTATTATGTTACACTATTACAGAAACCTATGGAAAGTCGTCGAGTGACGCTGCTGAGCAAGTCTCCTCGGTATGTGGAGGCTCAACGCAAATATCTTACAAACTTACATTTTGGCACTGATAAATAAACGACATAACAAACTAGCGGAACTCAAACGAACAGCGTCGAGGAACTGAAGGAGTCTCGATTATTGACATGTATCGCCAACTATCAATACAGAGCGCGAGGCACGCGCGAGCGTGCCGCCGCTGCGCGCACGCACCACACGCCGCTACTAGCTTACACACTAACAGAGAGTATTTGATCGTGCGCCACGGGACACCACTACGAGTCGATAATAAATATTCATTCGTCGTTACTCTCTTTGGTTTGTATATAATTACATATACTTGTTGCTTGGTACACTGCAATACATAAGACGGGTGAAGATGTGTCTCAAGTGAGCGCGGGCGGGAAGTACACTGAAGCGGGGGTGGGGGCAGCGGGGGCGGTTTGATACACTCGCTACGGGAACATTATGTTTACTTACGAAGTAATCATACTACAACGTTCTACATAGTCGTTTGAGATCGGTTACATTGATACTGATACTGAGATAGCTTGACACGGTGATACTGAATGTTGCGACGCGACTGTCGCGCGTCGCCAGTTGCACTCACTTGCTGTTGTTCATATAATCCGTGTATTAATTTATTACTGGGGTACATTGTAAGTGCTCCAGATTTATCTAAAAAAATACAATTTAATGTTAGTGGAGTTTGTTCACACTATGAACGTTTAATGTTATGATGCATTGAACGAGTTTTTTTTTATATAATGTATATAAGGGCAGAAGGCGAATATGAAGGTGTTCACAGGGCTTTTATGTCATTTTATACTCAATACTCATTTACTATAAAGGATATTACAATTTTATTGATATTGAAATTATTTTCGCATCTAATTCATTAATTATTTGAAACTGGAAGATTAACGAATGATTTAAATAGTTTTGTTGTCAATGCAAATAAAGTATAAGATTGTAGTATGGTACATACCATACTAAGTGCATGGTGCAAGGTACATACCTGTGCACGATGTCAGCGAGCTCCTTGAGCGCGCGCTCGACGCCGTCGGCGAGGTGGTGTGTGGGCGGTGCGGGCGAGGCCAGTGCGCGCGCCTCCGCTTCGAGACGCGCAGCGGCGGCGCGCAGCTGTACACGCAGCGCA
Organism: Shargacucullia verbasci; assembly: GCA_947562105.1. NCBI lineage: Eukaryota > Metazoa > Arthropoda > Insecta > Lepidoptera > Noctuidae > Shargacucullia > Shargacucullia verbasci. The sequence continues at coordinate 20,298,468 of OX387279.1, forward strand.
GGGGAACAGCGCCGAGCGTCCGCGGCGCACGCGCACGCGCCTCCCAGCCTCGCCAGTCGCTCCGATGTTTGCAGCCGCCATAGAGAGCCGCGCCCACCACCACCCCCTGCGCCTGCCACACCCCCCGCGCCTGACCCGCCGCAACCGCGACGAACCTAACAACACACATTTTATGAAAGGGAAAGGCAAAACGGGGGTTATGTAATATGTGGTATAAATACATTTAAACGAACAATAAAATTATTAATAAAACTTCACCATTTATATTATTCATATACCATTTTAATGTTATAATTTTATATAATAAGGATAAAGTAGTTATCGTTTTATAGTAAATTTTTGAATCGAGATTAAACAATATCATAAATATGTTGATGTGACCGTTCATAAAAAAAACTATAAAACTGATATTGATCACAACTGCATACGTGTGGTACGTATGCAGTTGTATAATATATTATGATATTGTTTAATCTTGATTAAAAAAATTAGTTCGCGCAGCTCGACGGTTCGCTGAAAGACAAGCACGCTTGCCGCTAAAGATAGGATGCAAAGAAATGGCGCATCTCATCCCAATCTACCGACTTGTGCTACCATACCCGCCTAATACCCTTTGAGTCGAGATCGGGAAGTAAACATGACAGTACAGATTTCACCAAACAGTGGTCTTATGCAGCTGATACTGACACACTATAATGGTCAGGGGCACAGTTGTCAGCAGAACGTCCAAACAATTAGCAGTGTACTCTTCAACGTCGGGTACACGAGTAGCTTGGTCGACTAGTTGGGAGAGATTTAGCGTTAAGCTAATCTTTTTTTTTCCATCATAAAAATCCCGAACAACCACGACTTGGACATTGGACATTTCCATTCATCCAGAACAACGCTATAAGCCTTTTTTTACATTTTCATAGCCCAAGAAAGCCATAGCAAAGCAAACTCTTTCAGTTTACAGTAAGCATTATTGTCCTTGTTGATGGTTGTCAAAAGGTAGATAATAAAAACTATAATGTCACAAAAGGTCAAAATAGTGACAACCCTAAGACATATTTTTGAAAATAATTTTCTCAAAACCTAGGCCCAAGTAGAAAGTAATATTTTTGTGGGAACTTTAATTTAAGGAATCTATTTGTACCAAACAGAGGTTCTATTTGGCGGTAGAATAGTAAAAAAAAAAAAATCGGTAAAGCTTTTTTTTGCGTGTTCTATTACCATTTTTAATTAAATAAAAACGGGATAATATGCGCCTAGAATTGTTTCATAAACCTGCATAACAACCAAAACCCAAGTATATATAGTTTTTCTGTACGAATTATTTTCAGTATTATAAACTCCGAAAAACATTTTTTTTTTTAAATAAATTATTCAAAATTGACCCATAGGAGTACTACTCGTGCATTTGTAGTGATCTATTGAGTAGAAATATTCAATAAAAAGCGGGTGTCACTTTTTTGGGGTTTAAAAAACACTATGCTAGGCAATTTAGGTAAATATCAAAATACTTAGCGGTCCCCCCACGCGACAACACTTGGATATATTACACGTTGTCGAGAGATAGACTGCTGAGCTACGTGTCGCGGGTTCGATTCCCGCACGAAACAAATATTTGTACGATCTACAGATAGTTGTTTCGGGTCTGGGTCTTTGTGTATGTAAATACATACCGTGCCTCGGAAAGCATGTAAAGCCGTTGGCCCTGTACCTGATCTCTCTCCGGTCGTGTCGGATTGCCGTCCCTGAGGACTACGAGAGTGAAGGAATAGAGAGAGCACCTGTGTTTGCGCACACACTTGTGCTCTATAATATCTCCTGCGTAGTTGGCTAATCTCCGGTGAGATTGGCCGCCGTGACCGAAATCGGTCAGGAGGACATTATATTACCAGTACTATTTATATTACAATATCAAAAACTTAAAAGACCAAGAGGTACCTACATATTTTTTTTATATTCTTAGAAATTTGTTTTTGAGTCTGGGGTTATTGTTTTTTTTTTTTTATTGGTTCAGTTCTCAATCTCTTGGTTTGATTTCGTCTTATACTGTTCCGGTTAAATGAAATACAAGTAATACTTAGTGGTGACACGTACCTCGTTGGTGCACCAGTCGAGTGTGTTGCGTAGCGCAGCGAGCAGGTCTGCGTCGTCGGCGTCGTCGGCGGCGTGCAACGGCGTGGCGTAAATGCCCTGCTTGCCCGGCTTGCCCTTCACGGCAGGCTTGCTGGGCACAGCGGGCTTGTCGTCACGCCGCCGCGCTGCGCCCGAGCCCGCCCCGCGCCGCTCTTCAGGCGACGCGTCGTCGTCGGTGCGGCGAGCCTTGGGGCTGAGCCGCTCGTCTGTCTCTTTATTCTCCCACAGTTTTTTGAGGCTACTGATGCTGCCGGTGCTACGACGTTTGTCGTCGTCGTCGCCGCCACTTGTGTCGAGCGAGCCGCTCTCGGATCGCTTGCGCTCTTCGTCGCGCGGCTCCTCGGGCGACCGCTCAGCCTTCTTGCCCGTGCCGTTGGTGGCGGCCGACCCGCTGTCTACCTTCCGCAACCGAGACTTGAAATCTATGATGGAGCGCCCTGACTTATCTGACTCTTTGGTCACGGTGGGCATCTTTTTATTTGTTTCGACCTTTTTGAGTTGAGATTTGAAATCAGTATTATTTTTCGGCTCCAGGCCTTTCTGATCAATATTATTATTGAACGGAGTCTTCCTGAGACTAGCTTTTAGATCTATTGGGGAAACTGTCTCTTTGGTGTCATCGTGCGTTCGTACGACAGCAGCCGGGGCAGCCGGCGCAGCGGGTGCGGAGGGGATATCAGTCCGACGCTCTGTGCGGCGTAGCGCCTCCATGTTGAGGCTCTCGGACAGCTCGGACACGAGGCGCGTGACGGGGTCGCCGAAAGACGCGTGCATGTCAAGCAAGTCGTCGGGTGGCGGTGAGTCTTTCAGTCGGTGCTTCTTCTTATCGGCGCGTTCTTTAATCTCAGCGACCAATTTGAGCTCAAGCATCTCCTTCATGTTCCGCTTGGCACGACGGTCGTCGTCCAGCGGGTCGGGGTCGGTGCCGGCGTCGCGGCAGCATTCGGGTGGCGGCGGCGGCGGCGGCGGCTGCACGTCTTCGGGTGGCGGCGGCAGGTCGGGCGGAGGAGGAGGGAACTCCAGCTCAGCAAGACGCGGCCGCGGCTTGGCAGGACTGTCTGTAAACGAACGTAGAGGCGGCGCGGCACGAGCGGCGCGGGGCGAAGCCGGCGCAGGCGCAGTCACGCCACCGGACGAGTTTGAGCGGATCATGTGCGGTTGAGCACGCGCTGTGCGCGGTGACAGCGAGCGTGCCTCGTCGCGCGGCTCGCGCACGGCGCCCGCGCCACCCGCTCCTCCGCTCTGTCGCAACGACTCCAGATACGCACCGATTCGCGCGCCCTTGGGCAGCGTGCCGTACCTGTTGATTGCACGCTTCACATTCTGCACCTCCAGGGCCGCCACTTGTACTCCTGGCTACAAATATTTCCGTTAGTCAATATTACGATAAATACGCGTATCAAAGCTTGTGTGCCACCTGTAACAACATCTTCATACATTTGCAATAGGTATTATGTAGTACATGCAATGTGACACAAAAATTAAGTTTGCAGGGCGCACTAACAAACATATGTGTGAGTCTGCGAGCCTCCTAGAATAGTTCAATCAGAGTATATGTATCTATGTGTGCGTATCGGTCTACAATAACTTATTTTTTTGTTCTACGACTTTAATTCACAACAACCATTGCACATGATTCATGATCACATTGATTTTGGGCACATTACCTTAGGTTGCGGCGCGTCGTGTTGCGCGACGTGTTGCTGGAGGTGCGCGGCGTGCGCGTGTTGCGGCGCGTGCGCGTGGTGGCGCCGCTTGTTGCGGTGGCGCGGTTCGCCTCCCGACTCATCGGTGTCGGGTGTGCCCTCCGCCAACGAACCCTCCGACGACGCCTCGCGCCCGCGCCCGCCCCCTGCACACATACACACACACACAAGTCATATGCCAGCCGCACGTGTACACACTAGCCGCGACCTAACACCAGGCACGCAAACGCACACACACACACCGTCTACACAGATCCATACCATACGCGAATATTAAATATTTTTATGTTATTAATAAGTAAATAATGATGATAAACACTACCAGTATCAAATATCAATTATATATTAACTACGAGATACTTGTAAACAAACGCGTGTAGCGTGTAGCGTCGTTGCACAAACGCTTCGCTACTCAGGCTCGACTGTCTTCCGAAACGTAACCGTACTATGATTTAGGTAAATGGAAACTACATAATAAAACAGAGTGCATGGAAATCTAAATATCTAAAGATACAAATATATTTCAAGCTCCCAAAAACACGAGTCGTCGCTGTCCAAAGTGCCTCGACCCATCACCGTATGTAATTTATGTATTAGTTCTGCGATACAAAATTACGTCCTCATACGATGACAAAACATTTAGTTCAAGCAAATTTATGTTCATTCGCGCCGTGACTACAGCCCGGTACTGTGACGGCATACCTATACAAATTTCCAGTTAGGTTACAAATACAAAGAAGCGGTATAGGTGGCGGACAGTCTGGCACAGCGACATTAATCTCGGCAAACTCACTAGCGCCAACTGCTGGGCCGCTATGCTTGTCCAACAGTTGGGACCAGCGTGTGAGCCGGGCACGCGAGTGGCGCATGCATGCACACGCCGCTCGCAACACACAACAAATACTCAGTCGACGCGTACATTAACATTTGGTGCTCGTTGTCGGTGTTGCGACTTGCGACCGCGTTCGACGACGGCCCGATACAGAAAACGAGTGTAATGGCAATTACGATCGCGAGGATTCGAACTGAGTACATAGAGAGAGAACTCACCCAGTGGCATGCAAGTGGTCGTAGAAGAGCGAGAGGGCGCTTACTAGCGCGCCACTGAGCGGATTTATCAGCATGTAGCTATGTTTTCTGTATGCTAAATTAAAACACACGCAAAAAGAAATAATAATACGCTGGTAGCTTGAAGGCGCGTGTCGCGAGTACAGGAGCCGCCTGTTATGATATAACAAGCTACAGAACAATTAGAACGCTCTTTAGCTGGTTCGATAGTAGAATGGCGTACTTTGGTGACGTTTTAGTTTTGTTCTACGCCTGTGTGATTAGTGTTGTTCTGCGCCTGCGTGAGCTTGTCATCCCACGTTTCACGAGACACCCTTCCCCTTCGCCTCTAATAGCGACCTCTAGCGGTCTTGAACTCGCGACACTGCGCATCGCCAACTGGCTTTAAATGTCATCTAGTTATAAACATACATTATTATAACAAACATTCATATTATGTTCATATTTCATCTAGTAATTCGGGAGGTTTACGATAAAACAATATAAATATAATAATACAGTAGGTAGTGTGTCTATCCGAATCGCTTCGTATACTTACGCCGTGTGACAACCTATCGCTATACAGCTAGCGAGCGCGCGGCCGGATAAACAAACAGAAAACGCTATTTAAACTGATGCATGTCATTACATAATTTATCGTTATCTTATACATAATATGTAGTTATATCAAGTCCGTCTACGTCCGAGAGCATCAATCAAACATTACCACCGCTCACAGGCGCGGCCCACCAAGCTAACATCACTTATGTACAACAATTATATTATTTATTACTAAGAAATATCAAGTGTTCGGCCCGCGCCTGCGACGGTGTCCATACATACATAAAACAAGATATACAAATACATAAATAACCATGATACAATAAATATATGAATAACGTGAGCGAAGTGTCGCGGTGACTAACGAAACAGAAGTGGACCCCGCGAGCGCCGGCGCCGGCGGCACAAGCGACGCGGTACACATGTCAGCACTTATTATGCTGTGCTCCTCATTGTTGGTACTCGGTGCAGAATTCAATTTAACAATTTTTTACAAGATCGGATTACATTGGTGCCATAATAAAAATGATTGTCATATATAATGTAATCGTCGCACCAGTGGCGTGCCTAACATATTACAAGCCTAACTAACCTGCCGAGTGTTAACACGGCATGTCACTTGCCTGCCACTTGCGGGTTACGCTACGTTAGCTGTGGCCAACACTTGCCGTACGACTAGAGGCGTGCACATAGTTTTTAGACAGGGTAGGCAGAAAATTTTAAAAGCTTACTTACTAAAAATTCCTACTGCGTGTTGGTATTGGATCGTCGTCTTGTCGATTAAATAATGATGTATGTGATTTGCCACCTCAAATATCATAATATAATAAACATTTATCTGAGTTATGTAGAGTAGGCAGTGTCTTTTTGTCTTTATGAACCGCACGCCACTGCGTACGACATTGTACTCGAAGGCGGGCTTTTCACCACATTTCCAAAACAAAACAAGCAACTTCCTAGTTTTTATTTTAAGTTGCAATAGTTCATTATTTTTAGTGTTAGTTACTTACTTGTATGCCTTGTTTAAAAGGTTTGCAGCTTCTTAATTTTTATTTTTTATTCAGGGAAAATGGGCGAGCAGTAGGCGCACACATACGCAATAATTCTATAAATACCCTATATCAGTCCATTTGCCGTAACGTCTGAGCCTGGCATCTTTTATTTTGTCGCATATATGTATGTAGATGCTACCATAAAACTTCCCCTGACAAACTCCTCGCGTACCAGACTCCCGATCATCGTTGCATGCGCATTTTATTGATTATTGTTACTAATCGATTACTAACATTTTATATAAAATTTCGTGATTGTATTTATAAATTACATAGAAAATATTCGACCATATTTACATTATGGCTGTGTGCGTTCAGTTCCCGTAGCCTGTCGAAAGTTCAAAGGATTGAACAAGGCCGCGTCACTAATGTCGCGTATGCGTGCGTGCGCCGGCGCCTTGAGTAGACGGTGTGTAACGTGGAGCGAGGAATGTTTATCAAGTGTCAATGCCATGAAATTAACATAAAATATAAGACAATAATTAATGTGCAAGGATACACATCATAAAGTATATTACAAAACTGTATCTATATCTGTAGCGTCAGTTAATGTTAAACTACGCCTGTATTATTTAACAAAATGTCACTGAGTTTAAAGTGTAAGCTAACGGCTCCAGTGTACGTTGCACCATGTATCGTCCTGGGAACGGTTTTTTAGGATCATCTTGGTTTATGAATAGCGTTGATATTATATATATATATATATATGATGCATATTGATGAGTTGTTTATCTGTTTAGTTCTCAAAATTATAACATTTTACATGTGTGGGGTGGGTTCAGGTGGAGTGCGTGTTATAAACTGACCGTTGAGCGACGCCAGCTGGTCGTCGACGCCGGCGTGCTCGTCGGCCGCGTACTGCGACTCGCGGAATGAGCTGCAAGATGACAGCAAGCTGCAACATTCATACACACTACTTGTAATAATCGCACCACTCGACGGTGTTCAATATAAGTGCCATGTCAAATATAGATGGATGTAAGGGAGCAACACATCACCTTCTGCTCCAACTGCCAACCTCACCTGCACGCGGTACATCCTGCAGTAACTGACGAGGCTCTGACGACCGGTTGATGGCGGTATAGCCCTTCCTAAATAAGGCACAGCGAAGTTTTCCGGCTACTGATGGGCAGCAGCATCAGTGGTGCGATACGCTATGCCCTGCGATCGCCAACACGCTTGCCCAGCGCGGCGATTATGGGCATACACCCTATGATAAGCGCAACAATAGATATGGCCCCTAGTTCCGGCCGCCCCGCTATTCCTGACCAAGGTAGCGGCTATGGTAACGGCGGGGCAGGGGGTGCTAAGAATCACCGAGTGATAGGCTACCAAAAACAACTGACCTTGGCTACGTATAATGGACGAACTCTGCGTTTGGACGAACATGTGGCACAACTAGAGACGGAACTAAATAACATCAGATGGCACATACTCGGGTTACGTGAAGTCCGAAGAGAGGGGGAGGACAGTGTAACTCTAGAGTCTGGTCACCTCATGTATTTCCGTGAGGGAGACCAACCATCCCAGGGTGGCGTAGGGTTCCTCGTCAACAGAGTCATCGCTGATAGCGTTGAAGAAGTCTCCAGTGTGTCGACTAGGGTAGCGTACCTTATACTCAGGCTACCTAAGAGATATACCCTGAAGGTAGTCCAGGTCTACGCACCAACCTCGACACACCTGGATGAAGAAGTAGAGGATATGTACGAAGACATATCCAAAGCCCTTCACAACACCACAAAGGCTCACTTCAACGTTGTCATGGGTGACTTTAACGCTAGAGTAGGAGTACAGGCTTGCAGCGAATCGAGACTAGGGCCGCACGGTTTCGGTAGAAAGAACCACAGGGGAGAAATGCTCGTCAACTTTCTCGAGCAGGAGTCGCTAATCTTCATGAACTCCTACTTCAAGAAAAAGCCCCAGAGAAAGTGGACATGGCGTAGCCCCGACGGTGTGACCAAAAATGAGATCGACTTTATCATGACGGGCAAAAGGCATATATTTAGGGAAGTCTTAGTGATCAATAGGTTTAACACTGGAATTGACTACAGACTGGTCCGAGGCACCCTAAATATCAATACGCAATGTCTGAAAACTAAAGTTTTCAACCAGTGCGTCCTACCCATCATGATCTACGGTGCTGAAACGTGGATACTCACGGTGCGACTAGTAGTAGTAGTCCACCAATTCAAAGTCGTTCAGCGAGCTATGGAGCGGGCTATGCTCGGAGTCACTCTGAAGGATAAAATCCGGAACGAGATTATCCGACAGAGGACCGGTGTAATCGACATAGACCATAGGATTAGTCGGCTGAAGTGGCAGTGGGCTGGTCACATAATCTGAAGAACCGACAATCGTTGGGGTAGGCGAGTTCTCGAGTGGAGACCGCGAGTAAGCAAACGTAGTGTAGGGCGCCCACCAGCCAGATGGAGCGATGACTTGAGTAAGGTGGCTGGTAGAAAGTGGATGCGGAGAGCCGAAGACCGGGCTCAGTGGCGCTTACTGGGGCCTATGTCCAGCAGTGGACGAATATGGGCTGATGATGATGATGTCAAATATAGAAACACTATGAAATAAATATTTTTGCTTCTGCATACAACTTGATGGGGACGACAACTGGGGTTCTAAATAGAGATGTGTTGACCTGGTGCGCTTGGGCGGCGTGGGCGCCTGTTTGCCGCGGCGGTTGGTGGGGCGGCGCATCTGCACGGCGCGCGCCTCGGCCCCCGCGCCTCCCACACCCCCGGCACCGGCCCCCATCTTCTTTACCGACATCTGCGGCGTGCCGCCCGGGCACGTCGCGCCACCCTCCTGCAGTTGCTTCTCCACTTCTGCACATTACATACATAATTCTTTGAGTACGAGACATAATATCACCACAAAACCTCCACTACTGGTCAGTCCACTATAATAAACATCTCTGCCTGGGTGACAAAAATAAAATAGCGATGCCACATCTATAGCGCCATCTGTGTGTCAGAGCAAGATGGCGCCATGTTGTGAGATAAATTGTTACCCTCGGTGATAGAGTTGTCCTGGAACATGTGCTCGAGCGCGTGGTGGATGTCGCGGAAGGTGGGTCGGTCGGCGGGGCTCCACTGCCAGCAGCCACGCATCAGCTCGTAAACAGCTCCCGGGCAGCCCGGCGGACACTCCATGCGATACCCCTGCGACACACAGCTCATTCAATTACCGTGGCATACCCTAACATCTAAAAATAAGAGTAAAAACTGATAAATCATACTCTTGGCTGCAGCATTAAAGCACGGATACAAATGAACTGAACAATGCGTCAAAATAACTTATAATTAATTAGTATCCCGTTAGTACCCTCCCTATTGAGATACCTGGTAAGTACAGTCACAGTAAAACATCGTTGTCTTAAGGTCCATTTCTGTTTGCTCAATGCATGATAGTATACGCGTATACGATTTTTTCTTACTTTACTAAACTTTTTTACTTAATAATTTTATGATATATTTAAAGAAAATTTTAAACTCTGTTAATACTGCGCTTTTGGTCTAGTAGGCATTAGATCGCCGGTAATAGCTTTGTCTTTTTCTTCTAAATTTCTTATTATCTCTTCTCCTTCCAATTCACTGGCACTAGAATGTTCTTAATTCATTTTTAATTAAACTTAGCGTTTTTCAAACAATGATTAAAAATTTAACTATCGTCTCGTGTTTCAAGCTGTCATGGACACTTCGATAAACAAGTAGTTGCTGGGTTACCGGGAGGAAAAGTGATAGTTAGGCGCATGCGCCCCAGTGTAATCTAACCGGGAGAGAACGAGGTACTTTTGTTCCACATACAGGGGACGAGAAGCGAACTTTTCATCCCGGATGAGAAAAAAGGTTTTAGGTTGATGTCAACTAAACATTGGTCAAACTATTGTATTTTGCCTTCGTTTTCAAGTCACAATATGAGCCCTGTCGAGACAGGGCTCATATTGTCTCATAAATTACATTTACATTGTTTCCTTTATCTAGATAAAGAATAAAGGAAACAATGTAAAAACTGACAGAGGTTTTTGTACCATGACTGTACATAAAAACGTATGTTGTGTCCAAATTTCAAGATGTTAGCTTAAACCTAGACGTTGATATCTCTCCACATCGAGAAGGCACGCGTGTGACGTATGCACGCACGCATTGATGCGTCATCTTACTGAGACAATACAAGACAAAGAGACTAGTAGTGACGCTATTGTTTGGAGCTCAATAGAAACAAATATTGATACAGGATAGATCATGATACATGCGAGAATGTACCAAACCTATTGTACTGGCTGTATGTGCCCAGCACTAATGATTGAACAGGGGCAGCACTGGCGCCGCCATGTTAATTTTATATTTTTTGAATCATTCTAACTATGGTAGTACGCACGTTGTCGTATAAAAATAAAATAATATTTATATAACCTCTCGTGGTATTAATATGACCATCATATGACATAGAAGATATAACAATTTGGCGACGAGGATGGGATATTAACATACCTACTTGTACTTGTTATTTTGGTGTGAACACTGGAACAGGTCCATTTCAGAGGTTAATAACACAAAAACTAAATGGTTTAGACATAGTTGTTTATATACATAATATATATAGTAGAATGGAAAAATACTATCAAAAACAAATGAAAAAGTGATAATTTGTTGTTAAAAATAAAAATTCTTGAATTTCTATTTCTTATAGTGATATTCCATACAGAAGCCAAAACACCAATATTCGTTTATACTTGCGACTTCTATGCACCACACTATCCTAGTATGTACGTCTGTACTATCGAAAGCAACTTCTGTCAAATGTAACGAAAGAAAGCCGTATTAACATGAGGATTATCCGTATTATCAGAGATGCAAATATGTTCAACGAATTAAATAGTTATCTACTTGGCGATTTATCAGCTGGTTAAACGTCATATAACGTATATTTATAAACGGATCCAATTTCAAACTTAATGCTAGACAAGTTTTATGAAGCCATTGAAAGTTAAATCGACAGTCGTATGTCGAGTATAATATGTGATTTTGAATATACGGTGAAATTCAGCTTGACGGCAACAAAATAACTATGTGCGATATGGCGGGACGGGTAGAAGCTTAAGAGAATTGACCGACTTATTGGCCATTTTACTATATCGATAATGAAAGCGGCTTAACAATAAATGCTAACGTGGTTGAAGTCCCCCGACGTCCGAAGGATATCAACTACCTAGGTTACCTGACTAACTCTGACACTAACTTCGAAAAATGCCACAAGCCCTTCGTATATATTTTATTCCTAATATATGCTAATGTATACAACACATGTATAGCATACAAAGCAGTGATAGCCTTACGGTTTAACGCTTGCCTTCCATGCAGGAAGGTCTAAGATCAAACCTCGGACTTTTCGGACTCATATATAAATCAGAATTTGATTATCACTTGCGTTAATTGTGAAAGAAATCCGTGAGAAAACTTGTACACCTGAGTTAAGTTCTCGACGGTGGTGTAGTTTGCCAACCCGCACCGGACCAACGTGGTGGATTGAGGCCTAATCCTTCTCATTCTGAGAAGAGACACTTGCTCAGCAATGGGACAGTAATAGGTTGAATTTATTTAATGTATACATATTACCTATGTACGTTAAAATAAAGTTCCGTTAAAATGACCTATAAATGACATGCAGACGAACGTATAAATCTCGCCATAGAACGTCAGGATGTCAGGCAAATGAAGAAGTGACCGCACCGCATAAATGTAACGGACATAAATCCAACGCCTGGAGCGCTCTCGTTTTATTGTTTTCCACTAATGTAGTGCGAGAGACTTCGAGCCCGTTCGTGTAGCGCCGAACTGACCCGATCGCCCTTATTCCCCTCGCCGATTTCGCGTTACTATATAGTAGGTATCACATCTCATAACCTAGCGTAACGCCTGTATTACCCGAATGTTTAGGTAGAGGTGTACCACTGCACACCTACATTTCGCCGATGTCATTCTCGAGTGCCATCTAAATGGGGGGAGACCTATTGGTATCTACTGGGCACAAATCGCAAGGCTGTGCTGCTACTGAAAATTCTCATACAAAAGAAACCGATAACATTTTGATTCGGAATTTGAACCCGAGACCGCACGCTAAGCAGCCGCAGTCGTGAGGTGGCTATTTGAAAGTTTATTTAATTGGTCTAGTAACTAAGCAGAACTTCAAGGAAGCTCACTAAATAAGCTTCAATGAGAAATTAGTATAATTAGAGGCGCCAGTATTCACCCACGTATCAACTTTTCACCGATCCCAAGTGTTAGAGCTGGGGACAAGCGGTACAAAATGTCTCGAGCATGGCTAGGTGTTAGAGAACTGAAAGCACTCACCCGCCTCTCCCACGCGAGAGGTTGTTCAAACATACACGACATTGACTTCAACTGAAGTGTATGCGTATACATATGCACTGGGTAAACTAGCTAAAACACTACCTCAATTAAAATAACTACTTGTGCACAAAACTTGTTGCCTAACGTGGTAACGTAAGAGTAGTGCGTTAACGCGGCGCGTTGCGTAACTTGCGCTACGACCGCAGGGGCCAGTTACCGCGGGCAGTGCGGGGGCCGGGGGGCGGGGTGCGTGCACATAGCTGAGCCGTTAGTGTACGCACCGAGCACTACATAAACAATTAGTATACAAATAAATACAAACAAATATATGCTCTAGTCACCGCGCCGCATATACAGCGGGATGCCCTTCCGCACACACATTATATTGTACCACGATTGTTTAATGAGAACGACGGAAATAGACTGCTCGTAGGATGTCATAGAACAAACCTATGACTACATGGTTCTTGAGAACTTGCCATATTGTTATTTTACATTCAATAAGATGGTGTTACAATAAGACTATGTATGAGAACGCGGGGCGGCATTTCATAGCGGAAATAATAGCCGCCGTTTACATTAATGTGTGCGGTTTACATGAGCTTGTACATTGTGCACGCGGGTGTTTAGTAAACAGCGAGGAAAGCGCCAGTCGACGGTTGCTGATAGCCTTAACATTTCGTGTTTTGCTAATCTGGTTAAGTTTCGACAAGGCAATGAGGTGGCGGGTCGCTCAGCTTAAACTTTACCAATATTGTGCTTGTCATAGTGTTCGGATATTGTAGGTGTTGGTTGCGACGCAAGCAGCGCACCGCGTGCGAGCACCCTGTGCGCGCTCGATAGCGCGGCTCATTGTTAGCGGGCGGGTATAAACGCGGCGCGCGCACTCCCTCGGCACAGTCGCAGCCGCACCACAATCCGACATGATTGCCTTCAAGAACACCATTGTCTACTTCTTGCTCTTCTCCGTCGCCGTGCTTGGTAAGATACGCTAACAAACACTACAATCAAAAATACCTAACTATAAAGACTCCTCGATAGACCTTCTAAATAATTTTTCATCAGTAACGCTTTGAAAATATATAATATATTGTCTAGTTTTGAAACGATTAATTTTGAAAATTTTGTGGTATTAATTTTTTTTTATTGTTTTGATACTGATTAATTGCTTTTTTGAATCCTCAGTCATCGTACCCGTTCAAATATTTGTAAAACTTTTAATATTGTATTTTCCCTCTCTTCACAATAGTAATGACAAGCAATGGACGACACTGTTGGCGCAGTGGCTAAGCGATTAGATTTCTGTGCTACGTGTCGCGGGTTCGATCCCCGCACGGAACAAATATTTGTATGATCTACAGATAATTGTTTCGTATCTGGATGTGTGTGCATGTGACATGTATGTTTGTAAACTGTATCCACGATATAGAAGACATTCTAGTGTAGGGCAACGTTTTTTTTTTTAAATAATAAGAAAAGAATTTCTTAATCTCGGGTAAGTTGGTTGGCCTTCATTTTATTTTTAGATATTTTAATTTTATTGATATTTTTTTCGAAATCATACTACTCTGAACTATCATTTCGAGTTTAAAGTGTGCGACCATTAGCTGGTCAAATCGTTATGCGTCTAGTTCTGAAGTACAAAAGGCCAATAAACAAGAATGTATTGAAAATACAGGCAAGCACAAAAAGATGAAGCCCAAGAAGTTCGTGTCGCCCACCACCAAGGGTATCCAGTGCTACAACTGCCTGTCGTTCGACCATCCCGGCTGCTGGGACCCGGACCACCCTGACTACGCCAACATCACGGTGAGTACGACGCGGGGACCTTGACACGACCCCCTTGATCTGTTCAGTATCCACTAACTTGAACTCTCGCGCAGGTGCCCAACATCGACTGCTACATCCCCGGCATGGCGTTCTTGTGCATCGTCATCACCTCCGAGTCGGCCAAGCTGGGTAAGTTCGTTTGACATGATCGGGCGAATTATTGCCGCTCGTTCCGTTCTAACGTGTGCGGCATTTCTATTGCAGTGGAGACGGGCCAAGAGATCGGGCCAGTGCGCGCGCGCACTTGCGTCCCTGCCAAGGACTTCTCCAAGAAGACGGTGTCGTACTCTATGTGCAGCAAGTTGAGTAAGGAGCTGTCAGCGTCGGAGATCTTCTCGCGTATCGCGGTGAGCCGGCCGCAGTGCACGCTCTGCAAGAAGCACCTGTGCACGGATGCGTCGCACTGCTAGCGACCCAGCCGTGACGTCACGGGTTGCGCGCGGGGAGGGGCGCGCGCCGCCGTCGTCGCCGGTGCGCGTCCTAGCCCCGTTACAATGGGAGCGTGTTACGCAACGTGTTTATTAAACTACCGAAGCAGTTTCCATTCTAAGAAATGCAAAAACGTATAGTACTTTGTTGTTTTGAAACTAACACACCTTGTTGAACTAATCGGAGTTGTTGGGCGATTGACGCGTTCGTTTCGTTTGTTTTTTATATTTCATTATTATTTTAATAAACTATTGAGATTATTTAATTTTTGGTTTGATTGTTTATCTACAAAATTTATTTAACATCAACATTGATGATCGCTATTTGAATTGATCGCGTTTTGACAACATAAATAATAATTTGACGATTGTTTTGTTTACGATTATCGAAACAGTTGGTAAATATTTGGATTCATATGATCATAAACATATTTTATTTTGTTTATTGATTGAAAATCGGATCGACGAGAACAAACAAAATTATTGTTCCCTTTGTTCGATTGTTCACAATAATGGCGATGTGCGCACCTTCTCGAGCATGTGGTACACGTCAGCGAGGTCAACGCCGGGGTAGGGCGACATGCCGTACGTGGCGATCTCCCACAGCAGGATGCCGAAGGCCCACACGTCGGACTTGGTGCTGAAGGTGTTGTAGGCGAGCCCCTCGGGCGCCGTCCACTTGATGGGGAACTTGGCGCCGGCGTGCGCCGTGTAGGTGTCGTCGCGCATGAGCCGCGCCAGCCCGAAGTCCGCCACCTTCACCAGGTGGTTCTCGCCCACCAGGCAGTTGCGCGCCGCCAGGTCCCTGCGCACACATTATCAGTCAAACAAATTATTATACTATATCAATGTTCAAAATTATCAAAATACTTTATAAGGGGCATGAATTACTTTCAAGGACCTCAAGTTATGCAGCAGACCCTGTTCACTTTTCTTTCATTTTGATAATTACTAGTTAAAAAGTAAACATACACAAGACCTTTATGGCGTGTTTACAAATATGCCTATGTTAT
Organism: Shargacucullia verbasci; assembly: GCA_947562105.1. NCBI lineage: Eukaryota > Metazoa > Arthropoda > Insecta > Lepidoptera > Noctuidae > Shargacucullia > Shargacucullia verbasci. The sequence goes on from OX387279.1 coordinate 20,314,588, forward strand.
GTGCGTTGTGTTGCATAATGCCATGACTACACCTGCACTGTTTACGTCTCTCTGACTTACAAATCCGTGTTTATACAAAACACTAGTTAACAACAAAACCAATTAGTGGGATCACAATCCCACAGGGGACGCAAGACGCCTTTCACCAGTTTTATACAGATATATCTAATCACTAGCTATTGCCTACCGCTTTGCTCGCATGGATGTAAATATATTAAAATAAGGCTCGTAGTTTGAGTAGTCAATAAAAGCTAAATGGAAGGTAAGGAGACCTTTGCCCTGCAGTGAGACAATACAAGTAACAAAAAAAAATAGTAAAATAATACGAACAAAAATTAACTCGTCATGTAATTATATCTTAAGCCGTGTAACAAAACCATTGGCTCTATTCAGAAATAGTGCACAACGCCATCTGTCGAGCTTAGATGTAAACTTCCTACATAAACTTTCAACCTTTTAATTTACTTTCTTAGGGGCAACATTTTGAACGTGTACATTCATTTCGAACCAGAAGCATATCAAGTTAGGTATATAAAATTTCGTGCTCCTTACTTTGATGACGGACTTCCATACAATCGTTCAACCCTTATTTAACCCCCTTGGGGTGAAATTTCCTAAAATCTTTCCGGGTTTCGGTGGATGCTTACCACATAAAAGGCATAGACTGCCAAAATTTCAAGTTTGTGGCCCCGGCGGTCTAGGCTCTGCTTTGATAAATCAGTCAGTCAGGACAAGTAATTATATATGTATAGATAGATAAATCCAAGTTTAAAATAAAAGAGGTATATACAAAGTGTATAAGAATGTAAATAAATAGTTCTTTAACACGATACACAGATATCACAATCTATTCCTGCCTTTTTACTTTTCAATGCTGCCGAGTGCTGTGTACCGAGACATGTCAACTCAAATTTAAAGGCCATTTCCTCAAAAAGACAATCCAATAGTGTCCCGTGTGATCATTTTATGTGAACAATCAACAGGCGTATGTACGATAACATGAAAATAACAAAAAATCCTGACTCGACCTTGAAGTTCATCTCGAAATTTGTTCCCAGGGCAGGTTGTGAGAGAGCTAGCCTAGAATAGTTATAGTACGTTGACAAGTTCAAGTATAATTAATAATCCAATTGGTGACTGAAAGGTGATCAATTTCCACTATAAAATTTGGTGCAGTTCTGTTTACAAGTGTCGCGTCGGTCGCGTCCGCCCGTGATCCTGACCCGGGCGGGCCCTGTCGCCTCGCCGTAAACAAACAGTGGCATGCGCCGAGTGTTATTACACACCGCTCACTACTGACGACATATTCATTGAAACAACGTCTAACACCACTACTGTCAACATACGAGTACGTGTGTACGCTACACATACACTCAGCGTCAGATACAGCAGATGGAGCACTTGAGGTGTCTCAATAGAGCGAAACGTTAAACGTTTCACGTGCTCGACATCTTCGGCTCAGAAAAGTACTCAAATAATGAACATTTTTGTAATCATACTATCTCAATCGCATTATGACCACTTTGATGTTTTGTAGTCTACACATATAATAAAATCGTAACGAGGCTACATATGAGGCCATATGAACTATCACAAAAAATATTAAACCAATTTAAAATAAAAAACTGAATTACAATTACAAGAGTACAATTACAATTAACCAGTGTACTTGTACGGAACACTTATACCTGTTTGTTTTATATTCTATACATTACGCTTTCGCTCATAGAAGCAGAATAGATGACTGCTGTCATCTGTAACACTTATATCGACATAACTCGTACGTGAGATGTTTTGCTCTCTTTGGACACCTTAGTCGTGCCAGTGTATCTAAGGCTGACTGTACAGTCAGCATCAAAAACATGTATACACGTAGCGATATTCAAATTCTTATTCTTAGAAAAGTATTGGTTAAAATCATAAAATTTAAATGACCATATATTTTTATGTATCCGCAGATACTATGTATGAAATGGGTCATGATTTCAATAACTATTTCCTCAAAAACTCGTTTTTTTAATTTCGCTACGTGTATACATATTTTTGATGCTGACTGTACACACACGACGCACCCCGTGCGTGTGTCTTCCACATGCATGAATGTGTGAATATTGTAAAAGAAGGCGCCGCATTTTGTATGCTGTACACTTGATCTGTTTAAAGGTGATTAGCATTAAGTAAGAAGGAAGTCAAGTATAAGTTTTGAAGTTCCACTTACAAGTAACGACCATACGCCCGATTTTCATCCGTCACGTAACATAAATCGAAACAGGTGTACAAATAATTCCATGGATCTTTGAGACAAAACCGAGATGCTTTGTCTTACTACGAGTATAATCTAATTCACTAGTGTTAGGGACGGATGACCTAGTGAAGATCGTGAGGAGTGGTTAGATGCAAGCCGCTCAAAACCGTCCATCATGGACATATATGAGGGAAGTCTATGTTCAACACTGGACATGTTAAGGGCTGCTGCTGCTGACCGTACCAATGATGGATCTATGCTTTATTAAACAGGAAGTGTACAACACGATAGGCTCCTAAAACTATTAAAACATGTTCATAAACATCAATTAAAGGTGTTCAGTGATCCGACACGTGATGTCAATGTATAAACAGACTTAATTGCAGGCATCTCTACTTATCCCTTAGATTAGACAGGACAACTTGTAAACAAATCATTTATTCAATATAATTATATCTCATATCACTATCGCTTTCACATAGGCGTAATTAATACATCCAAATTTAAACTAATTAAACAAAAATAATGTAATATGTTTTATATGACAATTTGGTAGTCAGGTTTTGTCTCGTGGATTCTATCTTCACTGTCACTAAATTCATCGTTAGTTGAAAATTATTTGTAAATGTCATTTTAACATATAGTATAGTAGAGTGTTAATTTGTAATGCAGACATCTACATAGCTCTGTACGCTCTGTTGATAGGAGAAATGTTAACATAAAAGGTAAGTATGGCAGAACTTCATGAATGCCTTATTGGCTTGTTACTTGGTGTGACTTGTGGCCGGAGGTTGGACCGAACCTTGGTTCAACATCCCTGTGAACCAAGCCTCGACCGCGTTGGTTATTGCCTGTGCTGGTACCTGTGTATAAAGGAGCGGCTCTCGAGGTAGCTCATGCCTGAGGCAATCTGCGTGGCCATGTACATGAGTACGACGGCGCCGGGCACACAGTCGCGGCTGCCCGTGCGCAGGTAGTCCAGCAGATTGCCGCGCGACATGAACTCCGTGATGATGTAGAAAGGCGGCTCGCGCGTACACACGCCCAGCAACTGCACCAGGTTGGGGTGACGCATCTCCTTCATGATGGCGGCCTCCTCCAGAAAGTCCTTGAGTGCCATCGTATCATCCTTTAGCGTCTTCACCGCTACCTACGCACACAGACAACACAACACAATGTAAATCACGCGATATGTACGACATACTGACTTATATAAAAATCTCTTTATTTAATGACCTCTCCTCCCATGTTTTATAACTACCAAAGAACATTCTTAGTTCAAGAAAATAGGTTTCACATTTTTGTTTGATATAAAGACCAGGAACTATGTTTCTGACACGATTCGTACCAAACCTGTGTAGTTGATATATTAACGATTTATGTGGCAGAGTGAGTAGTACTCACGGTGATGTTGCCGCGCTTCCAGGCGGCTTCGTACACGTCACCGTACTGGCCACCGCCCAGCTTGTGCTTCATGACGATGTCGGTGCGGTCGATCTCCCAGTGGTCGGGCGGCGCCAGCGGGAACACCGTAGGTTTGTTGCGTTTAGGCGCAGGGTACAGCAGCTGCGTAATGAGCCCGTCGCCCACCACCGAGTGGTGGTGCACCAGCTCTGCCAACGTGCCAAACTTCGACTCTGACGTCACGTACACCTGAACACCAACAACATTATAAGCACCGTAACTTGAATCACGTCACCAAGGAGAAGGGCACGACATTGTACTCGCGAGGCTACTTCAGCCTTACATCTACAGCTACAGTGACATCGGTGTCATAGAATTTAGATAAGGTGACAGTCAAGCGATGGGCTGCAACAAGCGAATATACACGTAATAGTCGTACCTTGCCATCGGAATCCTCGTTGATCCTGTAGTGGTAAACTCGTCCCTCGTAACGCAGAGAGATACTGCGCTGGCCGGGGCTGGATTCCGACTCGCGCACCTGCAATGCACCGCACAGAACAATGTACTAACACGCAACATTGTTGGCAAATCTTACAACCAATGAACAAAATTAAGGTAATGGAGAAGTTGATTAATAGAATAGAATTGTTTTTATCACTACATATTATAAAACAAAGTCCCCAGCTGCGTCTGTCTGTCTGTTCGCGAAATACTCAAAAACTACCGAACGGATTTTCATGCGGTTTTCACCAATACGCAGAGTGATTCATGAGTAAGGTTTAGGTGTATAATTCGTTAAGGTTTTGTGGAAATTGGCTGAAATATGACGACGATAGTTGAAGATGTCGGGAAAATCGTGCGCCGAGTAAATGCTCGATGTAACAGGATTATACGACACTACGACAGAAAAAAATGAAGTCAGAAACAACACACACAAAATCGTAATATACCTTGCTGCTATACTAGCGACATTGAAACAACGAGTTCGAGTGCGAAGCGAATTAAGCTTTGGACACGACGAGTGCACTTCGCCAATCGTGTCGGTATATCATTGCATGTTTTACTTGGCACCGACTTCAATATTCTTCAACTACTATATTGTATAATAAAACATTTATTTTTTGCTTTTTAGTTATTAGGTGTTTTTGAATTTTTTGGAGTCGATTTTTACTTTTCAACCGACTTCACAAAAAAGGAGGAGGTTCTCAATTCGGCTAAGTATCGAGTTTGGGATCACTCAATATATTTTGATGAGTCAGACCCTCTATTTCAAATATACGGGACATTTGGTATAGAGGGTCTGATGATGGAGCCAGGAGATAGATGGTGGAACTCTTCAGTAGCTACTAGTAAACCCCTTAGGTTTGGGCTCATTTTAAATCTCTAAAAGTCAAGACTATCACAGTATTAGTTACAATAGTCGTCTTAATCTTTTCATTTCTCGTAATGCGTTTTCATCATGTGGTCGGCTCAGTAATTTATTTGATTTTAAAATCACATAGTGCAATACCATCTAAGGTTTTCACTCGACTTGGGGCAACATACATTTGCCTTTGTAAAGTTTTTCAAGAGAAGCGTCTTTACTAGGTCTACCCATCACTCAAAATTGTAAAATAATTAAATTTTTTAACAAAAAATAAAAACCGACTCCAATAAACTCAAAAACAAAACTAATAACTAAAAAGCAAAAAATAAATCTTTTATTAAACAATACAGTAGCTGAAGAATATTGAAGTCGGTGCCAAGTAAAACATAAAAGTAATATACCTTGCTGCTATAATAGCGACATTGAAACAACCGATCATTGGCACCGATTTCAATATTCTTCAGCTACTGTATTGTTTAATAAAAGATTTATTTTTTGCTTTAGTTTATTAGTTTTTTGTTAAAAATTTAATAATTTTACAATTTTGAGTGATGGGTAGACCTAGTAAGGACGCTTCTCTTGAAAAACTTTACAAAGGTCAAATGTATGTAGCCCCAAGTCAAGTGAAAACCTTAGACGGTATTGCACTTAGTGATTTAAAATCAAATTAATTACTTAGCCGACCACATGATGGAAACGCATTACGAGAAATGAAAAGATTAAGACGACTATTGTAACTAATATAGTGATAGTCTTGCCTTTTAGAGGTTTAAAATGAGTCCAAACTCGAGGGGTATACTAGTAGCTACTGAAGAGTTCCACTATCTATCTCCTGGCTCCATCATCAGACCCTCTATACAAAATATTATATACGGGAATCATCAAAATATATCGAGTGATCCCAAGCTCGGAAGTTTTATTCCCTAACTCCTTACCTTTGAGGAGTACTATGACATCCCTAATCAGCTCAGCATCATGAAATGATGATTTTCAAACGCCAACACCTGACTTATTAAGAAAAAAAGCTCAGACGCGCTATTTTTCCTACAATATTTGAGGGTATCCCTCGATTTCCATAGGATCACATCATCAGATCCTAACTTGATGACAATGGGACCAACTTGGGAACATACTCTTTCAAACAAAAAAATATTTTGTAAAAGCGGTCCATTATTGACGGAATGATCGCGTAACAAACATACAAAAAAACTTACCGTGGAATAGGGTATTTGACTACAATGAAAATATAGATCAAACGGTTGTTAACTTGTTAAGTTAGCAACCGTTTGATCTATATTTTTTTAAACCAATTTAGCCATCACATTATTTTAAAATAAGTATGATTATTATAAGAAATCATTAAATAAATAATTAAATTTTCATGTCTGACCACGTGATTGAAAACGCATGGGATTGGCTGAATCTGGAGTGACGTCACCTGCTTGTTTACAGTAAATGTCAGTCGAAGTTTTGTACGGTGTATCAGTGTTTTTCTTCGTTTTTACTAGTATTCTCGTCTATTATAGAACAAAAGTGGGAAATTATCTTAAATAATCATTTAAAGTACGATCTTATCTAAGATGGAGACCAACTTTGTTAAAGCTGATAGTGGATATCTCCCGAGAATAGACACGATTATGGTCGGACTATTTTTCAAATACCACCCTGATTTTTACGCTTCCGAATTAAAGAATGTGAAAACAGCACTGTAAATATTATCGTAAGTTTTTTTATAAAATATACTTTTAAATAATTAAATAGATTAGAAAAAACCTAAAAGGGTTGTTACTATGGTAAACATTTTAGGTTATGTTGACATATTGCCTATTCGATGCTATAAGTTACAACTCATTTGAAGTTCATAGAGATTAAATGGAGTATGTATTTGAATATACATAAATATATACTTATTTACCAAATTGTCACACACTATGATTATTTATGAATACACTATGATAAGTTTACTTACAAGCAGGTGACGACACGCATGTATGGCATGTATGGCGTTTCGGCAGCTTTTTTATTCATTTAAACTTTGATGGCGATTTTCATAGAAAATAGAGAAATTTACAAAGAATTAATCAAATTGCAAATGAATTATGCTATTATGAACAATTGGACATAATTTTCTAAAACCTGTCAAATACCCTATTGAGAACCTCCTCCTTTTTTGAAGTCGGTTAATTATAATGCTGCTGATATTGAATCTATTTTCATCTTGCAGAAGAGAGCCATTAGGGCTATTTACAATTTGCATAGTCGTGAGTCTTTGAGAGAACTTTTTAAAGAAATTAATATTATGACAGTCCCATGTCAATATATCTACGAAAATATTATGTACGTACGAAAAAATATAACTATGTTTAGTAAACAATGTGATATACATGATTATAATACTAGGAATAAGACCAAATTAGTACAGCACTATCATCGCTTAGCTAAAGTCCATACGTCTTTTATAGGATACAGTATCAAATTTTATAATAAAATACCAGACAGCGTGTTAAATTTACCAGAAAATAAATTCAAAATACTAGTTAAACGTATTCTTTGCAAACAAGCATACTATAAATTAGAAGATTATCTTGTAGATAAAAATGTTTGGCGAAATGCTATTCCAGCTCCGCAAGACCATGAATAATACAATATGTATCTAATGTAATTTTTTTTTTTTTAAATTGGACATCATATATTTATGTATTTATTGATGTTGTGACATTTTTTTATTATAATTTTTTTTTTACTTACTATTGACTTCATATGGCTTCATATGGTATTTATCTTGACTTAGATTCGGCTTTATTGGCAATATAGTTTAGTATTGACTTGTATTGGCCTTATTGGCATTATTGTATTATTATTATTTTTGACATCTTTTGGCTTTATTGGCCTTATTGTATTATTATTATTATTTTGACATCTTTTGGCTTTATTGGCCTTATTATTTTTCATTGACATTCATTGGCTTTATTGGCATTTTTATTGTTAATTTGTATCTGCCATATTGTATTACCTGCTATTTTTTGTTATTATGTTGGCAATTTGTAATATGTGAGCACCATGTAGCCCTAAAGAGATATTTTATTCAATTGACGTGATAGTTGTCTGGCAGTTTGAGAATGTCATGCTCACTTAAATGTCCTGCTGATGGTGGCGTGCGTGTCGGGTCGTTGAGTTCCCTGCAATGTGGTTGAGTTGAGCGATGCCGATACGTGCGTCATACTCGTGAACGGGTGCCGTCTGTTGGGACTGGTCAGCTCATAGCTGCCATGTCAATCTTATCAGAATATTTGTTATTAATTTAAAAATCAGGCTTGTTTAGTTTAGACTTTTTTTTTTACATTGTCCTCACATAAGTTTTCGAGAACAATGTATTTTAACAAAATATTGTAAGAAATTCTGAATTTAAAAGAGTAACCATGGAGTTTCTTGCCCGTTCTTCTCCATTGGAAGTCAACATTTTGGAACGTGGCACCTAGAGTCGTAACTATTCTTAAGTACCTGTATATGGTCTACATGAATAAAAACATATCTTATCTTATCTTATCTTATAAACAAGTGCGGCTCGACCGAGTGCCGATCTCATTTTGCCACTATGTGTACCTTGCCTGCTCAGAGGTGGCCGAGCGCTGCAGTAAACAAATTCTTGAAATTCGTCAAGAAATGGCTGAAAATGTGTTTCTGTAATTTACCGCGGCACGACTACGTGTAACCTATAAGTCAGCTGTGATGTCATCCCACCTAGTAGAGATCTTCGCGCTACAAATTACCTAATAGTTCTTAAGTCGCGGCGCACCGTTCGTACTGTTGGTCATTATTTACGTACTGCTGATTGTTTTTTATTTATAGGTAGTATACGACTTCAATATTCTTCAACTAATAATATTGTGACATAAAAATACTTAGTATACAATAAATAAATAATATAATAATTTCTTTATTATATTATTTATGTAAATATATATATATTTACGTATGTGATATGAAAGTAACTGTATTATTATACTGTATCCTCATATATTTACTAACGTTAAAATTGTATCGTGCACCTACCATCCTTTCTCTCTGCATCACTCTAAAGTCGACTGGTACAAAATTCCTTAGGCATTAAATAATTTCATTTCATTTCATTTCATAAATATACTGCTTTATCAACGTGCGCTGGCGTAATGGTTAGTGATACGTAAATACTATGTTCTACAAAAATGTTAGTCCTTCTCTTATACATAAGCCAGAATAAGGTATTTTGCGACAAAAAAATATTGTAAATTAAAAAGTGATTTACGAGCAATATTACTAGGCATGGCATATTAATCGTTACGAACGAAAGTTCCTTCATCATCAAGACAATTTTATGAAGATAAACTTTGCTCTTTCTAGCATGTTATCTAGACGCATAGTTTAGGACACTATAGTAGTAATGGCTCGAACGAACCGTGTGAAGCTTAACCCTGGCCGCCCGACGAGAACCGAGCATTACCGAGAAGAGACGAACTGTGAACGCCTGTAGCATTGATACCCAAAGTGTTCTATATCGACCCCCAGGGGCCGACAACGACATAAAAGGGGTCCATGTGAGCGCAAAAAATTGGGGGTTTGTGAGATGTAAACGGGGGTTCACGATAGTTCGATTTCATTTAAGCAGGTCGAGACTTGACGTTTGACTTTCCATTAATGGAATAACCCACATACCTAGATGATTTGTTGTTTTGTTTTTACCTGGAAACAAGAAACAGACCTACGACGATTAGTACAAAATTGTATTGTTATAGATTTTGTAAACAAACTTATTTTCGAAATGTTATAATTTTTAATTAATATATCTCATAAAATTGTGTAAGTTAGTAAGATATTCTCTATGTGGTCACAATAAACTTAGAGCTTGTACAAACTTGCACATATACATGCTATCTACGCGCGTACGCGACATAGAGCGCTTGTCCATTCTTGTCTCAGACAGCGTAGGAATTACTAGGACGACGGACTTGCATTGACTTGTTTAATTCAACAATCTAAAAAAAAGTAAAATTAGGAACAAACGCGATCATTTGTTTCCACAGCGTTGATGAGAAACTAGAAGCATATGGCATTGGGGGAAATGTCTCGGATCTCATTCAATCATATATAAGTAACAGAAGACAATTTACAGAAATATCGGCAATAAATAAAAGCACTAAACGTGAAAACACTTTAAATCAACAGAATGTATAATCAAATATGGCGTACCTCAAGGTAGTGTCCTAGGCCCGCTCCTGTTTATATTGTACATAAATGACCTACTCAAAATCATGGACCAATCAATAACGCTATTTGCAGGTGATAGTACAATTGCAATCGAATGTAAAAACAGAGACACATAAAAATTCTCTAATATCAATGATAAAATGGTTAGAAAACAATAATCTTAAAAAAACGAATATAATTCATTTTACTCAAAGTTCAACCATTCCAAATTTTAATGTGCACTATCGTAATACATACTTAAGTAAAGTTGATACAGCTAAATTTCTAGAAGCAATAATAGACAGTAAACTAGACCGGAAAGCACATAAAGAAGCCCTAAGCAAAAAAGTAAGTAATTCCACGTATGCAACTATGCACTGTTTAAATTAGCCCCATTTCTAAATGTTGATGCATTGCTAACTGCATATTATGGCTTAGTGTCCTCTAATTTAAGATATGGAGTCATTTTTTGGGTCAATTCAACAAATAAAGAACTCGTCTTAAAGGGTCAAAAGAGATGCCCTAGAACCATATTTGGACTACATGTTACAGAAAGATGTAAGCCATATTTAAAAAAAATTAAACTAACACTTCCATCCATGTACATTTTAGAGACTATCATATTTGTCAAATTAAACCCAAACCTCTTTCCCCGATTATCGGACAAAGTAACTAGATATAGACGTGACAATAATAAACTTTGTATCCATTGTTCAAGGACTACACTATTGCGTAAAAGTATATTCTGTATGGCACCAATAATTTACAACGAGTTACCAAAATATTGGAAGGAATATACTGCTGCAAAACTAAGAAATACAATAAAAAATCTTTTACTACAGAAAGTTTACTATAGCATTGACGACCTTCTGACTGATAAAATATAACTCCAACTTATATGTGAATACATTTGGTTTCTAAATTTTAATTTTGTGTTTATTTTGTTCGTATTAATTTCTGATTTTATTAGCGAATAATTTTTGTCATAATAATACATTTATAAATAATAGCCGATTTATACGCCACAAAGGCAAAACATGGCGTAACATTGAAATAGTTTAACATCTTGCATGCCATATGTGTGTATACTCATGTTTAAGACAAATAAATGATATTGTATCTTCTTAGTAAGAAAATATTTTTAAAAGTATAAACTATTTAGATACGAACAAGACACAGGAATTAAAGTAAACAAATGTTATTTTGTTAGGGAGTGCCAAAAGAAAGTACATATTTTTTATAAAATTTTAATTTTTTACTGTCTCTTTAGAAACTCTCTTGGTATGGTACCTAGTTTGTGTGTTTAATTTATCACTAACAATTAACCCGGTAACGTATTTTGAAATTAATAGTAAATTGATTTGAAAAACAAGACAATCATGAAACTTTATTTATTAGGCGTTCCGTAGTGCGTATGGTGGACAGAATCCATGGTTTTATTTTATACGTGCAAGGAGTTTGGGCTCACGATTCGTTTTAACAAGTCGAAGTGTGCATGATATGCGTACTTACGCACAATCGAGATTTTTTGTGTTTTAAACTACATAATATTGATTATTACTGACGACTAAATTCAACCTTGCACGTTTTAATTAATAAGATCGCTGACAAAAAATTCATCGTAATGTTGTCCTTCGTATGCTCAGCAGCTTTTTTCAACTCAAATTTACAATAAAATAAATTATTTACTTAATTAAAATAAGCTTTTTGGCCCTTTTTACATTACTGCTATAAGTAACTCATTTAAATATTTTAAACAGCTCAATTTTGTTTACAGGTAACTGATATTAAACATGGTCAAATCTAAAAAAAAAGTAAACAATACAGTGTTGATTATTTTAAATTTGGCTTCATTCCTTCTTTGTCGGACAAGCGATTGCCTATGTGCCTTTTATGCAACAAAGTTTTAGGCAATGAGGCTATGAAACCATCTAAGCTGGAGGATCATTTGAGAAGATGTTACCTGGATAAAATAGGTAAAGATTTAAAATACTTTCAAACACTTAAAGTTCAGAAGATACCCACAGTGGACAAAATGTTCGCTACGACGTCACAAAGAGATAATGATGATTTGCGAGCTTCTGACAATATCTCGCTACTTATAGCAAAATCCGGAAAACCCCATACTATCGGAGAAAGGTTAATATTGCCAGCCGGAAGTTTTAAAAACTGTATTACACAAACCTGCATCTGATATTAAAAGGATTCATTTAAGCAACAACACAGTTTAAAGGCGTATTGATAAAATAATTTATGAAATTGAAAGCTTCTTGTGTAATTTTTTGTAAACGACCCATTTCTCTATACAGCTGAACGAGTAAACCTTGCCTAGTAATGAATCATTATTATTAGCATATGTTCGTTTTATAATGGTTCAAGAATTACACGAATAGTTGCTTTTTGCGAGAACTTTGCCAACTGACACTAAAGGCGAATCAGTATTTAATGTTCTGAAGGATGACTTCATGTAAAAAGCGATCCCTTTATCAAATATAATATCAGTACCTATAGTACCACCTGCCATAATCCCCACGCTTGGCAGGCGGCTTGGGGATCGCAGTGGCTCACCGATTAGTGAGAGGACGCTGCTGCCCGTCCTCCGGTGTCTGGCCGCAGTTTTAAGACGTAGCTGGGTCAGTTGATTGCATGAATCTTTTCAATTTGGCATTAACGCCGTAAACCGAATTCGAAGCAACGCGCTGAATACGCGATTATTTGCACAGGTGTGTGAAGAAAATGTCGAGAACTTTCACACTGAAGTACGATGGCTCTCAAAAGGCTTATGTTAGACAAGATTTGTTGCTCTTTTTGACACTGTTTTGCAGTTTTTGGATGCTAAAGATCCAATTTTAAAACAAAGTTTAATCAGTTGCAAACCAGACATTGCCTATTTAACAGATTTATTCAGTAAACTTAAGGAGGATAACTTGCAGTTGCAAGGTGACAGCCTAAATTTGATCAAAACAAAATACATAATTTCAGCGTTTCTTGCCAGAATTAAACTAATGAAGCAAACAAAGCGAATTTTCCCAGTTTCCCAATTTGTCACAGACAAACTGCCAAGAAGATGACGTTTTAACGTACGTATAACATTTAAATGCCATATATGGAGATTTTGAAATAAGGTTTGAATATGGTAATACTACAATCGATAATTAATCCATATGGTGAAGTTGAAGAAACGGATGTCATATTATAAGAGGAACTGATCGGAATAAGCACTAACGAAGAACTTAAGCGGGCGTACCCACGGGCGGAAGCTAGTATTAAACTTGTCGATTGATTATACATCGAGTGCATTGTGCTGCGCTGTGAGACTGACCAGGAAACTGCCGTTGATGCCGGACGAGAGCAAGTACTCGGCGGCGTTGCGGGAGATGGGCCCGTGGTACCACGAGTGCTTCTCCAGAGAGTTGACTGGTGTGACGTAGTTGCTGGGGACCCAGCCCACGCCGCCACCCAGCGTGTGCGCCTCGCACCACTCGCCGCTCTTGTTATAGCTCTTGATGCGTACCTGCTCGCCTGAAGACAATGCAAACAAACATCACGTTACACCACTAACTCATTACACCTGGTTTATACACTATACCCTAACTAGACGCGATGTAAAGTTGCCGATGTCACGCCCGTCAAGTGTCTGTTTATACTATGACATTATCTTCATTCCGCATTCATTGGTAAGGGGCTTTTATTAATATATTGGCATGAAAAGAAATATGTTGCAGGTTTCTACTACATAATGAAATATAGCTGTTCGTAAACCTCCAACCAAACATTTGGGGAGAACACCTTAGTGTAGAGATGTCAAATAAGTATTGAGCAATACTAATCAATGTACAGGATCACATTCATTCATGAATAATGGTGTTGTAAAGTTAACTCGTATAACAAACACTTTGTCTCTCAGACCGAACAGACCGGACCAAAGGATAGTCCCAAATGCGCACTGACTGCGCATCTGTGACTACAGTTAGGCATAGATAGAAATAACGCAGTCAGCCTTCAAAATAGGATAAAATAAATGCAACGTTACCTACAATCTTCTCAGGGCCAGATAAAAGATTTCACCACAAATATATTAATCAGAATACAGAAGGCGCGCCGCGGTCGTGGCTTAAGACGCAACACAAGTGACAAGTGCACATCTGGTACCACTATGGGAGCGGCGGGAATATTTCTTGTAATGTGGTTTTGTCGCTATTGCATAATATATATATAATAGGTATTTCAATGTAAATTTAACAAGTGGGTATGTATTGTATATAACTAAAATTTCACAAATGAAAGACATAAAACTGTAGGTAACTGTTTATTTGTGCAGTTCTCTACAAACATTTTGTGCCAAGCCAACGTGACGTTGACGACTTGGTACACCATAACTATAACCCGTTTATATATTCCATTAAAAAAATCTAAAATGGCAACGGTACCATGCCTCCCACATTATTTCTGTCTTTACTCACACACGTCAGTACTGTGTATATAAAAACAATATGTTTCTGAACACGCTCAGTTATCACGATCACTTACTGCTCCACCGACAGGGATGTAGCACGCCTCATATTTTAAGTTTTACACTTATACCTATACAAATAATGAAACCTATTCGGTCGCATCCTTGGTGGATTCGTATTCTTGGTTATTTCTAGTCTGCTAGTCAATTTTCAAAAATAATTTTAACGTACTGACTTTTTGAGCGCACGATTTTACTTTAGTATAATTATGTAGATAAGTCGATATCGTCCCCAGCGCGCTTCAGACTACCTACGTAGCTAGTTATTACTTCACACAAGGCCAGGCAGTAGCACCTATAAGATGTCACATGTACAGGTACACTCGGCACTACAATGAATGACGAACCAATAATTATATATATCTTCTCTGATTATATATATAATTATATAAAGTTACCTATTTCACGACGAAATCACAGCTAAAGCGTAAAACCTGCTTTACCATTTTTTTTATTCGTCCAAATTGTGACAGAGTGGATTAAAAATTATAATTTAATTCACTTCATTCTGCTGATATAATTAGATAATTAGTGATACGACGTTATAACCGCCGTCAGACATTGTGTAAGGGTTGAACTACATCTGGCAGCACCGAATCGCACTTTCTTGTGCTTCTATCCTTTTCTGTCACTTAGAACCGTCATTCACTAGAGCAAGCAGAGAGAGCAGGAGTACGACCGCACGCGCTGTAGCACAGGCGGAACAAATGTGATTCCATGCTGGCAGATGTGTTTGAATCCTTAAGTTATAGGCAGTTGCGCTGATAAAAGCATACGAATTATGCAAGTAGCATGTTATCGGTATAGTAGCGCAGAGGCGCCTGAGGGGCGCAGCTTCGAGACCCCGGCGCGTATTGTTATAGATTGGAAATAGTATTTAACCGTCTGAGACATGGTGACAAAGTTCAGCGTCAGTTCGTCAGTCGCGTTTTGGCTTCCTTGTCGGTCCAACGCGGATTATCGCCTCGCACTCTACATTAATATTACGGGATGAAGCCCGGTGGGCAAAATTATATATGTAATAATTGTTAAATGATGACTGATGGATTGCCTCATTGGTCAAGTGGTCGCAAGCGCGACTGCTAAGCGTGAGGTCCTGGGTTCGATTCCCGGGCCGGGCAGTGTTAATGGGTTTTTGGAACTATGTCTGGGAGATGACAACAGGCTCGCCACCTACATATTACGTGGAACTCAATAACGATAACGATGATGGCGAAATACGGGTGTGCCTAACCCTTCGGGGACAGGCGTGATGCTATGTTGTATTGTGTGTTATGTGTTAGGTATGTTATGATGTTTCATAATGTTTCAGACAGTTAATGATAGAAATATGTATCCCCCAACAGCAATCGCGTACCTAATCCTAATAGATGAAATTAAGAAAATTCATTTATTTTAAACACAGTTTACAAATCTTCTAAACGTATTTTAATTTATAAAAATTTAATTTTATAGTTATAACTAATTAAAAATTTGTTTTAATATATTGTACACATTTGTGTTATATTTGTATTCGTCGAGAGATCGTTTTTAACTAGACTTCGAGCGCGACTCCGCGTCTTCGCCCAAGTGTCTGTTGCTTGTATGTTTATTATCTAATAGCCCACATCGAGTGCACGCAACTCACGCCGCGTGAACTTCTGCTGGTTGAATTTTTTTTTGAAAATACAACGTTTCAAAAATGTAATAAGACATTTTCGGGCTGGCTGGAACTCGGTACTCGTCAATTGCAGTCCTTTCATTTACAGCTAACACTAGGCTACGTGACTAGTAACGACAAATGTTCAATTAGCCTTTTATAAGGTTAAAAATTATGTTTTTTGACACATATCTTCAGCGTCTCTAATTTGTTGTTGTGTCTTATAAATATTGATAATAGTATAAACAAAAACATGTTATACTGCTCAGCTCCGATGAAAAGGTCGACCATTAAATAGGCCTACAATGAAACTCCCAACAAAATGGGTCAATCCTTACATTTTATCCATCATAGTACTCACTACTAGTATTGTACCATACAGTCAATTGTTATTGCATCCGCACTATCCATACAAATCCACACTATTCCACACTAATATAAAAAAATCGATAGTAACTGTGTGTGTATGTTTGCTTCCTCTGAACCACTAACACAGCCACTGCGCCAACCGTGCCGTCGAATATTATGTACTTATATAATTACTTGTTATTTATAATGTTAGTGATAACTGAAAATAAATATTGTATAGTTTTTAAGGGACGTGAATGCAATTGTTAACCTTTAACTGTGGACGTCATTTTTTCATTACACTACCATGGACGTGGGGTCTCTGAGACTCCTGGACTTTATGGCTAAAAATTGTACGTTTGTTTAAGATTAGAGGAAAATTATACGATTTAGTGTTATTAAGTAGGCTTAAATGAAACAAAAAAATACAAATCAAACAACTTTTTATTAAATTTTACTTGCTATTACAAGTTAACCGACTGTAAGGCACATTTCAGTCTTTGGTAACATGAGATCACATAATAGGAACATATTTTTTTTACATAAAGCATATGAAACAAAAACAATTTCTTTTGAACAAATATAAACTATAAAGAGTAAATAAAAATAAAAATTGATCTCATAACTAGTATAACAAAAATTTTGACATTGTGTAAACATAAGGTAATTATTGGCAATCTCTACACAGTGACTTTGAACATTGCAAGCAAAGTGGACGATTGCAGCCGACACATGTGTGTGTTGTCTTGTTGTGCAGTTTTGGAGGGCAGAGCCTACATGATTTACGAGTACCAGGAACAATTTCTTCAGTTCCAGGTTCATGAGTTGGCATATCACACTCAAAACGCGAGTCAAAGTCATCCTCAATTATTTGGGAAGTTTTGTATTGAGAACGCGTCTGCATATGGGGAACTACAAGATATCGAGCCTATTTCTTCAGAAAATCTCCACGTTCTATGAAGGAAGTCTTCTTCAGATACCAAATAGCCAGCAATATCGTCTTCAGTATCTGATTCATCGGAGGCCATGAGAAACGCAGAAACCTCATCTTCAACTAAAGGGTTTTCTAAGCACAATACTTTTCTTGCAGCCAGATTTTCAGAGAACTTACTCGGCCTTTTTATTCCGGACGTACTTGGCTGATTATTAGTATCCATTTTTATAGAAAAATCTGAAAAATCTAAAACAAAATATAAATACTGTCTAAAACATTATGTATGAAAAACATGGACGTGGGGTCTCACAGGCCCCAAGCAAATTATAAAAGTTAAATACTCACGTGTGGTAAACAAGTAAACACTCACGGAGTTGGTTGTGTTGCCGGCCGTTAAGGCCGGCAACACAACCAACTCCGTCCACAATCGTTTCGCCACTAACATGAAAGGTACTGAGCGACTCCGGGTCGGGGGGAGCAGAGAAGTAACTTATTTGTGAAATTCTCAGATAAGGTGGGGCCTCTCAGACTCCACGTCCACAGTTAAAGGTTAAATCAATTATGGCCGATGTGATTTCTATAAAAAAATCGATATGGGTGTTATGTTGTAGGATTTTTGGAAGTAATAATGACCAATATGACTTTTATTTTAAAATCCAAGATGGCTGATATGATTTTTGAACAATAACTAAGTATGAATTGATATACTACACACACACTATACCTACTATGAGGCAGGGTTGATATAATAAATTAAGTTCATAATATTATTGTAGACGTACCACTTGTATTGTACCTGCACTGTATCCATCCATATATTTTTTCTTGGTAAAATAAATTAATAAACTTTTATTATTATTATATTAAATACTTATTTATTAATAAATCAAAATATAAAACGAAGGGTTATATTATCTTAAATTAAAGTATTAATTCATTGTATGATGAATACCACGCATTTCGATTAAACCAATGCATGCGACGCACAGTGTGACGAAAACGGTGTTTTTCTGGACATTGTCTGATATCTCCGAAAGTAGTAGATATATTAATGCTATTTTTTTTTAGCAGCTTGTTAAAGAGTTAAGCTAAATAATTGTGTCATATTTAATTATATTATCATAATTTGTATTATAGAAAAAAAAGGTTGTTGTTAATTTTGATATTTATTAAGTAAACAGATTCATTTATTAATTTTAATTTCAAGAAAATACATAAAATTTTATATTATTTCATTTACTTAGTAAATCTTATGTTAAATTATTATTTTAAACATGCAATTTATAGATATGATAAACCATTTTAGTACTAAAACTATTTATTTTAATTTTCCTTATACATAATAAAACAGTACTATTTATGATAAGTAGATAAGTAAATTAGGAACATTCACTGCTTTCTACGTCTTCTGAATCAGCATCAGCCAAAATTAATATATCCAGTGCTTCTGGAAGCAGCTCTTCTTTTTTCCGTTGATGCTCAATTCTTAGACTGGAAATATAAGGATCAGAACGTATGAATAAATTATGAATAATATCTTCATTGTTTTTGATTCTAGAGCATTTTCTAGTGTGCCATTCTCTGACATTCCTAAATTCTTTATTCCTGGCTTCTTGAGCTTCTTCGGAAAGTTTTCCGATTGGTATTATTGCATGATGTTTAATAATTTCTGTTGCATGAATTAATAATTTGTGCACAGTTATAGGCATGTAATACCATGCATAATTTTTTACGTACAATTCTGCTGTTATTCTATTAAATTCACCTAATTTGTCAACATTTATTTCGATACCCGAAGATAAAGCCTGTAAAATGATATAAAATCTTTTAATCAAATTTTCATCTACCCCTGTAATTGTAGCAGATAAAGACCAATTTTTAAAAAATCGTCTTGCCGTATTACCGTCATTGGTATTTCCTGCTCCTTGTTTGACGATATCCACCAGAAGGCCCATTTTATTTTTGAACTCGTCTTGAATTACTTTCTTTCTTTCTTCGACTAAATGTTTTTCATCCGTGTTACGAGTAGACCACTTTTGTATTGGTAGTTTATAACCTATATGTAATAAACACTCGAAACATTTAATCCAACAATGTAGTAAAGACAACCCAAATGCATAAAACTCTGGCTGTACGGCTCTATTGATAACTCGAGTCAGATCATTCATCTGTTTTGGGGTTGCTCCACATATGTAACAGGTAGAAGTGGATCTATTATCTGATAAAGCGTTACAGACTTTCCCGTCGATCATAGTAAAAAAGAGCTCGTGTGTCACATTTTTGCCATCGATATTGGAAAGTAACAAAGATTTCGCTTGATTTTTGATTTCAGTGATTTCATTGCATAAATTTTCTTCAGTTTCTTTTGTGAAATTAAACATTATTGGTCTACAATACCAAGTTGAAGAAGGTCTCAGATTCTCCCAAAGTACTTCTTTTGTGGTACTGTCTATCAATTTAAGAGGTACTAAAGTAGCCATTATTACACTTGTCACATCTTTCCATTCATTTTCAAATTGTTGTTTATATTGGCTTTGATCTGAAGCACCATCACAACCCCACTTCGAATAAAGAATAAGATTATTATTATTAGTAATATCTTTTGTGACCATTAAAATACGATTGACAGTATGGTCCAGTAAGGCTTGCAATTTTATTGTCACCCGACTTTCTGTAATAATTATTGAATTACTATCGGGGTAGCAAGCCAATTTAGCCTCCTTGACTTGGTAATAAGACGGATATGCTTGAATTCCATATTGTTCACTTATCTTTCTAAGCGTATTATATTTATAAACTGATAAATCTAATGATATCATTAAACATAAAGCAATTTCTTTTGTAAGGTTTGATGCAGTTTTCTTTGCTTGACAAAATTCCCATATCTTGCTAGCTTCTTCTGGGAAATTGTTCAAAAAGTTAATAATCTTAGATTCATTTGGTTTTCTATAGTGTTTGTACATAGTTTTTAAACTGTAAATTACTTCGTCTAAAGTGCGCTGCCTTATATCTTCTGTTCTCCTTCGTTTTTGACGATCGCAACATTCATTAAAAGGCTTTAGACTTTGAGCAGCTTCTTCATTCCAAGCTTCAATAGAGTAAACTTCGTTCACCACTTCACTAGGAAAATTAAAATCTCGTGCAAGCCACTCCTCATACTTAGACCTAAATGTCTTTTCTGATGACTTCGAATTGCGCCATCTAGAAGTCAAATTTTTACAGAAATTTTGAATAGAATTTTGTAGAGCTTCTTTCGTAGCTTCATTGCATGTAATACACAAAAGATCCAAAACTTTTTCTGTTAAAACCAGATACTCGTTAACAGGCAAAAGATTTTCCCTTAGTAAATTGAATAAATCACCGTTAGTTTTAATGGTATCCATTGTTTCTTACACTTTATAAACTTCTTCAATGCACGGAGCACTGTAACTATTGCAAGAAGGTTTGATCGAATGGCTCTGTTCGGAAAAAGTTACCTTTTATTTGAAAAAATTATCAGTGAGTACTGAGACTGTGGTAAACCACATTAATTTTTATCATTATCATTATTATCGATTGTTCTGTTTATTTGACCTATATTCAACATAATGATCTGTGGTTACCTATATTGATTATTATTTGTCCTATCATTCACTTCAGTATCGTGAAAACCACAACTATATATAATATTATATATATATATACATATATATTTCGAGTTCTGTGATTGAAATTCATCATTATTCGTTTCACGCGTAAGCGACTTCCTTCAGGAAAAAAATCATAACTCTCACATCCGACAATATCCGACAATGTGACATGCCTTGTTTTAAAGACGAATAATTACTTTATTTATCGCACTACGTCTCATATTGATCCAAGTTAAACTTTTTACTTTATGAATGATCAAATTGTTAATTTGCTTTTATTCGGACTATTGTGTATTAAAACAGTTCTATAGAAAACTGTGATGAGTTACAACTATGAAACTTTTATTTTTTGAGGATTTAATAAATGCTCATTTGTATAAAATAAACCCAGTATTAATAAATTTGTAGCGTTTATTACAGTAAGCGTTCAAAGCTTGTGCAAATTTTTAAGTATGAAATACGTACGCGTTAGGATATCACTTTGAAGCCTTAAAAAAACATGTTAGAACATAGATAGAAAAAAATAAATAACAGTACAATATACCCCAAGGCCTGAATTATTAATAGATATAATTAAACATTATTAAAGCAAAAAGTATGTATTTTGGACAATGTCAAAATTTTTGTTCTGGTCGTCACACTGTGCGACGTTTCGATTCAATTACATTTAAAATAGCAGTTTCGATGACAATTAACAACGCTCAAGAACATACAATTCTCGATAATTACATTGTTGTAGGAGTCATTAATGAAAGGTACGTAATACGTACGGTAAAGTAAAATACATGTCTCGCTAGTATTAGTTTTTATTAACCCACTGTTTTTGTATGTCTAACATTATGGCCAAACACTTATTCTGCATTATGAACAGCTGATCTGCGGCGGCACCATTACCTACCCCTCATGGCCCATCCGTATCGTATTTTATACAATGTGTACCTACTTCCGATTGACTCATCTTCTTTTAGTCTATTGTTTCATTACCGTATAACTTTCACGACCCAACTACTGGGGTCGCCTGGAACCTAATCTGACCAATACCACAATCTTAGCAGCACGCATAGCTTACTTGAGCGGCTTCCGGCCGGGAGTCGCCACCGTCAACGATCAACTTGCATATTCATGTTAAACCAAAGACTAACTGTAGCATTTCCTCTTTGAAGAATAGAGCAGAGCAATACTCATTATCTGCCGTCCATTGATGACTTGATCGCATGCTTGAAAGATCGACCAGGGAGACGTTTAGCAACTACACATCTAATTGTAATATCAAAAAGCTGAAGTTACGAGTAATAGTCGTAACTTCAGCTTTTTGATATTACAATGTCAAGACAATTCATCAAATAAATCTTACTTGTCGCGGTCGGTGTGATTGCCGGCAAAGATGAACAGAAAAGGCAAGTGAACGCTTGTCAAGTGGAACTTTGACAGCAATGCTGTGTGTGTCGCGTACTCGTATGTATCGTGTGCATGTGAACATTACCTTCCTTGGGGCTGAGCTAGTCGGCTAGTCGTCCGGCATAGGTATGCTATGTATGTATAATATACATGTTGTATTTAAAAACGATACCTTTCCTGAGGCCGCGCTTTTCTTCCTCCTTCCACGTGGAGGTCGGACAGTGCCGCAACGAGCTGTATATGGAGTGTATGTGTCTTGTATATGAACGATACCTTTCTTGAGACTGAGCTGGTTCTCCCCGCCCGCCTGAAAGTCGTACAGCGCCACGAAAAGCTGCGGGTCGTCCTCTTCGTGGTGCGCCAACAGGTTCTCCTTCGATGTCCATCTGACAACACACACGGTAAACTCATATAACAATATTTAATTCATGTACATTGATTTTGAAAATGAAACACCATGTATATTATGTCACAATAGGAGAGTTAGGTTAATATTAATTATTAATAGATTTAAGAATGGACCAGATAAACAATGACAGATTGTAGATGTTACCAAAAAAATGATGCGCATGTGTTATTGTAAATATTGGTGATCGCGTACGTTACTTATGTTATGCCTACATCATCGATTTACTTATAAGTTTATTATTTTTAATATCCATTGATATACAATATTATTACACAAGTTACAAAGGAATCACGACTGTCCATATTCCACCATTTCTGGAGAACAACTTTTAAAAGAGAAGAGGGCTATTCGAGCTATTTATAATTTAAGCATGAGGCATTCGCTAAGGGTTAAGTTTAAAGAGATTGGTATAATGACGGTGGCATCACAATATATTTACGAAAACCTGATTTATGTTAAAAAGAATATTAATCTCTTCTCTAAGTACAGTGATATCCATAACGTTAATACTAGAAACAAAGATAAACTTGTACTGCCAACAACTAGGTTACAAAAAATCAGTAATTCGTTTAGATGTCAATGCGTGCGCTTTTACAACAAGATCCCAAGCAGTATTCAAAATTTAAATTTTAATAAATACAAGACCGTTATTAAGGAAAGACTCTGTAGTAAGGGTTACTATAAAGTCTCAGATTACTTGATTGACAAAACTGCTTGGGATTAAGCTGCCCTAATGAAGGTGTGTACATACATACCACGTACAGGCTATCTGGACAATTGATTAAGATGTTATCAAGCTATAGTATTTACTCTTATATTTTAATTGACATTATTATTTTATATTATTTTTTAATGAATTGATTATTGATTATTTTCTTTTAGTTCCATTTTCGTTTCGTTATTGTTTTCTTTTTTGAATGGAATATTTTTAAATCTCTCATTTTGTACACAATTACCTAATATAAAATAAAAATTTACTTGTGAATGTAAGGACATTGAAGGGTATATATGCTATAGAAAAATAATTCTTATTGTCTGACGGTTTGAGTATTCTATGGGGCCTTCTCGAATGTCCCGCGGATCTGGTGGTGTCGTGCGTCGGGTCGTTGAGCTCCCTAAAATAGGGTTGAGCTACACGGTTACTGATGCATGCGTCCCGTCTGTAGGGACAGGTCCGCTCAAATCTGTCATGGCACTGGTGCTTTCTTCCAAAGGCCAGTCCAGACATTAACCTACATTGTTCTTACACGTCTTCCATGAACTATGTCATAAACCATATTTTAAAAGAGTAACCATGGAGTTTCTTACTGGTTCTTCTCCATGGAATGACAATTTGAACCAGCTAAACGATTTGTAAGTGCCTTTTACGGCCTACACGAATAAAAAAGTTTGAGTTTGAGTTTGAAAACGCTAAAATAAGTTATTATAAAAATAGTTAATATAATATAAGTGATTGTTGTGTCGGTGTACGGCCCGGGAGTCGATCATAGATTTATTATTTTAGTGCGCAAGTATCAGATCAATGATGCGATATGATGGTGTTATCTTTGTTATAAACATTTCAGCTCTCTGACACTCGAGGTCTTCTTATATGCATTCTATTCTGGTCTGCTGAGAACCAATAATAAATAAAATATTGTTTTAAAGTGTACCAAGAAAATGTCATATTGGCCTGTGAAACGTGTAATTGTTAGGATTATTCCTTCTTGTTATATTACAATTGGGAAAAGAATAGAATTTTATAACTGCATGTATTGTAGTTCTTGTAAATAATTGCACGTATCTTTATTAAATTAATTAACAACATTTGGCAAGCGTTACGATCTGTACCGCTATTTGAAAATATCGGGACATAAATATAATATTGACATTGATCTCAGGCAGTGTTCGTTTTTTTTTTTAGATATTTTGTTTAACGTGTCTCCTTTGACATTTTATTAAAACTGAGACGATCAAACTGATCTCATATCAAGTATAAAGATGATAGAATTATATTATTGAAAAATAAACTTGACGAAATTACATTCATTTACATTTACATTTATTAAAAACTAGCTTTTGCCCGCGGCTTCGCTTGCGTTAATTTCGATTTTGACAGTTAATTCAGGTTGTTGATATATACGATTAACTTATGTATTTAATTCAGGTTACTAAACTGCGTAGCGTAGACAGTAAATTAACTAGTTGATTCGAAAGACACGTAGCGCCGTCTGGCGTCCTAAAGCAATTGTGACCGTCAAGTTATTGTTTTTTATTCCCTCGAGAACAGTACCTTTTTCTGGATGATAGGTGCCTTACGTCCTTTTCTGTACCCCTGACAACGTACATGCAAAATTTCATGATGATCCGTTCAGTAGTTTAGGCGTGAAAAGGTAATAAAACAAACAAACTTACTTCCGCATTTATAATTAACTAGCTTCCGCCCGCGGCTTCGCTCGCGTGGTTTACGAACCCGTTCATTTTTTCGGGATAAAAAGTAGCTATGCTATATATATACATATATATGTGCTATTCCAGACTATAATCTATCCCTATGCCAAATTTCATCCAGATCCGTTCAGCCGTTCTGGCGTAATTGATTACCAAATATCCATCCATCCATCCATCCATCCACACAAACTTTCACATTTATAATATTAGTAGGAAGTAGGACAGTATAGGAAGGATAGGATATTATAACCGTAACATTGGGGGACATCATCCTAACTCCTGCTAAAATGTAGAGGCACTAGGCAATCGCGTATCAGCAGACCATTATTTGGCGAACTATTCTGATCATTATAGACAAGTGCGTTTCATTGCTACTTCACAATATTTAATAATTTACTTTAGCTGTCTTTTTAAACAGTCTTGCATTTTAAAACTGTAGGAATAACTCAATGTAATGTTCAATTACAAGTACTTACAATGTGTAATGTAATAATCCAAAGAATCCAAACTAATATTATGAATGCGGAAGTAACGGTCTGTCTGTCTGTTACGTTTTCACGCCTAAACCGCTAAACCCATTTTGATGAATTTTGGTATAAAGATAGAAGGGACCTTGTCCTCCTCGGACATGCTACATTTTTTGCGAAAAAAAAAACTTGAATGGGATGAAATAGGGGAAAGTTTTTATGGGGAACCAATAATTTGTCAAATTAGAGATATTTATGGTAAGAAAGAAAAAAAAGAATTCCTGCCTTTTTGGACCAATCAAGGAAAAATAGGGAGGGAATAATTTCATTTTTTTTTTAATTATGTTGTAGTTTTCGGCTATACCTACATATTTTATTGATGCTGCGGTGGGCATGCAGCTCTTATGAACATATATTATAGGCTACCTTTTGTCTTGAAAAGACACTGTCACCGCGGGAACACCGCAGGGTGCGGCTATCTATACTAATATTATAGAGAAGAGTGTCTGTTTTTTTTATTGTTTAAACACGCCAATCTCTCGAACTACCAGTCCGTACTTCTTTTGGCATGTCATAGCCTTAGTTAGCTTTTAATCTTGAAAAAATGCACGGGTTCGTAATCCACGCAGGCGAAGCCGCGGGCGGAAGCTAGTTACCGATATATATGACTGCCCATTGGTCTAGTGCTCCGAGAGCGATTGCTGATCGTGAGCTTCTGGGTTACACTCCTGGGTCAGGCAGTGTTATTAGGTTATTCTATATGGAAATTTTCAGTAGCAGCACGAAGTCTGGAAATATGCCCGAAAGATAGCGATAGGCTCGCTACCTATTAAATGGAACTTAATAACGGTATCGACGAAATTTGGGTGTGCAATAGTATCTACGTCTTTATATATTATATATTATGATAGTTTTATAACTGGAGAAGTAGTATACGGTGCAAGATGTGTTGAGCCACTCTGTTAGCTCCCTTAGCTGCACACCATCGATGTGCGTCAGTGGGTCGGCACTCGGCTTAAAGTTCCGCTGTAAGGGTGAGTAGTGTGCACTAGTGCAGTGTATATCGTCACCTGTTGGCGGTGTCGAGCGGCTGCGGCGTGCCGGGCGCAGGCTCGCCGTCTGGCAGGTCCGGAATGTGCGGCAACGGCCGGCTCTGCAGCAGCGCTTCTGCAACAACGCGACGCAACGCTCAACATTATCTCCTGCCACTCTACGCACTGCTTGCCTAACAAATAAAGCATGCACTGCCCTGTGAATCCAAACACAGTTATTACAGAATTATACTTGTTTGCGTGACTCTGTGGAAGATATTAGCATATCAAATGATATCGCTTGAAAGTATTTTTACGTTTAACCGAAATATCATAAAATACTGACCAAATAATAAATGGCTATGTTATAAATTTGTGGACTGTTAATATTAACCATCGTATATCCTTTGTACAGAGTTGAATAAAAAGCGTTAAGATCTCTAGTGTATAGATAGATAGAATTGTTATTTCAAACTAGCTTTGGCCCGCGACTTCGTACGCCTGGAATTTAGAATCTGATATTTTCCTGCGGTAAAATGGAGCCTATATTTTAAGTTAGACCTCTAGCAATACATTGGTAAATATTGCATTCAATTCCATGCAGTAGTTCTTGCGTGATGCGTGTGCAAACATGCAGACAGTAATTCTAAAGACATTCTAAAAACTGTTGTTTTGGCTTCTGTTGCTCTAATAAAGACCCCCCATAGTAGTTTTTCTCCAATATCTATAATGTCAGACATCGGCCTGTTATAATTTTATTACATGTTTCAAATAAACCTAATACAGGCACTTATAAATGTTAAAGGACTCTATATGCACCAAAAAGTTGGTCCTATGGAGAAGAACCGGCAAGAAACTCCATGGATACTCTTTTAAAATCTCTTTTAACAATCTTGCCATGTACATAATGTGGAAGAAGTTTGAAAGAACAAGTTAGGTTTCGTAAAATAAATACTACATTTAGTATTTTATTAACAAACTTTATGTTAAAGTTGCATTCAACTTTAACGTAGTCTGTTAATAAAAATAAAAACAAAAGTATAAAGAATACCCATACACTGTGCTCACATTTACAATGAATAGCCTACAGCCACCTGTAACTAGCGTAATACATTATATTTATATATAAAAAATATATTGATGATCAAAGATTAGATTACACTGGCAACAACAGAAAACTGTGTTCAATTGAGTAAAACGTGTTTCTCCACTAAAATATGACTAAATTCTACACAATAATAATTATCGTAATTATCTGAACGCCACAAAGTAGCACAGTAGCCCTTCGACTGTTTAGCCACCGGCCAGCCTAGCTATCATCACTACATATTATACAACAAAGTCCCCTGCCACGTCTGTCTGTTTGTCTGTTCGCGATAAACTCAAAACCTACTGAACGGATTTTCATGCGGTTTTCACCAATAAATAAAGTGATTCGTGAGGAAGGTTTAGGGTTATAATTCACTAGCTGTGCCCGCGACTTCGTTCGCGTGGATGTCGGAATTTAACAATGTATTTTTTAGTGAGACCAAATGCACTTAACCCTATATTTTTTCTAAAATCAAAGATTTTTTCTAAAATAAAAGTAGCCTAAGTTACTCCTTATCACATCAGCTACCTGCCAATAAAAGTCCCGTCAAAATCGGTCCAGCCATTTCAGAGATTAGCCTATACAAACAGACAGACAGACAGACAGACAACGAGTTTATATTTAGTTGTAGTATTTATGTTATGTACGTCGCTTAGAGGATTAAACATTTGCAAGGTTTTACGTACGTACATAATATTTTCAAAAACGCAAAGAGAAGGCATAGTAAGTACATTAATAGTTTTAACAAAATCTCTGAGGAACTCACGACGACCCATATTATAGATGGCACGGATTGCTCTTTTTTGTAATATAAAAATTGAGTCTACGTCTGCCGCTGCACCCCACAGTAAGATGCCGTAGGACGTAATACTGTGGAAGTACGCAAAATAAACAAGCCTAGCCGTAGCTACGTCAGTGAGTTGTCAAATCTTCCTGTCTGCATAGGCTGCAGAGCTTAACCTACTAGAAAGAGCAGTTATGTGAGCACCCCATTGCAATTTCGAGTCGATTGATATGCCTAGAAATACAGTTTCATTTATAAAATCAAGTTTGTTACCTTCCACAATTAAGTTAGAATCGACATGGGGTACGTTTGGTAACAAAAACTTTAAACATTTTGTTTTTATAGCATTTAATAATAGATTATTATTTGCTGCAAACCATTTGGAAAGAGTGGATTCATTAACATGTGTCAGTTCGGTATCCTTTCGACTCATCTTAAATATAAGTGAAGTATCATCAGCAAGCAAAATTGTATCCGACAATTCTGCCATTGTTTAAGGAAGATCATTAATTTAGGAAGAGGAAAGGGTCTAAAATCGAGCCCATTTTTACTAGAGTCCCTCCAAATGTTACACCATTAATCCCCACTTATTGCAATCTGTTTGTAAGATAGGATAATACAAGATCGAGAGCTCGACCACGAATTCCGTAGTGTTTTAGTTTATAAATAAGCGTATATACATATTATATGCGGCAGCACCCACGGGGCGTCGCAATCCATGTATTATTATCTGTTATTTAAATCATGTCACACGCGAATCTGATCTCGCAAGTGTAGGCCCACAGCCGATACGTCACCGTGACGCATGTGGTACAGTGAGTCACGCGCATGGCCGGCAACGCGCCGCGCGCTGCCCCACCGCGCACCGCCCACACACACAAGCGAGTGCTTTAGCTTTTCCTTACTATGATGCAAAGTAAGTCCGACGATTCAGCTTTACTGTTAGCAACGATTAACCTCGCGTAACTTTCAGTCAATCACGGATAATGAATCAGAATAGATACGTACATGAAACTTGATTTTATTCTACGTTTTAATACATATAATGAATTCATCTAATTAATTTAAATCATTATTTAGGTCAATATACTACACCTACACAGTACACTCTGAAAGAGTGTATCAACAATATTGACAAATTTATTAAATACATGCGCAAATATGCACATGGAAATGTTTCGTTGCTAATATTATATTACAGGACGACAAAAGACAGGTGAGAGGTCACATTATAACGGGGATTATGGGATCATGCGGGCCGTGGTTGAAAGATTATCGTCAGCAACGTTCATAATAGTGCTAACCGCCCAAGTTCCTAGTCAGGGTGCGCCGGAAGTACGCAGATACACCTAGCGAGGCTTGTGAGACAAAGCTTCGTTATATTACAACCACAAATGACGACGACGACGTTGATAACACCTTTCGATTGCATACGCAAATGAACTTCAGTTCACACAATTTGATTAGATACAATAATGTTTCATTACCTGCATGCT
This sequence comes from Shargacucullia verbasci, assembly GCA_947562105.1. Lineage (NCBI taxonomy): Eukaryota > Metazoa > Arthropoda > Insecta > Lepidoptera > Noctuidae > Shargacucullia > Shargacucullia verbasci. Next base: position 20,344,994 of record OX387279.1, read on the forward strand.
AAACCTCACACACCCCTATCAATATAAAGTGAAAGTAACCAGTAACCGAAGTTTTATAAAGTTCATTATTTACTTTTTATTTGGAATATTATTATGTTTAACCTAGCCTAACTTACAGCGTTTAAAATAAGACATAATTGCCTTTAAATAAAAATTTCATTTTCCTTGGCTGAATTGACAGTGAGTTAGTGATATTCTATTCTCTCGAAACGAACCGATTCCGACGCCCTAGGGGGCATCAGAATCGGTTTTTCCCGGTTCCAAAAGCACTCCGGGAATTCCCGTTTCTGGAGGATAAAAAAAGAACCGGTTCTGAAAATATAAAGAACCGTTACTCAGTACTTTCGATTCTTTAAAAATCTGAGAATATCGTATATCAATGACAATAATAACCCTAGAACAACGACAACGCTGCAAAGGCAACGCACCATCGAGCTGAATAATACAAGTACTAGATGTCTATGCAACGCACGAAGTGAAATGAGGGGTAAGGACTAACGAGTGGAGTAGGGGATACAGACACGTAGAATTCCTAAAATACTTTATTTGTGTGAGTTCCCATTCCTAAAGTGCTAATATTTGATTTATTTTATTTTTCTAATATTTGATTTATTGTCTTTTTGTTTAAAATATTTTAAATTCGAGTTAACTAGCTGTAGCTAAAAATATTTCTATTCAATATTACGTCCTTATATAAAATTGGCGTTTTATATGGAAAAAACAAAACGAAAAAATCTATGAAATTATATATTTAATCAATCAAAGTATGTACCATTGCTATCTATGCCATTTCATAGGTAGTTCATTGATTTATTTGCTAAAGAAAGTGTGGGAGCGAGAATCAATAAAATCTTTGAAGGCGGTATGGACTACCTCATTGGAATTGAATTTTTTCCCCTGAAACTGAACTTTCAAACCTTCAAGAATAGAGCGTACTCCTTTTTAAAAGGCCGGCAACGCACTTGTGACTCCTCTGGTGTTGCGGGTGTCCATGGGTGACGGTAATCGCTTACCATCAGGCAACCCGCGACCTTATCTCCAACTTAGCAGCCTATCCCATAAAAAAAAAGATTTAAATTATAACTGTGATTATAAATTCCCTGTTTGATTTTGAATCCTGTCTAAAGTCTAACAAAACTCAAATAAATTACCTAAAAAAGAACCGAGAAGACCCGAAAGAACCGGGTACCCGGTTCTGCATTGGAGCTATTTATATTCAGGGTTACTGCAAACAGTTTATGAAACCGAAAACCGAAGCAAGTTATGTAATCAATATTCTGATACAAAGGTGTAGCGTAGTAAGTGATACAACGGTGGCAGCGAGTCTGAAACTCACTTGAGTGCATTTTCGCTCCTGCGAGGTCCAACAATATCATCTAGTTTCGTTTTAGAGTTCTGGAACCGGCCAAACACACTGGCCACAGGTCAAACTGTAATGCACTCGGGGAATCATTTTCGTATATCTTCTTTTACGGATGTGAAGCATGGATCATTAAGGAAGATATCTGAAGATGCGGTCGCTTGACGAATTCCTGGATCGACGAAAGCTCGCACATGACCAAAGTTGTTTCTTGTTAACCTAATGATCAACCTTAGATATTAAAGATGCACGAATAAAAGAAGGGCAATATTTGTGCAGTCGGCGTCTTATGGGAGTTCATATTTTTCTTCTTAGTAATAACACGAAATATCACTTTTTAAAGGACAATGCCAGAAATTCTTTGAACTCTGCCCCCTCCAGTAAAAACCATTCACAACAAGGTTGTTGCACATGTTGTATGCAGCATTTTCTTGCTGTTTTGTTACGGATAACTAACATTTGTCTTAACGCCTTTAGAACTCGCGGCTTGTTTAAATTTAAGAAACACTAATTACATTCGAGTCGGGATTAAGTTTTATAATAGCATTAAAGATAATAATAGATGCACCTCGACATCGCTCGACAGCCAAGTAACACAAAGTCGTCAAATAGGCGAGATGGAGTCCGATCTGCAAGTATTACAGAAAAACAGTACCTATCACCAAAGTATACATTAGAGGTGCGCCGAATATGGGACCCGAATGTCCGGCTCAATTATTCGGTTAATTTTTACGCAACAAACAGGTTTATTTTAACTAAAATTTGAGTTTTCTTGTTTTTTTTTTTATATTTGCACACAGTCATGTTTGTTTCATTTACAAATACTATTTACTGTTCTCAGAATAAAGCCTTGTTAAAATGTGTAAATCTTAAAATAATATTTAAATATTCGGTAATTATTCGGCATATTCACGGGTGGCGCAGTGGTTGAGAGATCGAATGCTGCGCTACGTGTCGCGAGTTCGATTCAGTTCGAACAAATATTTGTATGATCTACTGATACTTGTTTCGGGTCTGGGTCTTTGTGTATGTGAATACAAGCCGTGCCTCGGAAAGCACGTAAAGCCGTTGGTCCTGCGCCTGATCTCTCTCCGGTCGTGTCGGATTACCGTCCCATCGGACTATGAGAGTGAAGGAATAGAGAGAGCACCTGTGTTTGCGGACACACTTGTGCTCTATAATATCTCCTGCGTAGTTGGCTAATCTCCGGTGAGATTGGCCGCCGTGACCGAAATTGGTCAGGAGGATATTATTATTAATTATTCAGCAAGTTAACCGAATATTCGGCCGAATACGAACATAAAAAATACGCCGAACATACAGAATACGAATATTGGTCCGAATATTCGGCGCATCTTTAGTATACTTATATTATATTCATGTGATAATTTTAGTTAATTTAGATTTCATGTACATCAATGTAACGGTGTGACACGAACTGACATTGTCATTTAAAAAAATCACAGCTTGTCTTTAATTTGTTTAGGTAGGTACGGTAGGTCCCTTGATCAACGTGCAATTTATTCAATAATATGAGACATCTTAATTTGCTTATTTAAACGGATAATCACCATCACAGGTACGTAGTATGTAAAATGTATGTGTATAGAAATGCCGTAAATCGCCTCAACTGATAAATCAATTCGTGAACTCCGTTGATCCAATTAACCGATATGAAATGCGAGTGGTCGGTTTGAAAGCATTCTATGATGACGAAAAATGAATCTGAGCAAGTGAACAGTTAGGTGGATGCAGTCTATTACATAAGTAAGTGTAGCCTTCGACACACAAAGGGTACTGCGGTACAGTAGCATGAAGTGGGAGGCGCCGCCGCCCACCACCCGACTCGAGTGCATCGGCAATACGTAGCCACTACTCTCTCCCAATTACTTATACTGCAATTACTTCCTTATGTCCTGTAATTAATTTCTGACGAACAAAATCCTATATCCCACATTTTGCATTTCAGTTACATAGATCACGTACAACACAACTAATACTTTGATCACGAATACTGGAGCGGTGCCAATGAGGCTGCTAGCTGCTACGTGGTCACTTCCATCTATTACATATTGTCTAAAGAACAATAATGCATAACTCGACCCTGCCGGGTTTCCGCTCATTGTTATGTAAAGATATCATAAAACAATCATTACACGTAGTTACCGCTACTCATCTGAAGCTAATTAACTACAGCTCGTACTTAGCATAATCAATTACATGTTAAAGATAATATTTCTACCGCACTGATTTCACCCCTTGAATATGCATTAGGTTCGTTAATAAATCTTTTAGTAAGTCAAAATCTTTCAACGAGCATATACAGTGAAATCCGAAATCGCTAATTGTGTAAAATCTGTTATGAATGATTAACTACAAAATTAAATCAAGATTGAGCTACTTCGTAAAAGACATCTGTAGGATACGTAGGTAGTAAGGGATTAATAGTCGGCGGGATAGAGGTGCTGGAATAGAAGCTTCGGATCCGAAGGCCGAGCCGAATGCTACCTGCACGAGGCACGAAGCGCGCGGCGAGCCGTCGGATATAAGTGTCCAACCATAGATAAAGGACCTATAGATATGTAATCACTATGGCTACTACAGTCTCTCTCGCTCGGACAGTAGGTATTGCCAGGAAAATCAATGTGCCTTATTTTGAGAGTAAATCTAATTTTACCTTGATTGTTTTATATAATAAAGAGAATGTATTTATTATAAATAACATTAATATTCATAATAAATAAATTCTTACTTAACATTACTTTTCACTTTACTTACTATAATGTTATTAGATACAGAAAACTGAAACATGGGCGAAATTTCTAACTCGAGTTTACTTTTAAGATATTTGTTTGACCAACAAGTGTCAAATTTGACATTTTGTGACTAAGAAAACGGCCACGCAAATAAGGACAAAAAAGAAGTTGCTTCTCCTTCTTTCATATATATTTCGTAATAAATGTTCCATGTTTAACTTGCCGTGAGGTCAGTTACGCGCTATCTAGGTCCTTTATCTATGTGTCCAACCATCCGTTAGGCCCTTTTCACACACAATCGGTTCCCGTATTAACGGCGACCGTTTAAACGAACGTAGATCTTTCACACGTACAGGGTAGTTGCTGCCTGTGCCGTCCCTACGTTTAGTTAAATAAAGAGTATTCAAAGCACAGTTGTGCTCATGGATCGAAAGAAAATCATAAATTTACTGTTTTTGACCGACCGGCCGTGCCCGTGTCCGCGTACGTGTGGTTTCGCATAATACGCAACATACCAACCAGTGCACACGCGGGACAGTGTTCAATAATCCTCTGTGACCGGACATTTTGAGTGAAGCTAAGCAAGTAATGCGTCATAATATTCTAGACACTGGAGTAGAACTCCTGAATGCCAATTCTGTATGTAGTTGTTGAGAAAAATAACTTGAAAGTTTGTCAACCTTAGATATTTAGAAAGTCAGAAACCTATTATTTTCCAAAAATAAAATCATTTCTCTAAATTTCAAAGCATCATGTTATGAAATCTGTAAAACAGTATTTATTAAGCTTTACCGCATTGCCGAAAAACGGACTTTATGTGAGTAAATACAACATTTAATTCAAAGGGTTTTAATTTTTTTTCTCGACTATGCCGCATTTGTAGTACCCAGAAATAGTTTAATAATATAATGTAATAAACATGTTATTAGTACAAATTAAATCAGCTTCTAGTTCCGTGGAGTATCTGAGATAATCGTTTCTAAAGTTTTAAAATTAAATACGCCTGTGATTTTATTAAAGGCAACACGCACGGATAGCCGTGGCGGTACTGCGTCCGCGTGGATTTGCACGGCTACTATCGTATGAAAGATTATATATTAATTGCTACATTGCTCAAACGTCACGGTACCGTTAATACGGAAACCGTGTGTGTGCGAAAAGGGCTTAATTACAGACGAGCCGGGGCAGCGGGCGGCGGCGCGCGGCGGCTTTTACTCTACTGTATTACCGCAAACGATATGGTGTAAATCGACTGTATGCAAATATTGTATACCCGAAGACTGTATCACACTCCTCTGAGTGCACAACTATTTGTGTTCGCTATTAACTTGTTGATGTAATGCATTCCTTTAATTTCACGGTAGAGAAGAAGAAGCTCTATAATCTATTGCAGGCGGGGACAAGCTATTTTTAATCAACTTCAAAAAAAGAGGAGGTTCTATGACAAGATAGCAAGCGTATTAATATGTTGTACTACTTAAAAAAAACACAAGTGCACAAGAAACCATGACACATATGATATTGACATTCTATCTCTTTCTTTCTCGGGTAGTGTTCATATTAAATTGATGTCTCTTTTACAAGTTGTCTTGTAGCTTAGTAGTGTAGTTTGTCTTTTAGCGTAAGCGAAATCCTTAGTCTATGATTTATACTAAAGATTATAGATCGTGTTATCAGCGTCTACTTCCTCCAGACGTCGATATGTCGTCAGATAAGTGATAAAATATCGATAAAAATACATCGATTCACCGACACTAACAGCCGCACCTGTTGTTACAAATTTATTTACAACTACTTAACTTCTGCAAAAAGAGTAAGAGCAATAACTTTAACAGGTATTCTATCGTATTGTATTGGTATCAATTAGTCCGACTTAATAATTGAGGCATGTTTCATGTCAATCGATTGAGTAGATCGTGAGACACAGCTTGACCCTGTATTAGAAGTAGTCGGGTACAAGGCTGAGGTAAATATTTATTTATTTATACTATTTATTTTTATTATTTACTTATTTATATTATTTATTTATTTATATTATTTATTTATTTATATTATTTATTTATTTATATTATTTATTTATTTATATTATTTATTTATTTATTTATAATATTTATTTATTTATTTTATAAGTAAATCATTGCCCCACACTGGAAATAATTCCTGTATCGAGGGTGTGTTTAGTGTGCGTTATCTGTAGATCATACAAAATAATGTTCAATCAAAATAAATATTGTATCGTGCGGGAATTGAACCCGCGACACGTAGCGCCGCAGCCAATCATTCAACAACTGCGCCAACCATGTCTTCAAATATATATTTTTTGGTAACATTTAATTATGTTAGATTCCCGTTTTAATAAATGTAATTGTACCTAGGGATGACTGTATAACAATTAGGTAAACCTGACAGCCAGTGCCGGATTAAGTAGCAGTGGAGTAAGCAAATTTTTTCGAGTGGCCATTTATCTGCTATGAACTCATCATTTACCTATCGTATGAAATTCTGCGTTTTATTCTCGCCTGCAAAATAATCGGTTAACGATTGTCTGAAGTGGATTGTCTGAGTGGAAACAGGTGTAAAATAAGTTTCCCTCAAAAAATTACACTTAGGCGCAGGTGAGCGGGTTGGTTAGGATACGCGGGGCCCCCTTTTGCGCGGGGCCCGTAGCAATTGTTACTCTTGCTACGTGGTTAATCCGGCACTACTGACAGCTCATATTTAGACCTGTGACTCAGTATGAAATGTGTCAAATTTCAATCAATTTATCAATTAAGATCAATCATATAATAAAATGACAGTACCACCAACTATCAAAAACGAATGGTAGCGGTCGTGTTTGATTAAAAATGCGTTTATAAATCGACTGTCAGTAAAGGTGTGAGAGAATGATTTCATTTTAAGGGACACGGGTATTTTTTATTTATTCTTATCCTTTCTTTACTTTATAATCCAAATATTTTCATAAATCCATTGTATTCTGAGTCAATTAGTCAAAGGGAAATGCCAGTTTTAGGCCCAGAGGTGCACAAGAAATTGGTTATACTAAAAAAATATATTAAAATTTATCTTAGTTCTTCCTTCTATTCATTACTCTGTACAAGTCGGCAATATTTTTCCCAAAATATTAAACAAGAAAATGACTAAACTATGTAATGGAACTTGGAAGCAACGTAAAAATGTTGCCGTTGCAGAAAATATGTTGAGGTAATTAATCGGAATAATAATATATCATTGTTATAATATCAATAGTTATTTTTTTAGCAAATACATACGTATTACTGCGCAAAAAGCACCCATAGCAATAATTTTTATTTTTATCTTTGCAAGATTGCATTGATTAAAGTAATGTATATTTATCGATTTATCGTTTTTTTTTTTATATAATGGCAACCTTCTCTGCCTTGTCAAACGTCGGAAAACGTAAATGTCATTATTTGAATGTAAATCACTCATGTAGAACGTAGTGATTATATAAGAAGATTTGATAACTTTATAATGCCAAGTTTTTATAACCACTTCATTTACTAATTAATCATTGGCATTGCCTACTATTATTATCATGAGTCTTCAGAGGTGTGCACTGTGGGCCGAAATTACTATGGGAAGTTGGCATCCTCCTTTGCACCAGTTTTGTTTGATTATATTGATTGTATAAAAATATACATATATTTAATCTGGAGGTTGGGACATAGTGAGGGAATGATTTTAAATACATTTTATAGCTTGTTTTTATTTTTTATTTATACATTTGGTTAAGAAATTATTATAGCCACTCTTAGCTGCAGTAATGTTAATTGCAAGGAAATAATAGTTACCGTCATATGTTAAAAAGATCTTTTTTAAATTGAAAGTACATGAAATCGGAATTTCGTGAGAACTACCCACATATTATAAAACAAAGTCCCCCGCCGCGTCTGACTGTCTGTTCGCAATAAATTCAAAAACTACTGAACGGATTTTCATGCGGTTTTCACCAATAGACAGAGTGATTCATGAGGAAGGTGTGTAATTCGTTTAGGTTTTGTGTAAATTGGCTGAAATATGATGATGATTGTTGAAGATGTCGGAGAAAATCATGCCGACTGGGAGCTTTACTGGCGTGCGCCGTGTAAACCAATAGAGTTATACTTATATCCTTATTATTCAAGAAGGCTGCTTTTGACTCGAATAAAACGGTCGGTCTAGCCGCTTCGGAGATTAGCCAGAACAAATAGACTGACAGACAAAATTTATATATTTTTTTGTGTTATATGCCTACCGCATACATATATTTTCATGATCATTATTTTGTTGCGGAGTTACGTCTGTAATTGCTAATATTTTATTTTTTAAATTTGTTCTATTACGTCAGTTGCGAGCATAGACTTAGGATTCCGATTACTCTAAATCTATGGTTGCGAGCGACATTGAATTGACGTTTGACTCACATTCGTATTTATAATATTAGTTAGGATTCCCCTTCCCGTGGGAATACGGGCATAAAATATAGCCTATTTTACTCGCTGATAACATAGCTTTCCATCAGTGAAAGAATTTTTAAAATCGTTTTAGTGGATTAGGCGTGAAAGCGTAACAAATAAACAAACAAACTCACTTTCGCATTTATAATATTAATGATTAAATTAATAATAGTTAGGATAAAACAGAATTTATTTCTAACTAACTAGTTTCTTAGACAGGCTTAAAATGTCTCGAATCAGTGATCTATCATTGATTCGAGACATTTTAAGCCTGTCTAAGAAACAAGTTTTCTGATTATTATTATTCTGTTATTATATTTTAAGCGTCTAAATTGACGCTGAATGTGAAATTAAGAAGTCCTCTGTTTAGTTATCGTGTCAGAATTTACAAATACTCAATTAATCGAAATAAAACTAACTATAGAACAACAAATTTTTCTAAAATTAGTAGTCATTTATATTTTTGTAAGTTAAGTGGTTAATGGATATTAACAGGTTCGACAAGTGATTTGTTTTCTCGGTGAATCTATGTCTATCACAGCTAGTATATAAATGAGAATGTTGAAAAACTAAATAATTAGCAAAAAGATTTTACAAAACACATAATTTATAAAAAGCTATATATAATATAACTATATATACTATAGTAGTCGGGGCACAATTTTGTTTAGAAAATATGATTATAGGTCCCGCGACAGCAATCAAATGACAATGCCAGATCGTAGTGGCATTGACCGTGTTAATACGTACAACTAACGAAGATTATCACATGATAAATAACAACTTACTCTGGAATTAAAATTCATCTCCACGGCAGGAATTTCTCATAAACAAGAAGGGGTTGATGCAAGCCTGCCGCCACACTGAAATAAGTACTGGACCGATTGTACATAGCACGAATTAACTATACGCACTTCGCACCTCTGGGGAAACTCTGCAGACAATAAATGTTTTTTAAAAAAAGAAAAAAAAAAAACTATATTCGTCTTGCAGAAAAGGGCTGTCCGAGCTATTTATAATCTTGGTCCAAGGGTGTCGCTGAGACACAGATTTAAGGAAATTAATATTCTAACTGTAGCGTCACAATATATTTTTGAAAATTTAATATATGTTTATAAAAATATTTCGAACTTTTTCAAACTGTCTGATACTCATTCTTTGAACACTAGGAATAAACACAACCTTGCTGTACATGCTACGCGCCTCCACAGAATAAGCAACTCATTCATGGGACAAAGTATACGCTTTTATAATAAGCTTCCCAATGATATACGTAATTTAACATTAAAGAAGTTCAAAATTGTAATTAAATCTAAACTTTGTAAAAAAGGATACTATAAAATTTCGGACTATTTAGATGACAAAAACGCTTGGGATTGAGCCGCTCTTTAGCCTTTTCTCTTTTTTTTTATGTATACAATTTTTGCTATTAATAATTATATTATTTACTTCATTATTTTGATATTGTATTGTCGTTTAAATTGAAATTATTTCTTATATATAACCGCAATACATTGTAAATGTGAGTGAGATCTAGGCTGAGCGCTCTTCATTTCATTAATTCTCACGATAACTGATGCATGCTTGCACTCTGTTGCGACAGGTTAGCTCAAATAGTTATGGCACTTTCTTCAAAAGGCTATTCCACCCTATATTAGTCTCACATAAAACCTTACATCAATACAATCTGTCTGGACTTTAAAATAGACTTTCACCCCTGAGTTTGTTTCGGCGTTTCTTCTCAGGGATATTCATAGGAAATGCCGACGCCATCGTTAGTTTAAAAAAGATGTGTAAAAGTGATTGAAAAATCCTAAATAATATAAAATAAATAATTTCAATTTGCAGGCACACCTTTCTCTTTCATGGCCCACCACAAAACCTCTCTCGTACGTCTTCTCTAGCAAACGAACATCACGTGCAGATTCTTAAGCGGACGTCGATAGGTATTTCTCGCACAGTTGGCGAAGTACAAATATGAATACAAAAAATCGAACCTTACCTTATAGAAAGTTATTATAGAAGCGCACGCCGTTACCTAGAAATGACTTATTAGTTTTAGACAGTCTAAATTTAGGTACAACTATTTTGTGTTTATTCCTAGTATTAATGTTGTGGAAGTCACTGTTGATGTTAAACAATTGCAGGTATTTTCTGGAAATACATGATATTTTCTATAATGTATAGTGGCAGTTTCAGAATCTATATATCACTAAAGAAATCACGTAAGGATTTACGGGCCCATGTTGTAGATTGCTCGAATTGCTCTCTTCTTTAAAATAAAGATTGAATCTACGTCAGCTGCAGATTCGCACAACAGAATGCCGTAGAATATGATGCTGTGAAAATACGCAAAGTAAACTAATCTGGCCGTGACTATATCAGTGAACTGCCTGATTTTTCTAACTGCAAATGCTGCAGAACTAAGTCTCTTTGACAGAGCTATGAGGACCCCATTGCAACTTTGAATCAATTGACAATGTATTAAGTACTGTTGCGGGAATTATTTTAACCATTTAACATTTGTAAGATACACAATACTACTGTGGGCCGTGTTTATGCTGACGTTCTTTTTATCGAACAAAGTGTTATACTGCAAGTGAATCGTTATTTTCCGTGACAGTTTTGGGTGGCACCCAACCGTTATCTCGTTGCTTAGATTATAAATTGACGATGTATTAATTAATAATTAGATTATAAATGGACGACTAAAAAAGAAGAAGTTCTAGATTACAGTGACTGCAGTATAGCCAAAATCTTAGAAGTCCAAACCCTACGGTACGGATTCGCCCGAAGTAAACCTTATTCTTTGAGTTGCATAAGAACCCGACGGAAGGTTGTTTTAAGTCCAAGCTCAATGGTCCGTACAAACCACACGGTGCACGAAAATAATATGAAATTGTCAACAACGTAATCGATAACGTTATCCGTCAAGATCTATCAGTTGTCGTGTCGGTTGCGCGTGGAGTCCGCCCGGAATGCGATTGTTTGTAAATGGTGGACAGCGCGGTGCAGCGCGGCAACGCCCTCAACCGACCTACAAATGTGCTTGGTTTTGATCAATACGTCTAATGTCTTATTATACGGCAAAAACAAAGCTAATTTATTATGACCACATCAGCAAGTGTCTCCGGCTCCCATCAGCGAGTGACGAAAGGTGGCGTGCATTAAGTAATGAGGAGCTGCCGAACGCTACGCATCAGATTTCTCTGTAACATGTTTCTATTCCAGTCGCCTTGGCTCTACACGCCCTACGAGGTTAATCATATTTTAGGGTAATTTATCTTCTTATCGGATCGGTATTGTGCACACCGTATTGTCGTCATTCATGTCGTCGAGTAAGGTCACGGACGCTAAAAAGAACAAATCATATGGACTTGTGTAGGTAAGGGAACTGTGATGAACGAAGATGAAAATTCAGGCCCCAGGCTACCTTTTTGTAAAATTTTATTACAATCTGTTCAGCTGTTTAGTCGTTATGGGATGAGCAAACAGACAGAGTTACTTTCGCATTTATATTATTAGTGTGAAGTGTGATTTTCATGAATATTAATCTATACTATATAATAATAAATAATAAATAATATTAATATTATAAAACTGGAAAGTTTGTTTATTTGTTTGGTTGAACGCGCTAATCTCAGAAACTACTGGTTCGAATTGAAAAATTATTTTTGTGTTGGATAGTCCATTTATCGACGAAGGCTATAGGCTATATAACATCACGCTACGACCAATAGGAGCGGAGCATCAATGAAAAATGTTGCAAAAACGGGAAAAATTATTCCTTTTGAGAGCTTCCGTTGCGTGCGCTGCATAAACGGTTAAAGTTACGCAAAAATCATGTATGACGGAATTGTTCCACTTTAAAAGTTCTAAAGAAAAGTCCGCGACAGCATATGTCTATCTTTTAAGGGGGTCTACGAATTTGACAAAAGTCGAATTTCCTTGTTTTTTCATATTTCCAAAGTTTAGATATTCGAGAATATGCTCAAAAGGATTATTCAAAATTCCAATTATTTACCGAGTCACAACGATTTTAGTGACGCGGCATCTGAATTTAACCATGAAAATCCTCCTCTTAGTAGCGATGTATTAATAGTTATAAAGCCAATTTACTAAAGTTTATCTGCAGATACTTTATCAGAACGATGTTTGGGTTCTTAAACTCAAAATAATGACGAATCTTTAAATCATATGGACTTTTGCTCCGAAGCACATTCATGAAGGAACGCGGACTATAGAAATTGCTACTTTTCTCGCTGATTGTATTTTTAATGAAGATTTTATACCCATTTTAAATTTAATGATCCAAGTTAATGATCGGTTACAGAAATTGTTATTTTTGAGCGCGCAATGTATTGCACACAACGGGATCACATCGCACCGCGGTGATTTAAGGCGCGGGCGCGGCGGCGGCGGCGGGCACATTACCTACCTAAGTACACACGTGAGTCAGTCCCGCGGCCGCGGGCGATCGTGAACGTACGCCTAACGACAACATTGATACCACATAAAATCAAGTTTAATTATTAGTGTTAATAAAAAAAACGAACAATAAGCTTATTTCCATAAAATAGCGATGTCAAAGTCATAGTTTTTTATTTCAAATGGACCTTTGCAGGCACTTTTAAAACGCTATGAATCTAGGCGCACGGTTCCAAAGTGGGTTGGTCCTATGGAGAAGAGACCGGCAAGAAACTCCATGGAAACTTTTTTCAAAATATTGATTTACAATGAGTTGAAGCAATTTATGATAACAAAATAAAATAAAAAATACTCATACAATGCAATATTACATTACATGACATACAAGGACTACTATATAAGATAATAAAATAAAATAAAATAACATTTTCATAATAAAATGTTCAAGTCTTTGTTTGTTAAACAAAAATGGATAAAAATGTTATGTAATAAAATAAAATAAAGTACACATAAGAAAGAAAGAAATGTCTAGTCATGCAGAAAATACCAACAACTAGATTGTGGGGATTAGAAACAACTAGTCACCAGGGAAGCCACATGTGCAGAAGATAATTAACGCCATACGTTTCTATCATCAACGTAGTCATTGACCTTATAATAGGCTTTCCTTATTAGAACGGATTTAACATAAGATTTAAACTTGTTACCAGTGAGATCGGTGATAGATTTACGTAACTTGTTATAGAAGCGCACTTCGTTACCTAGAAATGACTTATTAGTTTTAGACAATCTAAATTTAGGTACAACTATTTTGTGTTTATTCCTAGTATTAAAGTTGTGATGAGAATTTATAATAAAAAAGTTGCTTGCAAGTTCATAGCAACATAATAAAGTAGGTATTAATTAATGAACTTACAGCTCCGGTATAACTCTCCATTTAAATAAATACCAAGTGCCTGACGCGCGTTCCCACGTATTTCGTTATTGGACATGAGCATATTCCCGTATTCACGGGCACTAAAGCATCGTTCACTAAACCATTTTGACAGTCACTCAACTTAAATACACACACACACACACACGCACACGCGCAAAAGATGTTTTATAAAATTTTACGTTTGGGCATCTTTTGATGCTTTGTAATAACGAAGATATATTTTAATAATTTATAAAAAAAATCTATGGTACAACTGTATCTTTTACTAGCAAGTGCTCAAGTAAATTTATTACTTATCTTTGAGTAATACACCAAAAATAATTCCGTAAAAGAGAGTTACTGATAATGTTTCGTCCGAAATTATATTTTTTATCTATCAATATATAATGGAAATTCAAACAAAAAAGTTTGTAATAACTAAGGTCAACTTGAAAAAATAAAATTAATCTATTTAAAAGTAAAATAATATTTTTAATCAATTGTTGCATGCGATGGTATAATTCAATATAAATCTCGACAGGGTTCAATTTTAGGTCCGTTTTTGTTTTTAGTGTACATAAATGACCTACCTTATATGCTTCAGGATAGAACAAAGATTGTGTTATTAGCTGATGATACATCTTTAATTTTTAAAATAGACAGACGTGTTCCTAATATTGACGAGGTAAATATCACATAGGCGATATTTAATTAAAAAAAAATAGAGAGAGAGCCTTATTAAAATTGCAAAACTGTAACCCAAAACTAAAGTTTTTATAGGCGTGCGCTGCAAAAACTATTGACGATAGAACAAAATAATGTACTACGGGTTTATAGGTCTTAAGTACAAAAATGTCCGATTTGAATGAATCCTTTTTTCGATTCGAATGAATTCAAAAATCAATGATCATAGCCAGGAATCGAACCCAATTTGTTCGATTACTGGCTATGAAATGTGATTTCCCAAAAATCCAATGATGCAGTTTTAGTTTTCCTCAAAATCGGACTCGAGTCTCCTTTGAGTATTTTTCGCTATTCCTTATAGCTTCCGATTTGGCTATCCACGCCCATTTGAAAAATTCACTCTGTATATATTGTAGGCTGCTTTTTGACCTGAAAAATTCACCCTGTATATATTGTAGGCTGCTTTTTGACCCGAAAAAATGCACGCTTGCACGATTCGTAAACCGTGCGGGAGAAGCCGCGGGCGGAAGCTAGTTACATATAAAGAAACTTCTTAAAAAATTAGGTACATATTCACAAAAAGTATTTTTATAAGTAGCAGTGCAATTCCTTTCTTAGAGGCTGGCAACGCCCAATTGATGCTGTCTATAGGCTGTGGTAACTGGTTACTAGTATTACTGTACTCTGTGCTGGTTACTATGAGGCGGGCCGCATGCTAGTTTGCGACTTTAGTGATATAAATAAAAATAACTCAATAGATAAGCCGTCTAGGTGATAACATTCATCGGTATAAATAATATTTCTCAAACTATAATAACAGTAATTTAATTTATTTCGAAAGAAAGGTAGCAATGTCTCATGTTAATTTGTTCCTGGCGTCCGACACATAGCAGATTAATGTGTGCGTAGCGTACTTTACTAGACGCACACAAGCGCATGCGCTGCCGCGCGCCGTCAAATTTACATAAAACTGAGCGCTTCGATTTTGTAATAGCCCTCTTAAATCGATAAAGGTTTAGAAAAATAATGATCCCTCATAATAAGTTTAAATAAAAGTTGTACATAGGACTTTAATACTAGATTATTACAGTATGAGGTACTGTGTGACGCGTCTATTAGATTCATTGGGAACTCTCTAAATAGCTTTTTGCGAGACCTCTTATCGCTTTCGCTATTCACTTAGATTTCCTCACAGCTATTAGCACACAAAATATGTTCAGTTCTGGTTCTCTTCGGGGTGGCTTTTAAACTTATGATTGTCTTATTAAGAGCCTTTACGCCGTACGGTCCGTTATTGGCATTTTTCATCCTGACATTACTTCGTTATGTTGTATAGATCATATATCAAAGTTGATGTCCATTTAATAGGAAATTTTGTAAAGAACAAATCTAATACTAAAAAATATTTTCTTTTTTAATAATTATATATTCTAGGGCTATTGTTTGACACCATGTTTCGTAAAATTTACGAAACGTAACTACTTTATCCTTCGATACCTGGCAAAGTATATGAAATAAAATTTAAAAAAAACGGTTTTTAGAATACATATATACTCTTGTACAAATCTAGTAGACAACATTTTAAATTATTATTATTATTATTCTAAAGTAAATCGTAAGCGTAAATGATATATTTTTAGGCATTTTAAAAGCCAATTATGACAAACTTGATAATGGCTAAATTAAATATTATAATTTTTTTAAATTACTAGAATATGTCTTTAACAATATCCATCATCCAAAAAAAAATATTTAAAAATATAATAAACTATTTTTAAAAAAGTTTTTAAAAATACCTTATAAACTGACCCGCAACTCGACGCGATATCAGTGCCAAAGACTACAATAGTATACTGGAAATAGACTGGCAACTCGAGTATTATCAATGCTTAAAGGAGTGGCGCTCTCTGGCCGCCAGATAGGGTAAACTTCTCCATGACATATAGCTATACATAGGTATACAGCTATCTATAGAATGCTACATTTACATAGCTATAGCTATACGACTATAGAATACTATATTTACGTAGGTATTGCTATCTTGATATATGATTATATTATTTTATTGTTCTTGTGCCGCTAAAGCAAGTAAATTTGTTACACAAGATGTGTAAGTTATTAATAAAGTAAATTAATGCATCTCAAAGTATAATTATTTATGTAACTTATGAATGTTTGTGCAGATCAAATAATACATTACTATTAATGAGGAACAGTAAATAATGTAACAAATTCCTTGTTTTGACTAGAAGAAAATTCAGGACATCCTAAATAAATAACACACTCAACATGAACATCCACGTGCGAAACAATTTAAGCAAAACAAAACCGACACGAGTAGAAAACACTCGCGCGCAGACATTTGCAATTAAGTGATTTAGTGATGCCATTACGAAATTAGAATCTTATCATACTTTGAAAAGGCATCGGAAATAATCAACGAATTCTTTATTTTAATGCAACTGAGCATATTCATAAGTTATAATTAATAAATTCTTTTAATTCCTAATGTAGCTGTTTTAGATTCAATGATTAAAAAATGTATTGATATAATTTCTTTTTGCGTAAATTTCCAGCATAGAAATAGTATATTTTAGTATTGCAACACTTAACATTTTCACGATTTTGTTTTGGGTATCTGACGACTAGATGTCGCTATTTTGATTTAAAAAGGTGTTTGTTCTAAGTTGCCATAGCATGATCAGTGCCAGCCGAGGCTTTCTAAGGTAAGGTAAGGTAAGGACGTGTCGTTCTGCGCTCCGTTTTTTCGAAGAAAATATTACGATTCTGAATCAATAAATTGGAATAAATCTAGTCCAAAACATATTGATACTTTGGGTAAAGAAGTAAACAGTTGAATTATTTTTGACTTTTTATGAAAATTTGTACAATAATTGTTCATAGTCCTCTTATACTTCTTGGTGAGGAGCCATGATGGTGGAGCTAACGGCATCGAAGACCTGATGATGGATCCTGAAGGTTACAGGAACTCGGTAACTGTTTATAGTAAAACCACCGTGTTTAGGCTTGCTTCATTTGTCTCGATCGGTACTTTTATCCTAACTAGTGCTGATGCCCTGATGACGATGATGTTCATGGGAGGTGTTTACAGGTACTCGGTTACTGTTTATAGTAGAACCATCGTGTTTAGGCTTATTTCATTTGTCTCGGTAGGTACTTTTATCCTAACTAGTGCTGATGACCTGATGATAATGATGATGATGAAAAGTGATTACAGGAGCTCGGTTACTGTTTATAGTAGAACCACCGTGTTTAGACTTGTTTAATTTGTGTGGATAGGTACTTTTATCCTAACTAGTGCTGATGCCCTGATGATGCTGATGATGATGGGAGGTGATTACAGGACCTCGGTTATTGTTTACGGTAGAACCACGGTTTTAGGTTTGTTTGATTTAGTATAGTGCCGATAACCTGATGATGAGGTTGTGAGGTGCTGCGTGGAGAAACGATATCCACCGTGTTTGAGTTTAGGAATTTGTATTAATTTAATCAGGTCTGGGAAACAAAGAGCTTTTTGTTTATTCGGGAAAATAAATAAAATAATAAGTAATGTACATAATATGTATCTTGATTATTGATATAATAATTCGCCACCGGAAATATGAATTACTGTAAGGGACAAAATGCAAGTTTTAGGAAATCGAAAAATCTTAAAAAAAATTGGATAAAGCCTTGTATTTCTTTCAACTTTAATGGTATCATAATAGTAAATATACCATTATTCTTATATTTTTGCGCTCTATTTTTTCTATAAAACAGGATTTCGATAACTCTTTTAGTTTCAGATATAGCCATTACTGTAAGGGAAAATTTATTTTCATCAGTGATTAAGGCAATTTATTATCAGAAAAACCTTTGTCATGTTTAAATTTAATGTAAAGGCTATTAAGTTTTGTAATTATTTAGGGTATAATACCTTGTATAACTATTTTATTTCGGTTTGAGAGTTACGCTAAACGTATGTAATATACAAATTTGATGCTTGCTGTTTGGACTTAAGGTTGAATTTGTTGTATCTCTGCATGAGTATTTATTATCATGCCATGCAATTGCTTTATCATTTATATTATTTTAAAGATCTCAAAAATTTAAATATACCAATCGATAGAGCGGAATTTTCTGAGTAAAACGGTATAGAGGAAAGTAACCAAATATGGATTAGGATACCTAATATGAAATACCGTTGTTTCTCGGAAACTAATACTCCGAGTCGCAAAAGACAGTAATCTTCTATTTCTTTCCATCATTATACTCGCGTACGGGTTTCAACTTGTCAGTTGCACAAGCGCGGTGGCCGCAATCAGTGTGTTTTGGTTTGTTGCTGAGAGAAACATTTTTAAGGTACGCAAAAACTAATTATTTTTCGATATGTGATTATAAATAACATTGTATTTATTATGACTATGCACTGTTTACATGTTTGTCTTTATACTTTACAGGCTTTTTATTCTCTGATTGCGTTAAGTAAAAACAAAAATATACGTTTTTGATCGTATTGGAATTTCTGAATATGGACAGCTCGACAAAACCTAGACAAAACACAGAATTTGAGCCAGAAGACTCAACTTCTGGCCTTACTCGTAGCACTCTAAATCTTGTGGCTCTCTATGGCAACAGCCTAGTGCCAGATAAAAAAGGAAAAAAAGATCTAATAGGGGAAGAAAAGTAACTAACATAAAGAGAAAACCAAGACTAGAAAAAGTCTTGAAGAAGAAATAAATTTTGACAGACAGTAAGCCCGAAGCCTTGATAGGACAGGAAGCTCCTGATTCAGAAGATGCAGAGTGTAGTGGTCTATATTTAGGTACCTATTCCATAATTAGGTACCTTAATGTTGATTTTGTTTTTTAGAAAATTTTATAATAATAATTCATTTAAGTAACACAATACTGTTATCAAGTTAAGCGTAACTGTATAACTGATTATAATTATAAATAAAAGTTTTTGATTTATAGTATCGCTTTTTTAATAACACAAAAACGAAATGGTATTCCATATTTGGTTACTTTCATCTATTTAACTTTTTTTTTTTAAAAAAACGTTGCCCCACACTAGGATTTCTCCTGTGTCGTGGGTACAGTTTACAAACATACATGTCACATCCACACACAACCAGACCCGAAACAACTATCTGTAGATCATACAAATATTTGTTCCGTGCGGGGATCGAACCCGCGACACATAGCGCAGAAAGCTAATGGCTTAGCCACTGCGCCAACCGTGTCGTCGATTAATGTAAGGGACAAATTGTCGAACTAATTTTCGACAATTTGTCCCTTACATTAATTCATATTTCCGGTGACGATATTATCGTATTATGAAAATATATCGTAATATCTAGGTACTAATAATTATGAAATTGAATAAACAAATACTTAAAACTACAACACAAAATAAATTTTAATAAACTAAAAAATACCAAAAAGACAAAAAAGATCAACATTGCCAGCGCGCGCTTTAAGCATTGCCTCCTCACAATCCGCACGCACACACACAAGCGGGTGAGCGGTCGCGCGCTGTAAATACCTAATTTCGCTCGCCACCGCGCGGCGTAAACGCTCTTAATATTAATTGAGATTTGAATGCTTGAGAAACGTGATTCGGACTAAATTAAATAAGGACCTAAGCGTTCAGTAGTGTTTCGTAAATTAGGTAATTTTAGACGTTTCAATAACGTAAGTCATAACGCTATGAAAAGAACTGAAATTTTAAAACTCAGTTGCCACCCCCTTGCCCCCTAATATCTATGACGTTAATTTTCAAATGGAAGTCGCGACTACGCACAGTGTTCAATAAATCCTCTGTGACCGGACATTTTGAGTGAAGCTAAGCAAGTAATGCGTCATAATATTCTAGACACTGGAGTAGAACTCCTGAATGCCAATTCTGTATGTAGTTGTTGAGAAAAATAACTTGAAAGTTTGTCAACTTTAGATATTTAGAAAGTCAGAAACCTATTTTTGTTTTTTCGATAATTAAAATAATTTCAGTAAATATCAAAGCATCATGTTATGAAATCTGTAAACAGTATTTATTAAGTTTTACCGCATTGCCGAAACACGGACCTGAGTAAATGCAACATTTCATTCAAATGGTTTTATGTATTTTTTTTTTCTCGATTACTCCGCTTTTTTAGCCCCCAAAAATATTTTGATAATATATAATTATAATGAATATTTTATTAGTACAAACAAAATCAGCTTCTAATTTCGTGGAGTACCTGAGATAATCGTTTCTAAACTTTTAAAATTAACAAAAAATAAAAACCGACTCCAAAAAACTCAAAAATAAAGATAATAACTAAAAAGCAAAAAATAAATCTTTTATTATACAATATAGTATCTGAAGAATATTGAAGTCGGTGCCAAGTAAAACATACAAGTAATATACCTTGCTGCTATAATAGCGACATTAAAACGACGAGTTCACGTAAAAATTCTCGAGCGCGAGGCAAATTATGCGTCGGACACGACAAATGCACTTCGCCAATCGTGTCGGTTTATCATTGCATGTTTTACTTGGCACCGACTTCAATATTCTTCAACTACTATATTGTATAATAAAAGATTTATTTATTGCTTTTTAGTTATTAGTTTTGTTTTGGAATTTTTTGGAGTCGGTTTTTATTTTTTGTTAAAAAATTTAATTATTTTACAATTTTGAGTGATGGGTAGACCTAGTAAAGACGCTTCTCTTGAAAAACTTTACAAAGGTCAAATGTATGTTACCCCAAGTCGAGTGAAAACCTTAGACGGTATTGCACTATGTGATTTTAAAATCAAATAAATTACTTAGCCGACCACATGATGAAAACGCATTACGAGAAATGAAAAGATTAAGACGACTATTGTAACTAATACTGTGATAGTCTTGACTTTTAGATGTTTAAAATGAGCCCAAACTCGGGGGGTTTACTAGTAGCTACTGAAGAGTACCACCATCTATCTCCTGGCTCCATCATCAGACCCTCTATACCAAATGTTTTATACGGGACTCATCAAAATATATCGAGTGATCCCAAACTCTGAAGTTTTATTCCCTAACTCTTTACCGTTGAGGAGTACTATGACATCCATCATCAGCTCAGCATCATGAAATGATGATTTTCAGACGCCAACACCTGACTTATTAAGAAAAAAAGCTCAAACGGGCTATTTGTCCTACAATATTTGAGAATATCCCTCGATTTCCCTAGGATCCCATCATCAGATCCTGACTTGGTGATAATGTGACCAAACGGTAAGCATACTCTATCAAACAAAAAAAGAATTTTTAAAATTGGTCCATAATTGACGGAATAATCGAGTGACAAACAAAAAAAAAATACAGTCGAATTGAGAACCTCCTCTTTTTTTAAAGTCGGTTAAAAACGCCTGTCAGTTTATTAAAGGCAACACGCACGGGTAATTTTGCTTTTTATATAGATGAAGAATAGCTATAATTTATGAAGGTCTGGTTCAGGCGTTTGATAATAATCATCAGCTCATTTCCTACTTGGCAAAAGGGTCTTACTAACTTTCACAGTTCCGATTGATTTAAAATTTTACTATCCAAGTAAAAATATTGGATTGGATGTTTTGGATTTTTGTTTATTTAATTGAATCAAATCAAATCAAAAAATATATTTGTGATTCACAAGTAAAATAGGTCTTAATTAAGTATAAAAATGGAGTTCATTCTGTGATCAGCCTCATGGCCATACAAATGTCAAAAGCAAAATAATACAATAATTAAATTTCATTATTAATACATTAAAATTATAACATTCAAAAAGACCAAGGATATTAAAACAGTCAATCAGTCATTTAATCGGACACTAACCAAAGTTGTGTTTAAGAATTCGTCGATAGAATAAAATGAGTGAGCAATGAGAAATTGAAACAATTTATTTTTGAAACCGTGATTGTCTCTACACTCCTTAATGTTATTAGGGATTTTGTTATATATCTTTGGCGCCATAGCAAACACGCTTTTTTCATACAGGAAGAATTAGTGTCTGCGAGTAATTTAAAAAGAATGAAATATTTAATTATTTTTATCACATTGTGGTACCACGACGCGGCGACGCCCATATTAAAATATTAATAATAGGTTCTTTTAATGAAGTTAAAAGGTCGAGAGAGAAATGTTATATTTATTTATTACTTTTAAGAGTTTTTTTTTTGTCGGGGTTTACTTAAATGTTTTATTAAATTTATTGCTTGGCCAAGGAACAGGCTCGGTTAAATATTTTTAAATAGCTTATACGTTTCTTTTATAATTGAAATAATCTATGCCTACTTTATAAATGCCAGCTGTCACCCAATTACTAAAAGTAACTTGATCACTGACCGATAGTGATTTTGGAGTAAAACCTTACTTTCTAAACTCTTTATTAGTCATATGTCTAATGAACAGCTAAGTATAAACTTGATCAAGGTTGATGTAATAGGGCAACAAAGGTAATTGATCTATAAGATTATTTTCATTGACAGGAACAAAACTTGTAACTTTTCTTTGTACTCCTATACCTAGGAAAAGTGACCACAGTGATCAGTCGCCCTAGTGTAAGTTTCTTTTCACAAATTCGATTTGATTATTAAAATAAGTAAGCGAACTTTAAAAAAAAAATGTTTCTTGTTTTATTAATTGATTTCTATTTTCTCGTTACTCGTATATAAAGCACAAAATATATTTCGGTATCATATTTTTCGGTGTCTACTCAAAAAAAGTAAGTATAACTATTAGATTATTCGATGTTTTAATGTTTTTAACAAGTCAGTAAACTTTAAACTGTAAAAACAAAACCAACTAAAAAGCAAAAAATAAATGTTTTATTATACAATATAGTAGTTGAAGAATATTGAAGTCGGTGCCAAGTAAGCCGAGGGTATCCTTCGATTTCCCTAGGATCCCATCATCAGATCCTGACTTGGTGACAATGGGACCAACTTGGGAGCATGCACTTTCAAACAAAAAAAAAAGAATTTTATATGATCGCGTAACAAACATACAAAAAAAAACAAAAAAAAACCTACCGTGGAACTGAGAACCTCTTCCTTTTTTAAAGTCGGTTAAAAATAAAATTTAATTTTACAAAAATCCCATGAAATGGTAGCTTGTTTTTCACCCACTGTGCGGCGCTTCGATTGGTCCGTTTTGTGCTCTCCACCAATCAGAGCTCCGAACGCGTTCAATGCGTCAAATCGAATTTGTCAAAAGAAGCTTAAACTAGGGCCTCAGAGTCTAACTCATATATTATTAATTTCACAAGGTTTCATGTTTGTAAAGATTTTGTCAATTACGTATTATTATATATTACGTATATAGTAAGTAGCACTAGAAACAATTATTCCAGTTGGTTCAAAGAAGATATTGTACAAGTTGTATGACTTAAATAAGATTTATTTTGCTAGTATAAGACGAACATTCCAATATATTTATATTAAAGTCTCCAAAGACAACAACCGTTTTAATAGCGTTCGAACTTTTAATAACGCAATTTGCATATATTTCTCAAAAACATCATAAGATGCGCATGGGGGCCTGTACACGCTCATTACAATGAACCGCTCTGGCTCAATACAATATATAACAATTACTCGCTCAACAGAGAGGCTTACAATATCTAAGCATTCTTAGAATTTAAATTTTAAATAGATTTTAAGGAAATTGAGAGTAATATGTTTTCCTTAATGATTATTGACAAATGACCAACTAAAAATGCCGTAACGTGTGATACATGTTATCACCTAAATAATAACTATTTCCTCCACAAGCGCGCCAGCAAAATAATAACGATATTCTTTCAGTACCGTATTATAAAAGTTGTATTAAGTATGCGCACACAGTGCCCCGTATAATGGTACTGGGGCCATGGGGACCGTCGTCAGTCGTGACACACACTCGCTTAGCATGGCGTTAGTGGTCGGACAATGGCACAGCACGAGCACAGCGCGGGCGGCGCAGGCGGCGCGGGCGGGCGGCGAGCGGCGAGCGGCGCACATCGCCACTAACTGCCACACATTGTTTGTCAAACAACAAATCATCATTATTAATTTGATTACCTATAAGCTTCAATTAAGTGGAAATCTCGGAACAGTATAATTATTTCAGATTCCATATTAACAACTTACGCCAACGTTGGCATTGCGGCAAAAGCACTTAATTCCCTATGTACAAATTCCTTAAGCCGGAGAAGCTAAATTTATGTATAACTGTGTCTGTATTCATTACGCTGTGAGGTGATATTATCTCAACTTGAAACAAATATTTTCATGACATAACATATCACATACAATTTTCCGATGCCATTAATAAAAGGGACTCACAACGATATAGGAAAATTGTAGGTGAGACACAAGCCTATTGCCTGTCATGTCAGGCATTGCTGTCTATCGCGCACAAACAAAAACCCAATAACACTTTGGCCGATTCGGGAATCGAACACACGACAGTCGGTTTATGATCAATGAGGCGGTCTATTTAAATATTTTCATTTAGAAGTTATTTTTTTCAACAAGACTGGACTGCGATAGTTTCAGTAAATAACATAAATGTACAATGTTGTTTTACCTATACTGAAAAGTTGAAACTTTGGAAGTTAGGGATTTTTAATAACAACAGTATTAGGTATCTTATTTCTTTTTTTGGATCCAAGATTTCTGCAGGATTTTGTACTCCTGTCCTAACTTTTGACTTTTTAATAAATTTTATAAATTTCTATTTTTGTGCAGACACCTTTTTAAATATGTTATTTCATTTTTGTGAGACAATGCTTCATCACAACTACTAATACAACGTCTACTAAATTATTCAAGCACCACAAATATTAGTCAGCTGAGACCTTAAATATTGCAAAATTTGAGTAAGACTTTATTAACACAACTGTAATATATTTTTGAAACATGTTGCAATGCATACTTCAATCGATGAAGCACCACTGAGTAAGTCAACAAGTATCTTTATGTCTATACTCTAAGTAGTCACCACTAGCACAGTTTGAAATAGGCATTTTATTGTTTATTGAAAGGTAGTCTCTTATATTTTTTCATATATTTTAGTAATCTTTTCATTAAATTCCAGGAAGTGATCACACACTCTTCACTCGCCTAATATGTATATTAAAATATTGCCATGTGAGCAATTATCTCTTCCTGAACCTCTCTAGCCATGAACCTCTCTAGATATTGAGTGTCATATAACTCAAAAGACATTGTCCTAAACAGGCAAGCTCATTTGAGTGAATGCAGAATAATCAATAATTTTTGTTGTTTGGTTGGTAATTAAGTATTCTAAGCACTTACTTAATTGTAAAATAATATTGATATTTGCTTTTTGTTTGTAATGTTTAAAAAATTGTAATTGACTTTGAAAAAAAAAGATGGGTTAAAATTAAGTACATACATGAAAAATAAAGTTATGTTTTTTTGTTTTATTTCATCTTTGACTTTAGCTTTAATTTTCAATTTATTGGTGCAATATAATAAATGGATACAACTGATGGTGCAATTCTTATTGCTAACTTCTGGACTGAGACTATTGAGATTGCTATCAACTCACTAAGGAGAAGAAGATAATGTTATGTACCTGTGTAAGGGAGCTTGGGCTCAAATAATAAAGATTCAAATATTTATGTAGCAGTGGCATCCTTTATGTTATCACTTTCAGCTATTTAACTGACCTCATTTCTAGTAATGGTAGTATGTACTACATTTAGCATCATAAATTGGTCACCTGTTTAAATGTGTATGTGAATACCTTTCTTTGCTATATTTTTTTATACCTTGGCCATTACCTAGACTCCTCAGGCTTTATTTACTTTTCAAAGCAGATACAATTCTTTAACCAGTTTTATAATTTCAGTCAGTCAGTACAGGACATGAAATATGTATAAAATAAGGAAAATATACAAATAAACAAGAGCTGAAATATGCATTAAAATGCATATATCACCAAGAATCCATCACTATGAATGACCCCATATATATTAATGTAACTCAACTGAATTTCTCCTATTCTACAATAACATTCAAAAGGAGTGAAGTGACACCTGGTTACTGTTACACTTAATATTCAAACAATGCGCTCAGCAATATGAACAGTTTTGTTCTTTGCAATGACAATACACGAGTAAACTTTATTATAATATTTTATTATTATTATAGTTTCTTATAATCAACTCGAAGATTGACAGAATGCAATACTTACAATGTTGATGTCATGAATCAAAATGGAAATAAGTTTAAATGAAATGAAGTCTAATATTGTCAATAGTTTAGTTTTATATGCTGGATGGGTACTTGGAATTTATGTTCCATTCAAATTTGTGTATAAGACCAATCATTCCTCATGTCAGAATAGAAATTAAGCAAATCTAAATTACCATTTGGTGTTTTTGTAGCTACACATGCAAATTAACCATATGACTATATCATGTATTTAGACTTATACTACCTAAGTCCTATGACCCGACACTTCTATGCAGGTTTTTGTGGCAAACATGAAATATTGTGATATATATTTTATTTGAAGTAAAAAGTGCATAGTGTATTTTTATTAACTAAACAAACCTGTCAAGTGAGCAAAAATATACAAAATAGAAGATCTATTGTTTCTCTGATAATATTGGAAAGACATATTTCTTATTTGAGCTATGAGGTTTAATACAAATCATTTGTTAAGTCACAAAAAGTCCTTTGTAAGTACATATCATAACTGTCAATAATAATAGAAAGAGTACCAATCGCCGTAGCAGACTAAAATCGTTAAACATTAAACCATGTAAATTTTAATCATATTTATTATTATAACTGTTGTATTGATTCTCCAGGCAATGAAGATTCCAGTTGGGTTACCTATAATGATTATAATTAAAAGTAGTAAAGTAGTTAAAAGTAAAATAAGTACTGTTTATCAACAATAACATGGTTTAACTTGAACTTTTTGTTGAATGGGTTACTGGTGACTAAGCAATTTTACTTTTAATACATGTAGTGTCGGTGAACATGAACTTAAATACATGTTCAGTTTTAGTTAAACATTATCAAAGCAAATTGAACCTTCCCATGTTAGATTTCAATACAGTTCCCCATTCCTTGTTGGCTTGAGGTTATTCTAAGAGTAAACAATTTTCTCTTCACAAATGAAAATTGTATTAATCTGTAAAGTGAAGGTGGAATTATACCTCAAATGCTAAGATTCATCAAATTACGAGTGAAAGAAGAGATCTTCCACCAAGATATGTGTGGAGATGCGCGTCTATAAATATGACGGAGAAGGCTTGTCGTATAGAGAGCGAGTCGCTGCAAAGTACCTTCTAGAGGCACAAGTAGACGTGCCGGTCACAAGACACTACTCACCGCTGTGTTCGGTAAATATGTTGGAGCCGAGCATGCGGGGGTCCTTGGGCACCCGCGGCTTGCTGCGCGCCGAGCGCATGGACGCACCACTGGCCGTGCCGCGCTCCTTTGCCTGCTGCGCCCCCATGGCGGCTCAGTGGGCCGGCACGCCGCCCTCCGCCACACTACGATCGCACGCGCTAATTCAATAAGACCACCGACGCGAACTCAAGCTCCATACTCGTCGCCACAACACAGCTACCTCACTGCACCAATGTGTCTTTTGTCTAATAATAAGTGCCTGATAAACTACACAATGCACATGCTGATGATCTTATAGCATTTTAAAAACATTATCAGAACAGCTATTCACAAAAAATAACACAGCCACCGCCATTATGTGTGACTGACATGTTTGTTTGACGTCGATTTTTTAGTTTTAGTATTCGGCCGACGGCGGCAGCACTTAAATGACCACAGACTAAAAATATTATCTCATTGTCAGCCTTTTTGCGTTGAGTAACACAGAATGTAAGACTGACATGCATGATGATTTTTATAACATACTAGCTGCCCGCCCGGCTTCGCACGGGTGCACTAATGAAGAAAATTTCACGAAATCTTCCCTTTACAGTACGAACATATATATAATGAAATAAAATTTCAATTAAATAATTTCGATCATAAATTTTATATGGAGATTTCTTAACCCAAAATTTGCATTTTTCAATTTTCAATCTTTTTCATTCATACAAACCTTGTCCTGACGATTACAAACACAACAAAAAAGAATTAGTCTAATAGGTGTAGCCGATCTGAAGTTATGCGCTTACATACATTGATTTTTATTTATTTACTAGCGACCCGCCCCGGCTTTGCACGGGTGCAATTTACTAATGAACAAATTCAAAAATGTCATACAAAAATACCATTCAAATTTCCGACGTCTCCGGTGGATTTTCCAAAAAAAAAGCAGATCCCTTTCTTTTAGACAGAGCGCATATGTCCGATTTATATCGGAATACCCACTACCTACTTAGTTTAGTCTGTTTCATACAATTTTTGGTTCAGTTACTAAAATGTCTTTGCGAAAGTTGTAAGCAATGTTTGTCGCTTAATCAAAATGTAGGTGTTCCCAGGTTTTTGAAAATAAAAACGGAAATGTTAATTTTGAGTAGTCCAATTGTATGACCATACTAAAAGGACTCATTATTCAACGTGATTGTCGCCAGTAAAGTATTTTGTTTTCGACCTTTGACTATTAAGCACCCATCGTATAAGTTTGTGACCAAACGGCGACCAGGGGCCTATTGGTGGAGAGCACGAAACGGACCAATCAGAGCGCCGAACGCGTTGGATGCATTAAATCGAGTTTGTCTAAAGAAACTTACACCAGGGCCTCTGAACCGAACATATTTTTTAAGCTAGTAGCTCCAACAGAACTAGCTGGTATCTCTGGTTTAGACTATTATCGATAAGTTCGACCGCGGTTATATTATTTAAGAATAATTCCTGCATTGTAGCTGCGTTTATATAGATAAATATTCACATGGATAAACTCCCAGACCCGGGATAAAGATCTGTATATCATATCTGCAAATATTTGTTCCGTACGACTATCGAAACCGTGACTCGTAGCGCTGCAGTGGACCGCTCAACCACTGCCCCAACCGTGTCGTCACAAATATCTTCCGGTGTATGTAACTGCTACAAAGGCCTATATTTTAGATAGAAGAAAAGCCGCGATCACTTCTTTTTTAAAATAGGGCATTTATAACATGTAGATTTAATACTGGCTCTAACCAGGCAAAGGTAAGGATGCTTTCAATGTGCGTAAAAATTATATAGAATTAATGTTTTTTTTTTTAAACAGTTTACAAACCTACATGTCACATACATACACAACCAGACCCGAAACAACTATCTATAGATCATACAAATATTTGTTCCGTGCGGGAATCGACACCACTAAGCGACCACCACCCACGACACTTAGCCACTGCGCCAACCGTGTCGTCATTGCGATGTGTCTATCTAGCTGCGGCGTCGACGACAGTCACTGCACATGCAGTTTCTTATTTTTAGGCTCTGTTTTTCTGGCGAACCGTTGGTCGCAGACGGAAAGTGAATCTTAGAATTTCGTCTTATTTTTGATCGATCTATACGATGAAAAAAAAGAAATAAAGAAAAAAAGAAATTTTGAATTTTTGTGAAAAATTTCTGTCCCAATCACTTCGTTGAGCCACCATTCCTGTAGAACAGCTGTTGCTAGCGAAAAAGTTATTAGAGAGAAAAGTCTTTATTTTTTACCTCTCTAAACGATAAACCATAAAAAGAACGAAATTTACATATGTTATGATTTTTGGTGAAAAATTTTCGAAGTGTTTTTCGCCTTCAGTATTCGTTGGCAAACCGTGGGTCGTAAACGAAAAGTATTCTGAGGTTTTCCTCTTCATTTTGGTCGATCTATATGATAGAAAAACGAAACGGAGGAAAAAAAGATATTTTGAATTTTGTGAAAAAAAATCTATCCTAAAAAAAAATATATATAAAAAAATGATTTTTTGTCAAAAGATTTCTAAGTCATCGGCGCCCTATAGAAATTTTGACTTTTTGACAAAAAAATTCTAAGTCCTAAAATCCTTGCACACTCTTTGCTACACTCTGACCCTTAGTTATTAGGAAGAAGGTAAATGTGAAATACTTTGGCATAATGGGCAAGTAAACAAGTTGTATTGCTTATACACGGATCAAGCGTAGCTAGATGTGGCATGTGTTTTAAGTTGATGCTTGTGAGCGTACCAGTCTATAGTGGTTTTGTGTTATTTGAAACGCAGATTTAGTTCTTTTTTTAATTTCTGCATTGTTTTTGTATCCTTTATACTTTTCGGTAACTTATTGTAAATGTTTACACTGTTGTACATGATATTTTTTTCCATAGTTTGTGCGGGGTTTTAGTAGTTCAATATCATTAGCGTTTCTCATTTGTATTTTTTGCGTATGATATTTTTTATTGAACTGTCTGTGTCATTATTAACTAAATATTATCATTAAAATTCAAACACAACAACACAAGTATAATATCAGATGCAATTCAATGTCCGTTAAATATATATAATATAAATTAATAATAATTGTGTCATAACAAATTACAATCCCATCAATAGTAGAACTATATTTTAATAATACTAAATGTTCTTATTACACACAAATAATTATTTGATGTAGCATTATCAAATGCGTAACACTACTGAGGCATTATTAAATTTTATACTTACTGCTCCTTACTTATACTGTGACTCGGTACCTTTTTTTTCTTTTTTTTACATGTGGTAATGCTCATGCATGCCCGCCGCCCTGGGGATGGCGACGGGTGATGTCGGACCTCTACCGACTAAAACCACACGGTGCTCCTGCGGCACACCTGTAGCGCCGGAGGTGACTCGGCTCCTGGTGAACAGATAAT
The DNA here is from genome assembly GCA_947562105.1 of Shargacucullia verbasci. Taxonomy (NCBI): domain Eukaryota; kingdom Metazoa; phylum Arthropoda; class Insecta; order Lepidoptera; family Noctuidae; genus Shargacucullia; species Shargacucullia verbasci. The sequence continues at coordinate 20,376,404 of OX387279.1, forward strand.
ATCTCTGATATCTATTTATCTAATTATATAATAAAGAATCGGAGCGGCAACGTCGCACGTGAGTTTGCCGCGTTCCTATTGAGGGAGTCTGATGACATTTCCCTATTAGTCACCTATAAAAATAAAATATGGCAACCCCCCCCACCCTCCCAAATGACAAAAACCATTTGCCAAAGGCCCCGAGTCCCCGGCAGCTCCTTTATCCCTGGCCTAGGTAGCGGGCCAGGTAACGGAGGAGCAGGGGGTGCGAAGAATCCCCGCAAGATGCCCCGCTACCACTTCCAACGGACTTTGGCCCTGGCAACCCATAACATCCGCACACTCAGGACTGACGAGAAGATTGTAGAGCTGGAGGAAGAATTGAGCAAGATAAGATGGGACATCAAGGTGATGATGGAATTACGACAGAACTTCTGCGAGCGGGTGGAAAACCGGTACTCTTAGTCCTCCAGAAGTTATTTAATTCCGTCATAGCCGAAGGTACTAAGCCAGAAGCATGGCACAGGAGCGTGGTGGTGCTCTTCTTCAAAAAGGGTGATAACACCTTATTGAAGAATTATAGACCCATCTCGCTCCTGAGCCATGTGTATAAGCTGTTCTCGAGAGTCATCACGAACCGTCTCGAACGCAGGTTTGATGACTTCCAGCCTCCCGAACAAGCCGGGTACCGTAAAGGCTTTGGCACCATAGATCACATACACACGCTCCGCCAGATTATACAGAAGACTCAGGAGTATAATCGGCCATTATGTCTAGCGTTTGTGGACTATGAGAAAGCCTTTGATTCTATCGAGACCTGGGCGATATTGCAGTCCTTTCAGCGATGCCAAATCGACTATAGGTATATCGAAGTGTTGGAGTGTTTGTATAGAAACGCCACCATGTCAATCCGATTACGGGACGAGAGCACGAAACTAATCCAATTGCAGAAAGGCGTGAGACAGGGAGACGTTATTTCTCCGAAACTGTTCACGAACGCATTGGAGGACGTTTTCAAGCTCTTGGACTGGACTCGTTAACTGTTGGCCTCTTAGAGAGGCTCAGAGTCACACAACGGGCAATGGAGAGAGCTATTCCCGGAGTCTCTTTGCGTGATAAAATCCGGAACGAGGATATTCGCCAAACAACCAAGGTTACCGACATAGCTCTCAGGATTTGCAAGCTGATAAATTTTGTATTTGTAGTTCCAGATATACGCGCGTTTAAACAAAAAAAAAAAAAAAAACAAACAAAACATCTTTTAAGCTTTATAATATTCGTATAAATAGCTGCACCCTGCGGTGTTACCCGCGGTAACAATGTCTTTTGTGTTATGTTAATCCAGGGTATAAGCTATCTCCATTTCAAATTTCAATCAAATCCGTTCAGTAGTTTTGCGTGAAAGAGAAACAAATATACATCTCACAAACTTTCGCGCTTATAATATTATTATCGGATGTTGAATATTAGATTTTATAATTATTACAAACGAATTTGACGACACGGTTGGCGCAGTGGCTAAGCCATTAGCTTTCTGCGCTATGTGTCGCGGGTTCGATCCCCGCACGGAACAAATATTTGTATGATCTACAGATAGTTGTTTCGGGTCTGGTTGTGTGTGCATGTGACATGTATGTTTGTAAACTGTACCCACGACACAGGAGAAATCCTAGTGTGGGGCAACGTTTTTTTTAAAAGAAAAAAAAAAAAAAAAAAAAAGAATTGAAAAAAAACTTGAAAGGTCAAAAGGAAGTGTCGGAAATAAAAAAAAATATAATTATTGCAGCTATAAGAACTACACTCTTACAATTCTAATATGACTGTCCCTCCATCCTATATCAACATGCGAAGGGATTAATTTTGCAATATCTATTTTAAGTGCCGCCTTCGCGGTTAAATACATTTTGAAAACTAAACACTTTTCCAGTAATTACAGATTCTTGTGAGTATAATAGGCCGTACAGACTCACGCCGAGAAGGCTAGGTGAGATTAAAAGAGAAATAGATGCACTGTTCACACTCACGGTGAGTTCTCAGTCCGGATCTCCCTGTTCTCCGGTATGGACGACTTTGCTAGTGCAGGCGCTTTGGTATTGTGTACACTAGCACACTATTACCTTGTGACTAAAAAAAACCAAACAACATAATTCCAATTCGCTTCACATGTCTGGACATTCTTGATGTTTCAATATTTTGTATTCCTTTTGTATTTTTTTTTTCTGTTTTATCCGCTTTGATCTGTTTATTCCGTTTTTATTTTATATTTGAAATTCTTGTTTAACTCATATTGTATTGCCTCATTATGTAAGTAGCTTTCTATTAAGTTTGTATTTTTTCTTATATGTATAATGCATGTTAATTTAAGATTTTAATTGTAAATTAACTTTTTGTTTTTAAAAAGAGTATCCATGGAGTTTCTTGCCGGTCTTTTCTCCATAGGACTGCAAGCTTTCTCTCTACTAAAATCTGTCAGTGGTTAGAATAGATAGACTTTAAAAAACAATTAAATCATCCCCAATTTTACCTTGATTGGTGAAAAACACAGAAACATTGTTTATTTCTTACCGAAAATATAGCTGTAATGATTTTTTATATCCCTAACTTGAGAAATGATTGGTTACCCATACAATATTTTATTCCCTATTTCACTGCCTTCAAGTTTTATTTTCGCGGCAAAAAGTAGTCTATACCAAAATTCATTAAAATTGGTTTAGTGAAAAGCATAACAGACAGACAAACAGAGTTACTTTCACATTTATAATAATATTAGTTTGGCCATAGAAGATCTCAACAAAAAATTACTTTTAAATCAATGAGTAACGTCTGAGTTATAACAAGTAAGAATGCTATAACTCCCCTAGTCTCCTAATTTTATTCTATTGAATAACTTATTAACAATCGGACTCTATTTTCAGTGTTTTTTTCTTAGGCTCGACTCGTTGTTTTTTTATAATATAGACTGATTAAAGTGAGAGCGTTATTGGTTAAATTAACACACTGATGATTACACTTAATAATAAACATTACATTTATAACGGTATTTCCGAGTTTATTTAAACGCTTTTTAAATAAAACTAGACCGGCAGTATACATGTTACGTACGTACGACCCGACAATAGAAATAAAATAAAACTTATATTACTTTACACCTCGAAAGTTTTGTAGTTTATTTGATATTATTATAGATAAATCGATATACACCACATACATTATTGTATTTAATGTGTGTAAAGTGATATAAGTTTGATTTTATCACAACTCGTTAAAAACATGCGGTACCCATCAAATCTCAATGTTTTCTAAACCAACTTAGTTCCGATGCATGAATGTAGATGAAGCAAAAGGGTTATGTAAGGATCGTAGCACGTGGCGTTCCGTAGTTTCTGCCTACCCCCATGGGAAAAAGGCGTGACTTTATGTATGTATGTATGTATGTACTTAGTTCCAGTGTTTTTATTATTTATAGCTCTGATGCTATTAGAAAGATGTTTAACAAATACTTGTAACATTCAACACCAGTACTTTTTATAATATGTAAAATGATATAATTTAAGTTATAACATTATACACGTAGGAACTTAAATGTGGCTAATGATATAAGTCTAGTTTTTTTTAATTATCTTAGTTTCTAATTATTTTTGAATACAATCAAAGTTTATATGATAAAATAGTAACAATTTCCAAGTAATAAAAGTGCAAACATCAAAAAAAATCACAACAATAAAAAAGTCGTAGCCGTTTAAAAAATGCAAAACTTTAATTTAATTTTTCTCAAAACAAGGTTTTTGACTTATACCACTTTTCACTAAAGATAAAGTTGTGAATAGAAAATCAACTATTTTAACGGCAAATAGTGAAACTAGCCCTAAATATTAGGGATTCTGAGCTTAAACCAAATGAAATCAGGCCTTATGAAAAATGAGGTGCACCTATCGAAGAAGACGTTCGGAACGAAGGTAGGTAACACGAGTACGCTTCGAAAGTTCGAAACAAAAAGTTTGGAAGCGTAGCCGTGTTACCTACCTACGTCCATAATTAAAACATTAACTTGCATTTCTAAACATTTTATTTCATATATATTTAACAATTACAACAAAGAAAAAGAATAACATTTATGTAGTATATAATTTAACTTACAATAATACCAAACCATTCCTACTCTTACCTAACGCTAAAGTCTCTAACAATGATATTAACAATTTAAAATTGCACTGAGGGGGTTCTGTGCCGATCTTCCGTTGCCGCAACAGGGTCGGCGCGGCGGCGGCATCGGCAAATTGTGCTCCACACCTCTACCCAACATTTATAATTAAATATTATTAATATCGCTCATCGATAAAATAACAATCATCAACAAAATAAATTATGACTTAATTTCAAAGTTTGTACTACAGTTACATCGTTAAAGTGACGGCCGAGTCCCTCAGCTCTCAGTCTACACCACAAAATAATAAATGATGAAAAGGAGGTAGGTATGTGTATGTTATGTTGGTTGGCGCACGACCGCGTCCGAGGTTACGCGTAAAGACAAGATCTTACTGAACTGTGGTTACTACTTTAGTGAATTCGCGATAATTTGGACTGTGTATTAGTATTATAACGAAATTATTAAATAAAATCTCTAATTTCGTTCACTTCGCCTCAGCCCGACTTCTATCTACTTAGCCTCATTACATACTCTCCACCGCCGCATTTTTTTTTATTTTCTTACCTATTATTTATTGCGTGTAATATGTTGGCACTCGGATGTCCACTTTTGTATTTTGCTATTTATATAAATTCTTTTTAAATGATATGCTCGCGTGTTTTTAATCATAATAATTATACAGTATGGTATGCATACAGTATGTAGGTACCTATAATAAATGAAGATTCGTGTTTGCGAGTTAGGTCTCGCCGCGTCTGCGCCGCGCCGGTTGCTCGTAACTTTGTAAGCACTCTCGCAGCTCAATGAATAATCGAGTTAGCTTGCGCTGCTCGGCTCGGCTTGAGCGAGCTCACAAGAGTGTGAGTCATACGCGCGTCGCGGCGTCCGTCGTCCTCTCCTCGTTTGCAGTCTGCAATACGGCCGGTGCTTGTATTAAGTACTTAACATCGTTTCGTATTCAGTAAGAGTTATTTATTTGTACGCTAGGTATTCAGTTTCAAAATATAAAAGTCAGCTATATGTTGGTAATTTAAGTACAACAATATAAGTAGGTAGGTAATATTACCTACGCCTATACTCGGTTTGTTTAGGTACTTAACTAAAGGTAAACAATCTTGATTTGGTAATCGTTATCGTTGTTTTACATTGGTTTTTAGTCGCGTTTTATTTTTAAACTGAGTTTTTAAACAAAATATATTAAAAAGACACATCAAGATTGTTTACCTTTAGTTAAGTACCTAAACAAACCGAGTATAGTACAGTACAGGAGAAAAGATTTGCTCACAAGTACCTATTATTATAAATAAATAAGTGTGAACGACTTAGTGTGAGGTGAGTAAAAGTTGTTAATATTTGTCGCTTGGGGAATCATTCATCCTTGTGCACCACTTAGGTAAAATGGAGTGGAGTACAACCGAGGCTGCACGCGTGTTTGTACACAATAACTATACTAACGGTCATAGGTCGGTACACAGTAAAACTTACCAACTTAATATATTAATTGTAACTGTTACTGTTAGCCTGCGTCATTCCACTATTAATTATAAATGAATTAAAAATAATACTCTGTAAATAATTCAGTTTACGTATCGAAGGCAACTAATACTGCGTCTTATAGGACCGTGCGGCTCCCACATACGGCATCGGCAGTGCATGTCCGCAGCCGAGCCCCTCCGAGTGCGACCACTTCGAGCGAATCTGCACTAATAAACAAGTAAACACTACGGGTTCTTCTTTGGCACTGTTACTTGGCTCCCACCTGCATCCGGAACAAAGTGGCGAACTGGCGACCAGCGGCTCCGAGTCACGATCCGATGTTCGTCCTACATCGATCCTCACAGAACTAATAGAGCTAGCCTGTCAGTGAGGCGCACCTCGTGTGACTCGCTACGCGCGGCCTCCACATACGACCTATCACAAGTTTAAAGCTAATAATACAACAGCCCTACAGACTAATTACACTTAACGTTATAATTACGTGCTCGTCAACGAATGTGTATTTATGAGCAGACTATACAAAATGTTGGTGTATGTCAACACGGAATCTATTCACTAATAGACACAAATTATATCGGACGCGCTTGAACGTTCTCAAATTAAACAACTAACTTTACAGTGATACTCGTAAAATTATTGAGCATGACATAAATTCTGATTGGAAACGTACGCTATAATATCGGAAGTGAACTAAGTAACATGATATAAGTACTTATATTAAATTATCCTAAGTCCGTATAATAAATAAGTTTTGTATACAAAGCTGCGCCGAGCGCCACTCTATTCGCATATATGTTACATGTACCGTCAGCATTAAAAACATGCAGCGAAATTCAATTGCTTAGTCTTGGAAAACTATTGGTTTAAATCATAAAATTTGAATGTCTATGCATTGTTATGTTATATTATCCGCAGATACTATGTGTAAAATTGGTTAAGATTTCAATCACTATTTCCTCTTAAAGTCGCTTTTGGATTTCATAAAATTTATACATCTTTTTGATGCTGACTGTACATACATATTTTATATGTTATTACTTAAACAAGTTGCTATTAAACTTACATTGTTCACATACAATTACTTACTTATAATATGACACTAATATTTATTTTTAATACTCTATCGCAATTATAACTTTGTAAAAATTTACAACTTGTACAAACCACCGTCGTACTGTCGCGTGGGAGTCCCGCGCTTTGGCCAATAAAATTAACATTTTTTTTAAATTCTACTTCATTTACGTCCATTATTTTATCAACAATTACTAATTTAATGATAACCGCTTAGTAGGTGCTCTACAGAGCTAGATTTCACTGGTGTAATCATCAGAATCATGAGGATATCTTAAGTTGAACTGCTGAGGCTGAACTATTGTTATTTTTATGATTATTAAGTAGATATTAGTTGGCATCTATTTTACGACACACAATTCGTTTAAAGAAATATTGTCCACCATTCTATTACTATAATAAAATGATTATCCGCTAATCCCCTACTGAGCGTTGAGTCACCGCGTCAGCGCGCTGACGTCACGCGATAGAGTGTGTTTGAGTTTGAGATGTGACAGTGTGACCTTTACAGCACAAATGAACACATGGGAGAGAGGCGTTGCGCGCCGGTGCACGGTGGCGCCCTCGCCTGCTCGCTCGCGTGTCTAGCCCGGCAGCGGCGCTTCCTCGTAGAAGTCCGGCTCGTCGTCCTTGTCGATGTCTTTCTGGGCGCCGTCCAACTGTCAATACACATCCAAAACATGTTTAAAAATACATTCACACTCGCGGAAACGCCAGCAGAGAGCGTCGTGTATAATATATTAAGTTTAATTACCGCTCTGAGCTGCAGCGGTGTGAAGACGTAGGCGAGCGACATGCGCAGCGGCACCATCATCACAAGGAAGAAGGGCATGGCGAGTGAGAAGCGCGACGACTTGACGGCGTACAGCACGGCCAGCCCTGCCGCCTGGATCAGCGTGTACATGTGCATCTTCAGCGTCGGCACCTGCATCAACATTACCAACATACTATTGTTTTCGATAGCCTCTATAGATTTTCAACTGGTGAAATTCCGTCATGTCGCGATATACAAACCTTTTAAATCCAAATGACCTTTGTAAGTGACCTTTGTATCCCATACTGCCCATACTATGCGTTCCAAACTAGAAACCAAACTGGCGTGGGCTAATAGAAGATACTAGTTGGTAGGTTGAGAAGTGGCAGGGGTATGCCACCAAGCATAATGTAGTAGTTTCCGTCAAATGTATAACGTTAATCTTCTGACATGGCAAGTGTCTCACGAGCGAGCATGTTGCCAATGGTTGATTGTGATTATAGTGAAAGTTTCAGGGAATACGAACCCTTCTGACGTATGGCAATTGCGGGTGATGCTTGACAGGCTTGAACAACAGGATGCAGCGGTCCCAGAACTGAATGCCGCCGAGCGCGGAGATGCCCATATAGAGGAATACGCCGAATAGCACGGCCATGGGCACCAGGCGCAGCCAGCGAGCCGCCAGCACCGACACTCCCACCAGTAGCGCCACCAGGAGAGCCGTCAGTCGCTGTTCTGTAACACGTACGAGAGCTTCAGCGCACTCCAAAAACTAAATTGATCGCATTTTTCAACTCATAGTTTTAGCTCACCTCCACACCTCATACATAGATTCCACACCTGTATATGCCCCACAGAAATTACACACACTTACGATTGTATAAAAATCTATCTTACAAAGAATACATTAATCAACTTGCTGGCCGTGTAAGAAAACGTATTTATGAAATAAATAAGGTAAGAGATATTACTCCAATAGACACACTTTGTGTAGTGTTACTGTATTATATATTGTACGAAAGTTGTTCAACACAATCCTTAGCGCATAATACATGATTGTACATAAAAATTTCAAGCAAATCCGCCGATCAAAACGTTTTTCTGTTTATCAAAGTTTTTTTGCTCGGCAATTTCCCTAGAAAGCAGTAGCCTAGAGAGTTCGATGCGGACGAAGGAATCCATATTGCTGAACGTTAAGTATTAACCAATGAGATCGAAACTGGTTTACAGTTAGTTATGTCGTATTGATGAAAAAAAAAAATCGTTGAGTGGAATGATATGGGCATTTCGTTCCCTCCGGGAAGAATCCAGTAGAAAGTGATTTATTAAATGTTATATGAACGGGAATAACTAGCTGTTCAGTCCACATCCTAAGAAACATAGGTGACATTTTATCAGGCCCTGGCCTGGCCCTTATTGGTGGTAATGATTTGAAGTTAATAAAGAATTTCAGCTACAGAGATTTCATAAAGCACCTAGCGAGCTGTGATAGTTGGGTATATATAATATAATAAATGTCCAACAGTACCTTTAACTTCGACGATGTGCGGCTTGTCTCCGGGCGCATGCGTGGTGGACATGATGGTCAGCGCTGACACGTGGCTGACGGAGCGCACGGTGGCCACGCATTGCCACGGTGCACCGAATAGCCCGCACATGGCGTTCACCGTCGACATGATCACGATGTCCATATGAAACCCGCTGCCCTTCTTCAGCTTGCGCTCTGGCTTGTCGATAATCAGCCTGTACCACGCAGTGTAGCATAACGTGCGTTGTTATTATAACTTATAGTCGCGAGCACACATTGATTTAATAAAGCATTGTATTTTACATTTATTCGCTGTGCACATAGCATAAGTAGCTCAGCTTACATTCAATAAACCTAAACTTTTAATTGGAGGGTTTGCATGAGTACTCATTGTTATAGGAAGGGTACAGGTTCAAAGTTTATAATAGTGGACGTTATCTTACTCAGCGATGTGCGTCTCCATAAAAACAATGATGTAGACCATAAGCGCAGGTAGCCCCATGGCGAAGGCCGCCCAGGTGGGTATAGTGCTGAGCCCGTCGTTGAGCGGCACGAACCAGGAGCGCTGAGCGGTAGGGCTCAGCCCCTCGGGCACGCGCAGCGTTTCTGTCCACACAGGTACCGCGCACGAAATCCCCACCATCAGCACAATCGCTATCGGCACACCAAAGTCGCCCAGCGCGCGCCGCGCCTGTAATACAATCACAATTCAGAAACACTGATGCACACGACGCTGTTGCTCACTGATCTGATGTTTACAAAGTTTAGTTTAGCTTCTCTTTATTACAATAACTCTGAGCAAACCTCCTTTGGAAGAGGAATTGTATGCGTCGGACAATATAAAACATACAATGTAAAAACATAACACAAACAACGTACGTATGTTGTATATGTTGTGTTATTCATCTGTTTAGTACGACGATCATGGAATCTCTTGCGAAGGTACTGATAGGCTACTCACACTGCGGCCGAGGAACTTGCCATTGCGGAAGATGCGCAAGTAGTAGGCGATGACGAAGGTTGACAGCGTGAGCATGGTGCACCACAGCGCCGTGTTGGGTTGCGGCGGAACGACGCCATGCAGCGGCGCCGTTGCCAGACTCGCATTGGCTGCAACCATAAAAGCGATTCGGTACTATTGTATCGTAAGTCTAAACACGTGCTAGGGCACTTAATAGTTGCAGTCATAGACTTAGAATTTCGCTTACGCTTAAATACCAACAAAGCGTGGAAAAGAGATATAATTTTAATATGAACACTACCCGAGAAAGAAAGAGACAGATGTTAATGTCAGTATGATACAATTTTTTTTGAAGGATCGGTATCTATCCTTTCCCTTGCTTAAGTGTCAAATATATTTTATTAATTTATAAAATAATCGTGCAATTATTGGCGATAAGTGATATTTAGGCAGTCATAATGTCATGTTTCTTTTGTCAATTGTAACGTAACATAGAGAAATAATCCAAATAATTACACGTTTCACAGGTAAATGTGATTTTTTCATCGTAAGTTTTGAAACCATATTTTGTGTACGTACTAGTATTAATTCGCCGAGATAACACATTTTACCATAGTATATTAAATTTTCTTCCGATACGTGGTAATATTTTGTAGATAAAACAAGAAATAAATAATATTTAGTGTAAATATTAAAATGTATGTTTACGCTAGGGTTGACTGTAGAAATGAATTCACGGATATCGATAAAATGTCGATAGATTTTTATCTGATTATTAAGTATTCGGGCCTAAGGGAACTAGCTATGGTAATATCATACATTTCTTTATCATTATCAGTGCACAAAACTGTGACTAGTGGATAGCACAAGGTTAAATCTTTGTACTATACTTATCTGTATGCTGCATACAACATCATCTTAAAATTATTATTATATTTTTAATACTCTTTGTATTTTCATAAATAAAATTATTTTATCCGTTTATTAATTTACAATAAGAGGATTTAATTAGTAGCGTATATACCTCTATTCATTAGGGCAAGATTTAATCTATCGATACTATACTATATTGACAATGCAAATACACAACCCTATTTTCATCTGAAATATCAGTCACTAACACATATGCATATTATTTTTCGGTATCTCCTACAAGCTGTCATTGTTCATCTTTACATTCTAAATCTATGGTTGCAGTAATATTAAATAGGAACAAATTGATGAAGTAGGAGCGTATATACCTGCGAGCGTGGAGTTGTCCAGCAACGTAGCATTACTGAGCGGTGCACGCGCTTGCGTGGCATTCACCGGCACGTACTGCACGCCCAGCGGGTGCGCTCGGAACACGTTGATCAGGCTCGTCACCGGTTCCCCGATGAAGATCAGTGAAATCAGGAACGCGAAGATATCCTCCGTGAACCTGCAAAGCAGATTGTTCAAAACTTTTAACTGGCATTTTGTAGCGGATGAGTCGTTGCGTGGTTTCCCCGAACCAGCAACCGTGGCGATAGGCCCGTTCAAATAGACTCACCACCATAATCTGAGTGACCAACAATGACTGCGATAAAATGAGTCGACATTCACATAATTGATATAATAAAACGAGCTTTGATAGCAAAGCAAAGCAAGCCTACTTGTTAAAATATTCAACAACTGGGGTAACAATACTTGTTGCTTACGAATGGGCATAATATGTATTTGTATATATCAGTGTAAATGACATAATTATGAACTAAATAAATTACCCATAGTCGTGTTATAAAGAAATACTTTTAATTCTGTTTTCATTTCTTTTGATTTGTAAAAAAGTGACAGAAATAATTTTACTTTTTGTTAACTGACAAGTTTACAATTCTAAGCCCTTATGATTTATAATTTTATAGTACTGAAAATCAAAGGAAGGCTGTTTATTACCTGTCAGCTGTTAACTGATTATTAACTTCGAAGATACAACACGGAACTCAATGATGATGAACTGAACATCACATTATATATGTTTATATATAGTGATTGGGTTATTGTACCTAAATATTGGTATATAACACGACTATGGGCGTGTTATAAAGAAATACTTTTAATTCTGTTTTCATTTCTTTTGATTTGTAAAAAAGTGACAGAAATAATTTTACTTTTTGTTAACTGACAAGTTTACAATTCTAAGCCCTTATGATTTATAATTTTATAGTACTGAAAATCAAAGGAAGGCTGTTTATTACCTGTCAGCTGTTAACTGATTATTAACTTCGAAGATACAACACGGAACTCAATGATGATGAACTGAACATCACATTATATATGTTTATATATAGTGATTGGGTTATTGTACCTAAATATTGGTAGCACAATATAAGTATGCCGACCGATGTCAGTTTCCTTTTGGTCACTTAAAATAAAAATACATATAATACTTTAAAAACTGACATTGTATAAGATTTCTCACTAAAATTAATAATATAATAACATGTAAGAATCAGTACGTATGACGCACCTGGTGATCTTCTTGACGGCGACGCTGCCCTCGACGGATGCGACGCAGAGCGCAATGACAATCATCCACAGGCCGCAGTACATGCGTGCCGTCAGAAAGTCGAACCCGTACGAGTGGCAGAAGTTGGCAAGCGACTCGTCGAGCAATAGCAGCGGGCCAGTGGCACCCGTGATCATCATGGGCTGCCCCGAAACCAGCGCGAACAGGATGCCGCCCACGCAGGTAAATACCTGCGCATACATGCATACGGTTAGTGAACACGCAAATATGCACAAGTCGTTAGAGCACCACTGCCTCAGTCCGCCCTCCTTGTATTCGTTTACCGAGCGATAAATATGCTAAGTCCAGTAGCATAGTATAATCTGTGCAGCTGATCACATACCAAAGTTTCAGAGATGCCGATGTTGCCGTACGTCTTCTCAGCGAGCAGGCCACCGAAGGTGATGGCAGATGAGAGTGCGGCGAAGTACATAAAGATGGTGGCAGCCAAGCACTGCCCGTTAAGCGCGTCGCGGAAGTCCGACACGTAGAACGGATAGCGCCGCTTCATATCACGAATCACGCCTGGCAACTCAAACCACATAATTATGTTCCAAAACATCCGATATTATCCGACTGTAGAATGGAAATTAACTACCAGTACCTAAGTCTAAAAATTATTAGCAAGTTTAAAAAAATAAATAAACAAATTGTCATAAAGCCGTTCGAGCGTATATTTTGATTACATCACAAATGGCCAACTTTTAAATGGAATGAAGATAGAATCTTGGCTAACTGGTTGAAATTAAACAATATCGGACAGGACATAAGGTATCTCGACAGAACAATTAAAACTCACCGCCGAAAAGTCGACCAGTCCTAACGAGTGGGTTATCGGGCTCCTTGGTGGGCAGGCCGCCGGCCTCCGCCGCCAGGAGCGCCTTCTTTTCGTCAGCGGGCGTGGGTGCCTCGCCAGAAGCGCGCTTGCGCTCCAGTGCGTCACGTTTGCGCCGCCGGATCATTTCGCTCTTGGCACGCAGCTCCTCGAACGGCAGCAGAGCTTGCCGCTCCCAATCGCCCGGTGGCAACACAATAGAGTCATCCAGGAATTCATTGATGGCGGAAAGCAGCTCGCGCCTGTCGTCGGCTTTGTACGCGATCGAGTGGAACGCCGGGTTGGACATGAGCGTGGAGATGGAGCGGCCTACCTCGTGGTAGTCCAGGTCGGCGCCAGTTGGGCCCAGTAATATGAACATGAAACGCACAGGAACAGGTACCTCGGTGATAGACGGCATTAGAATTCCCTGAGCGAGTCGCACGAAGGCGATGGTGGGTTGCTCAAGGAAGCCCACGGCACCCACCAAAACAGTGGTGGCCTCCGCGTCGCCCGGGATACGCTTGAGGATGGAGTCATTGTGCGGGCGACGGAGCTCGTCCTGCGAGCCAGCAGCTGCGTCCACAGCGGCCAAATACTCTACCTCGCGCAGGTCCAGTCCCCCAGCCGACGACTTCTTGCGTAGTTCGGCGCGCTCCAGCGGCAGCGCATACGAGCTGCGCCGGCGCCGCGGGTCCGCCAAGTTCTGTACACACAACCGGCTGAGAACCGCGCTCGTTTGCAAAAACGTGCCGCATGCAATATACTTAACATCCAGTACACTATCAACATTTTTTTTTTCCAGGAATCCCGAATCTGAATCCTAAATTGCTCAAAAATTGAGTCAAATATTATTTGTACGAGTTAATTACTAGAATGCGATTTTTTTATTTTAATATTCGTGGAATAAATCAAAAGTTGATAATGTATTACCACATGGATAATGTACCTACCTACATATATAGTTAGATATATTACATGGAGCCATCATGGCAACATGAGCACTTAAATAAAACTCAAAACTTATAGTGAAACTTGATGTTTTCTACGTATCAGAAAATTAAATAATATCAACATAATAATTAGACACAGTGCAATGTTGAGTCACAGTGAGAAATTATCGTGTGAAGGTGTGTGTGTGTATGTGTGTCGTAAAGCGATGGAATCGATCGAATCGATTAAATTAATTTCTAAGATGTAGCTGAAGGAAAACATACGAGTGTTGATAGAGCTACGCGATCGGTTACATAATATACATTACAACTAATCAGTGAGCACGCTGTGCATATTAGCAAATTCCAAACATTTGGCAACAGTTCATGAGAATACACAGCTTCGAATGTTATATTAACAAGGCTTCAATGTAGATGTATTTGGTTTTGTGGTGTGTGTACGAAAGTACGTGTGATTATTTGCCTGAGCGCAAGTGATATATATATATATGCGACGATGCGACGTGGACATATCTAATAAAAAAGAAGATTGTACGATAGTTGAGACGTCACTTTATATTAGGTGTAGTGTAGGGCTTTAGGACGTTTATAAAGGCCATAAGGACTTTAGAGTTTAGACTCTTAAGGAATCTTAAATAATGTCCAATGTGCCAATAAGTACTATTCTGAAATATATTAGATATGTTTAATTATGTGCATGGTGGCCGCCAACTTGCCCCCAACACACCTCCACTACTTGGGCTCGACACTCGACTGACCGTGACCACGATGACGTCACGTACACTCAAATTTCATTAAAAATATGCTCCCATAGTATGTGGTTTCCGTGAAACTGTTTTCTGATTTCGCATTTCTTTTTTTACCGCCCCTATTTATTTAATATTTCTAAAGTTGTCTCGCAGATATAATACTGCGTCTGTATAGGAGAGTACTTGTGAACAGAAAGTAAATCGTGCTGAGTATAATGATGGAAATGATCATAACGCCAACAACATCAAACAAAACTAGGTGAATCAACAGCATCTAGAATCAACTGAATGTAATCACACATGAATAGCAATATTCGTCATCTACTATGCAACGTCTGTCAGCCGTAGGAACTATGACGAAATCGAACTCTATGGCGAAGACAAGCTAGGTGATGAAGGAGAATTGATGGCGCGGACTACTGGCGTCTGGCGAATCGTAGTATAAGTTAGACGAACAAGGTGCGGTGTGAGGGGAGAGGAGGGGCGCACTCGCACAGGGGTGGCGGCGGCGTTGCGTACGATGAGGTGGGCGCTGTGGCGGCGGCACGCGGCGTTGGCGCTGCACACGGAGCAGCGCGCGCGTGCGTTGGCCAGCCCACCCTCCTCCATCCACAGCGACTGCGGGCACCGCAGACAACACTTACAACAGTCCCATTATCGATGCCATAATATGCCCCCAATTAATCACATCCTGACACTGTCGAAGATACTTCAGTCACAGTGAGGACATGCCAGCTTGTCAAGTGGCAGTAGAGACGCGTTGCGTAGAGGTGCACGCGCCCAATCGTCACATGGAACATTCGAGCTCGTTGCCGCCATGTTATCATACGGACATATTGATAAAGCGCATTATATCACGACTGTCGGTAGCGACCGAGTCCTTCGTATCGGAATGGCCTTGAATATTTTTACAAATACACAGTCCGGCACATGCCAAACGTCGGATTATCATCACTAACATTCGATAAACGTGACTTGCTATCTGACATGATAGATTATCTCATTCATTTATCGTTTTTGTGTTTTACGTGTCGTTATTTAAAACTGATAAGGTTCATTGTGTTATATATTATGACGACTGTTAATTGTACACGATGTTTTGTGGAAGGCGCGGGGCGCCAAGGCCACGGCCCGTCTCCCGACATCGCCAGGCGGGTCTGTCAGCGTGACCACCTGCATCGTCTCCCTCTCTGGAATACACTGGTTACTGTTTACAACTAACCTAACCTAAGTTTTTGTGGATCAACCCATTTTGTGAATCGCGCATTTAAGATCTCGACTTTTATAAAGTTTCTGCAAAAGCTCTTATGAACTAAAAAAAACGTTGATTTCAAGTACTATCGATTACTATAGAACTGAGTCCGTAGAACGGAAGCAGCACGATTCAGTCGGTGCGTGCGCACTCACCTGCAGACTGGTGTAGGAGGAATGCTTCCGGCTGCTGATGGAGAAGCGGAAGCGATCGTCGTGCACGTGCCGATGACGCAGCAGTAGCGAGCGCATCACCACCGGCTTGTCATCCTCCTCGATCAGCCCGTCGGACACCATGCTCTCCACCACCCTTCAGTAACACAACATGCCCACGATACTTTACTCGTAATAACCTCTGCTAACTACTGCGAGGCATCAACATCCTTTTTGTATCTATATATACTCAAATAGTTAAGCTTTTATGTGGGTTCGTAAGTACAACGCTAATCAGTTAATCTGTAAAGTTAAAAGCTGCGCTTGCCGTGGCCATTCTTCGGATGAGTGATCATTCTGCTCACATTATGACCCTTCCGTGCCTTGGAGAGCAGGATAAGCAGTCAGTTCTGTTTATCTTGACAGAAAAGACTAACGCTAAGACAGTCGATAAAACGCATAGTCCGAAAAACCTGTCAATAGATCCAAACGGGTTTTCCTAGTATTTAAGTAGCGGAGGTCGACTAGCTGACCTTACATAATAGTCGTATCGTTCTACATATATAGACATAAATAAACAAATACTTAGGATAGACTTAGCCACACAAAGAAGTAACCATGTGCTGCGTGGTCCATCTTTCCCATAAACAATGTTTAACAATATAAACAAAGATGAGTGACCTGTAGGCTACACCGGGCAGGTCTTTCTCGTCGAGATCCAGCAGCACGACGCCGGTCTCGAGGCAGCGGCGCAGGTTGAGCAACGAGTGGAAGGAGAGTGAGGCCACGTGTGGCTTGCCCCAACGCGCCGAGCCCTCCTCCACATCTTCCTCGTACTTAATCCAGCGCGCCGTCTCCTTCCACTCCGCTTCGCCGTCCTCCGTGGCCAGCAGCTCGTCCAGTTGCACGAACACCTACGCCACACACACGAACCAATTAGAACCGACGCGTTCAGATGCCACACCACGTTTGTGATTAATTCCAAGCGAATAGAGTTGTTACCGAGTGCGGGCTGTGATCATACATCTTCTTGTAAGTTGTATCTGACAATATGTTTTGGACTTTGTCACCGCCATCCTTGCGGCCCACGTGAACCGTCGAACCCTGAAATCATAAAATAAGATTAAAATTATACAAGTATCTGAAAACCGTAGTGTTATAGTGGTAAAGTATTGGATATCCTCAGAAGCCAACATGCTGTGTCAGGAAACCACAACCGATTTGACTTACTATACTTAAAATACGTCCGACACTAAACTGCGGTTTCAGAGCACATAACAGTCACTCTGTATTCCGCTAGTCGAATCAGTTGAATAGGATATGTGTGGGGTACCCGGGGCTGTATTTTGTGGCGGCGCAGCGCGCGCGGGTCCTCGCTGCGATGGCTGTGCAGGTCGTCGGCGTCCGCCTCGGGCAGCGGCTCCTCGGCGGGCTCGATGGACACGCGCCGCTCCCCCGCGCCGCCCCCTCGCGCGCCTTCCTGCAGCGAGTACTTGCGCGACTTGTGCGGGTGTAGATGTTTGCTGCAACACACAAGTTCAGCGTCACCGCATTCAATGAATCACCAATCTTGTTTAATGTTGGAACGGACTTCTGGCCTGGGATTATCTAGATTGCTATTTGCCATCGACTCGCTAAAAAGAGAAAGAATGTTGGAACAAATATTCTCTGTAAAATTCAGGTAAAGATAAAAAGTTCAGGTCAGTAATACTCAAGCTGCAGCATCCATTTGTAAGTTCTATGTAAGTCTTACAACATCGCATTGGGTATATCCTGTAAAGATATTTGTATTCATAGAAAATAAATAAATAAAATATTTAACTTCGACTGTTTATTAAGAAAATTGAAAATTATAAAATATTTATATAAAAGTAAGTACTCATGTTTACCTTAACCTATGAGATCAATAAAACTTATACAATTTGTACATTTTGTAATGAGTTGAGCACATTAGTTATTAAACGGAGATGGAGATCACGGTTAACAACGAATGTGCTCAACACTAGGCATGCCTATATCGTGACATACGATCCCAGGCATACGAATTCACATTGCACTGTTGCCTCTAGCACTACACTAATTAATATAATTAAAGGTTTTAGGAAACTGAAAATATTATTATTAGGTTCAAACAATGTAACAAAACATTGTCCACGACATTGGTTTCAGTCTATATATGTATGAATAAGGTAAATGTAGTCAATACAAATAGCAATCAATTGCCACATGTACCTACTCCTATGGCGGAGCATAACTTGAGAACGGCTCCACGGATTTGGTTGATTTTTTATTGTGTTGCGTTCCTAATTGTTAAGACAAGGTTTGTACGAATGTCTCTTTATAACGTATAAGTTATAAATAAACTTTATAAAGAAAGTTGTAAATTCAATTTTAAAGTACACCTTTAGCATTTTCTATAGGAACATCTTTGAAACTAATGTGCAAAGTTATCAACTTGTTAGAGATCAAAGAAACAAACAAGTTATTGCAATAATCTAATTGGGACGTAAACGGAATTTTAATAAAAAAATCATTCCTTCTTTTTTATGACCTTTTATTTATTTATTTATTTATTTAGAGCATGGATAACTTAGCTTAGCTAAATTAATTTAAATAACAACAATTTAATTGTCGGAAAGCCAATAACAAGTTTTCACATATTGAAGTTGGTTAAATTTTTAAATGTGATCAAACAAAGTACGCCTTACAAAATATAATTAGCTATTTAGAACAGAATATGCAAACTGTTTATTTGAAGAAGTTGAGGCTCAACAACCTCCTTACTGAGGGAACACTATTTGTTAAATGATCAATCAGTTTATTAAAGTTTCTGCTTGCACGCACCATATAACTATTTTGCCTATAATAGTTTGATGCATTTGGTATACGTATGAGTGGATTGTATCGAATTGACTTGTATGGGACATTAAAATAGACTCTGGATAAAAGCTCTGTGCTCTCAGTATCATTATTTATTATTTTTAAAGAGTATGCTATCCCACGACGATTTTCGAGTGATGGTACATCTTACAAAGCTGGAGATAATCATGAGACCGGTATGGAACCTTTTGATGAAAACATAGGTACTTTATGAAGCGTTTCTGTACCTATATTCTCTATTCGGTCCTTGTATTTGTGATACCACGGGTTCCATATCTGGGACGCATACTCTAAATGACTTCTGACAAATGTGCAATAAAGAATGTTGAGGGTTTTGCGTAAAGCATTTAGCTAGACGCATAATGAAACCAAGTTATTTAGACGCTTTTTTGACGATGGCATCAACATGTGTGTCAAAAATGAACTTGCTATCGTGGTATACGCCCAGGTCTCGGATAGTATTGCACCTCACTAAATTTTGACCTTCTAAAGTGTAATTTAGTGGATAGGTAAGCGCGTTTTCTCGTGTATGAGATCAATGAACACTTAGAAGAATTGAGATCCAGTTTGTTAAGCCGGCAGTATTTTTCGAGGTGAGACAGATCAGCCTGAAGTGCTGGCATGTCCTCAAATGATGATATACTGGCACAGATTTTCATATCATCGGCGAAACACAGAAGTTTTGATGACTGCAGACATTGGTCGATGTCGTTTACATACATAACAAATAAAAACGGACCGAGCAACGAGCCTTGAGGTACTCCACTAGGCACGGATACTCAGCCAGATATGTAATTATTCAACACAACAGCTTGTGACCTATTATCTATATAAGAGGAGAACCACCTAAGTAGATCTCCACGTATTCCCATGAGGTTGGGTTTCTTCATTAGGATATGTCATGATCAATTTGGTCAAAAGCTTTGCTATAATTTGTGTATATGACATCGACTTGCCTGCCATCATCCATAGCATTAGTAACTGAATCATTAAGAATTTATTAGAATATTGAACAAACGAGATCAACAGAATAACCAACCGCATACAAACTTAAAGCCTTAAAACTATAAAAAGAGCGTTGCAAATTTGTCTTGTTCTTAACGAAATCCTTAATAACTGACACAAAAAAATTACTATACTTAAATATAGAGAATAACAATAAGAGACCGTGAAGCGAGGCGCGCGCGCGGCGTATCAATACTTGTGATATGGCTCATTCGTCGCTGATCGTTGGCGCTTGCATTCGCTACGGGAGGCGACGGGGCACACTGGATCGAAAATCACGTTTCGAAGACATATTTACAGATACAGATTCAAATTTTTAAATGTCGTTTTTGTTCTTGAAATTGCTTATATTTATATATCAAATATGTTACATGAAGTAATTTGGCGTGAAAACTGAGGACTTATATTTTTTTTACGTAAAAATATATTGTGCTGGTATGAAAAATCAGGATATCCCTGGAACTGCTAGGTTTCTCGTTATATCCTTTTATGGGATTATTATACAATTTATTTATGATTTTTTGAAATACTTCATATTACTATTACATTATTATTTTTAAAATCACGTTAAAAAAAACTTATCTTTATCGCTTGTTTTAGTATCAAAAACAACATAAATACATCACTGCATATTATAAAACAAAGTCCCCGCCACGTCTGTCTGTCTGTTCGCGATAAATTCAAAAACTATTGAACGGATTTTCATGCGGTTTTCATCAATAAACAGTGATTCATGAAGAAGGTTTAGGTATATAATTCGTTAAGGTTTTGTGTCAATTTCCTGAAATATGACGATGATGGTTGAAGATCGGTGTGGCAGCTAGAATAGTTGTCCGCGCGGCATGCGTGCGGGCATACAACTAATGCTTGTTCTTTTTTTTTTGAGTTTTCTCTTGCAGTTAGCTCAGGGAGCTTTTACTGCTTAACCGGACAAATGGCGAGACCAGAAGGGCCTCCAGCCGAGCAAATTAAGCCACACTGCTAAGGGTGTCCCATAGTGGGACTCGAACCTCGGGTTAGGGCATTGCTGGGTGGCAGACAAGAGAGAACTTGCTGGATCTGATTGTGATTATTAAGGGACATTTGATTTATCACTACTGGCTCAGCGCGGGCTGGCTCGAGCAAGGGTCGGGGTGGAGAATGAACGAGTCTTCGCGACGGGACTCGCCGGCGAGGACGATACGACGGTCGGTTGTGTGAAGTGTTGGTAGTTTTCCTAACCAATCGGAGCGCCTCCTGATGGAGGGTGATAACGTCGTCTGGGTACGTGAGGGTGTGCCTAGGACGGCAAATTTTGGATATACGGGAGGGGTGTAATTGGCGGCAGATACCACTAAGGGGTTCGGGTGCGAGGGAGAATCAGAATCAGAATTAGAATCGTTTATTTGCGAGAAAAGAGGTACAAAGTAAGGTGTTACAAAAATGTTTCAGATCTTCACATTTCACCATTTTGGTATGCAAATTTATACAGTTAGTAATAAAATTTATATTTAACTGACACATACAGTACTTAAAATATTACAGTTAGTATAATAGTTCATCCGAGCAGAGTGAAAGAAGCGTTTAGACGCTTTCTTCATGAAACAACCGATGGTCGGGAGGTTTAGGTCAACGTGGAGCTGTAGATTGCGAACGTACCAGGGCGAGCCTGTGGCTTTGCGCAAGAAACGGTTTTGGAGGGTTTGTAACCCATGGAGTCTGGACGGCTTCACGCGTGAAAACACCACGCTAGCGTACGTCATGATAGGGCGGATGTATGTGGTGTAAATTCGCACCTTGGACTTGAGTGCTAATTTACTCCGCGCATTGAGGATAAAATGGAGGCGACCGACAGCAAAAGCGGCGCGGTGGCGAACCGTCTTTATGTGCTCGGTAAATTTGAGTCGGTGATCGAGGGTCACACCCAGGTATTTGGCCGTTAGTACCCAGGACATCTGTTAGCTAAACATGGAGATGGGACTTATGAGACTAGGATCCACGTCGCGTCTCGCAAAGAGCACGGCGGCGCTCTTAGCCGCATTGACTTGGAACCTCCAGTTCGTGAACCATTTCCCTAGGGCGTCCGGTTTAATGCCGGAATAGTAGATGGCTGTGTCGTCAGCGAATAAGGCTAATCGACATTTGCCACTGATCGGGATATCGCATGTGTACAGCGTGAAGAGAAGCGGGGAGAGCACAGAGCCCTGAAGGACTCCGGCTTGAATCGGAACCCTCTATGCGGTTGCGAAAGCTGCGGTTCGACAAGAAGTCTCGGATGATGAGCACGAGACGGTCGGGCACTTTGAGCTGATACAGCTTATATAATAAGCTGTTGTGCCAGACCTTGTCGAAGACTTTCACCACATCAAAGAAGAGAACACCTGTGATGAGGCCTCCTTGAAAACCAGCACTGAAGTGCTCTACGATGCGGTGAACCTGACGGATGCAGTAGTGTCTAGCTCGAAAACCAAACTGCTCGTCGGGAATGAGTTTATTGGATTCGGCGTAATCCATTAATCGGATATAAATCAGGCGCTCATAAATCTTCCCAAGGACGTTTAGCGAGACTTATGGGTCTGTAACTGGACGGCTCAGACTTTGGTTTTCCGGGTTTGTGAATACCGATAACGGTAGCTTCTTTCCATGACTGTGGAAAGAGATTGTTGCTTAAAGCCGCATTGAAGATGGCAGTCATTAAGACGATGAGCGGGGAGGGGCTAATGCTTGTTCTCGGGAGGCACGTATTTATATGGCGACGAAATCGTGATTGTAAAATGTGAATTCAATACGTGTGCGCGCTTGTCTGCTATTGGTCAATTTAAATATTGTACGCACCATCCTACGGCCGAGATAATATGAATGTTGTAAATATAAGTAGTGTTTTTTAAATAAAAATCATTCAGTTCGAATACTAACTTGTCTCAATTTACACTTCCGACCAGTCTGGTAAATCAGAAAAAATCATGCCGGCTGGAAGCTGTACTGGCGTGCGCCGAGTAAACGCTGGACGTAAGAGGCTGATACGACACTATGACGGAAAAAAAATGTAGGCGTACATGCTCTGCTACCCGATCGAAGCCGGGGCGGGTGGCTAGTTTTATTATAAATAAATAGTTACTGTACATATCTTTTTTGCCCTAAAATTAATAAAAATGTGGTAAAAAAATTTATAAGTATATTTATTTAATTTTTTTCAACTCGAAAGATTTTCGAGATATTTCCGTCGATGTTCCAACACTTCCAACTGGGGAGGATGATGATGGTTCTGCACAAATAAAATTTGCACCGTGTGTTTCTTCTAGGCCTTGAAAGAGTATAGTCCGAACGCAGCTTGGCTAATCCACATTAGACTCAAGCCAATGTTTGCCAATGATATTTATTTATTATGCCATATGATTGATGCTGTATGATTTTTCATACCAGCTCCATTTTTTTTTCGTAAAATAAATATAATTCCTTAATTTTTATGCCAAATTACTTCGTGTGACATATTTGACCATAGGAATACTAAACAGAACCCATTCCAAGCACAAAAAAAGACATTTAAAAATTTGGGTCTCTATGTCTTCCAAACGTGATTTTGGATCCAGTGTGCGGCGGCAGCTGCTCGCTACGAGCCTCGCGGTTTCCACTTTGTGAGCAACGTTGGCGTCATATACCGGCAGACTTAATGCCTACTTGTAGATCATAAGTAGCGGGTTCATTGTTCAGCTGTCCAGAGTGATGGATCTAGACCATTTGTCAACGTAGCGCATGTAAAACGGCACTAGTGAAATGTTAGCGCGATGCGACATGATCACGCGCACTTTGTAACGGCTATACAAGATCCTACTTTTCTAGTCCCGATCCCTTTCAGGGGTTAATGTACTCATCAAAATGAACAACTTTTAATATGTTAGCTGTTCAGTAATTTTAGTTAACAACGTTGAATTACAATATTTATATGGAACAGATGTTTTTTTAAATATCAGGTTGGTAAGAGAGGTAGGACCTTATACTTATGTGCCAACTAGGTTGTTACTCTTTATTGTTATTGGAATACTTTAGCCGAACAGAACATAATAATAAGCCATACAAAACCAATACCATAATACCTAACATGTTTTTCTTAGTATTTGGACACCTTGGAGTGTTCCCTATATCTGTCGCTGAGAGTACAGAAGTGTTGTCAAATGTTAATATAAACTTTAGTACTGATTGTAACCATCTCAAATGATGCATAATATCCTATCCTACTTCCTACTATAATATTATAAATGAGAAAGTTTGTGAGGATAGATGGATAAAGGCTGAACGGATCTGGATGAAATTTGGCACAGAGATAGATTATAGTCTGGAATAGCACATAGGCTACTTTTTATCCCGGAAAAATGTATGGGTTCGTAAACCACGCGAGTGAAGCCGCGAGCGGAAGCTAGTACATAGTATAACGCCTGTTAGTGACTCTACAAAGGGGAAGGTGGTGTTCTCTAACACCAATGCTGCTATTAATTTTGTTCCTTTATAGAAAATCCCTAAACTCGGCTCGAGCCGGGTAACGCACCCAGCACAAGTGCGCTCAAAGTCAAAGTCAAAGTCAAAGTTTTTTATTTCAGGCACTTTTAAAAAGTCGAGACTCTAGGCGCACGGTTCCAAAGGGGGTAGGTCCTATGGAGAAGAGACCGGCAAGAAACTCCATGGATACTCTTTTCAAAAACAAAAAGTTAATTTACAATTAAAATCTTAAATTAACATGCATTATATAAGAAAAAAATACAAACTTAATAGAATGCTACTTACACAATGAGGCAATACAACATGAGTTAAACAATTGTTTCGAATATAAACTAAAAACGGGATAAACAGATCAAAGCGGATAAAACAGAAATAAAAAAATACAAAAAAGAATACAAAATATTGAAACATCAAGAATGTCCAGATATGTAAAGTGAATCTAATATAAAATAGAATTAGTAGACACAATGGATAACCAGGGAAGCCACATGTGCAGAAGATATTCAACGCCACACGTCTCTATCGTCAACATAGTCTTTGATCCTATAATATGCTTTCTTTGTGAGAACAGATTTAACGTGGATTTTAAATTTCTTACCGGTAAGATCGGTTACAGTTTTCGGTAGCTTGTTATAGAAGCGTACACCGTGTCCTAAAAATGATTTATTTGTTTTAGTCAATCTAAATGGATATGAACTGGATATGAACACGTCAACCACAGTCCTTCCATTAACCGCGGGGCCACATGGCCAGTGAGGATACACTGAAAAAAAAAAGATTGTTGAACAAGTGCGAATTTTACTTGTTTAAGTATTTCATGTTTAATCCTAAAAAGAAAATTATAATACCTATAAACCATACATGATTATTGGCGATAAAGTCAACATGATCAAAATATTGATAATCACACATTATTTTTCCTAATAACTAACTTGTTTGAAACAGTCATTTCAATTATCAAGTAAGGTTTATTTAAACAACTTCACTGATGAACACGATTAAGAACTTATTTATTTTAGTATGATATTTGTTTAAATCAGTGATAAAGTTAGCTTTATTGCTAGCAAACAAGTAGCTTTATGTTCCCATATATGAACATTTTACTTGATAAAAGCTAACAAAAACTTTATGGCAGCCATAATAATTTTTTTTCATTGTACTCTACTCTAGTAACGTACTATGATGAAACATCTTTATTTAAAACAGTATTGCATAACTAGCCGTACTATGACAATCCTGATAAAATATGTTCAATTCTTACACTTCTAATATCCATTATAAATCCATAATACACTAAATACATATTTAAAATATAAGCGCAACAGAAAGATGAGAACACAATATACACGTTGCACTGCTTACCTCCCAATGAGCGAGCGATGGCATGATTAAATATACGAGTGCGTTTCGTTATTTTCACACCATTTGGTACGCAACGCAACAGTGGAAGGCCCATACCAGAGGTCCAGAAGACTAGCTATTTGGTTACATTATGAATATTGTATATATCCAGCACACTGCACAAGGTACGGCTGGTATGTATTGTGGGCAAATCAACTAGTGTAAAACAATGACCTACTCGAGTGACAGCGTGCTAGAGGTGTGTTGGTGTGGCGGTGTGATCGCACCACGCACAATGGACAATCAGGCGAGGCGTCATGCGACACTGCGCTACATATACTCGTACAGTCTCTTCAGTACCTGTGCAGTGTGCACGGGGTGCGCATGACTTGCATTTTACATGTAGGGCTCCATTTTAGACCGTTTCCTCTTTTTAGCCTACATTAATGATCTTCCTTACACAATGGCAGAATTGTCCGATATAATGTTGTTTGCTGACGATACTTTACTTATATTTATTTATATTTAAGTCGAAAGGATACTGAACTAGCACATGTTAATGAAAGCTTATCCACTCGTTCTAAATGGTTTGCAGTTAATAATCTATTATTAAATGCTATAAAAACATAATGTTTAAAGTTTTTGTTACCAAACGTACCCCATGTCGATTCTAACTTAATTGTGGAAGGTAACAAACTTGATTTTATAAATGAAACTGTATTTCTAGGCATAACAATCGACTCGAAATTGCAATGGGGTGCTCACATAACTGCTCTTTCTAGTAGGTTAAGCTCTGCAGCCTATGCAGACAGGAAGATTTGACAACTCACTGACGTAGCTACGCCTAGGCTTGTTTATTTTGCGTACTTCCACAGTATTATGTCCTACGGCATCTTACTGTGGGGTGCAGCGGCAGACGTAGACTCAATTTTTATATTACAAAAAAGAGCAATCCGTGCCATCTATAATATGGGTCCTCGTGAGTTCCTCAGAGATTTTGTTAAAACTATTAATGTACTTACTATGCCTTCTCTTTACGTTTTTGAAAATATTATGTACGTACGTAAAACCTTGCAAATGTTTAATCCTCTAAGCGACGTACATAACATAAATACTACAACTAAATATAAACTCGTTGTCTCTAAATTCAGATTAGCCAAATCAAACAATTCGTTTTTAGGGAATTCTGTACGTTTCTACAACAAGTTACCTAAAACTGTCACTGATCTAACTGATGGGAAGATCGAAACATATGTTAAATCCATCCTTATGCGCAAAGTGTACTACAAAATTAAAGATTATGTCGGAGATAGAGACGTCTGACGGTAATTCTCTCTGCACATAGTCACTGCACATGTGACTTCCCTGGCAACCACCCGAACCGCAATCACAATCAATTCATTCATGTGTTGAGCCATTCATACTGATTATTTTTATACAATTTATAGTTTTTTAACATGTCTTATCATGTTTGTATTTATTTTATTCACTCTTTTTTATAGGTTCCTACTTCATCTTGTTAATGATATATTAGATTTTTTATCAATAATGATCCTAAATTATAATTATTATTTTGTTTAATGTATCCGTAAGCTAGTTGCCATTGTTTTTCCATATTTTTTCCACATTATGTTCATGGCAAGATTGTTAAAAGAGACTTTAAAAGAGTGTCCATGGAGTTTCTTGGTTCCTCTCCGGTTCTTCTCCATAGGACCAACTTTTTGGAACCGTGCATAGGACTCTAGTCCTATAACGTTTCATAAGTGCCTGCATTAGGTTTATTTTAATAAAAACAATTCTATCTATGTACACACACCCAGACCCGGGATAATTATCTGTAGGTCAAACATTTTTTTGGTACAATAATAGATTCCACAACTAACTGTGTAGTTGAGTGGTGTAATATAATATGGAAGTCAATAATCTTGTAATTATTTATACATTATTCAAATCATTATTCACGGTAACTCTATGAGATACACTTTTTATAATGTATAATAATTTTACAACAATGATATAAATACCTACGCAATAATCAAATTATCTGAGGTGTCAGATAAAGGTCCGCCGCAGCAGTAAGGGCAGGTAACGTGACCGTTGTAGCTATCGGAACACATTCTTGGGAGGCTGACTGTCCTTAATTTTATGACATATTTTGACTTATATTTACAGATTTTAGTAAAAATGTGTAGGTCAGTCAACAAGAACAAAATACAGTCGACACTCGTTAATTCAAACCTGCGATAATTCGAACCTCTCTATAATTCAAAGTTATCACGACTTCCTTACAAAATCTCTTTATATTTTGAACTAAATCAATACATTTTTGTGCATTTGGTAATTCGAATGTAAAAATCATTGCTACGTTACAAAACGACGCGTTAATTCGAACTCATTGGCGTCAAACACTCGACAATTCAAAGTTGCAGAGAGAAAGAGACTTACAATCTGTAAGTACATTTTGAGACAAGTTCAAACTTGTATCATCGTACACGAGCCTTTGTTTTTGTTATGATTAGTTTGACACACACGTCTCTTTTTCTCTATTTTTAACCGACTTCAAAAAAAGAGGAGGTTCTCAATTCGACTGTATTTTTTTTTTCTCTTAAAAAAGTTATCGAGGCCTTTCTGAGCAGCAGCAATGTGCTTTGAAGCAAACCAGTATAACAGAGTTCTTTCGAAAGATTAATTAATTCACATTATGAATACACCAATGTACCTCTAAACTTTTGTCATTGTTAAAGAATAGCAGTTCATAAATAATAATTGATCAACACTTAATAATTCGAAGTTTTATTTATTTTCTCTCAAAAATTTCGAACCATTTGATATTTCAAACACTCGATAATTCGTAATATTTTAAGAGTCCCTCGAGTTTCGAACCAACGAGAGTCGACTGTAATAAAATCTTGTTTTCTTCTAAAAAATGTTTCCTGTATGTTACAAGCTGGGATTATGTTTATAATTGCATCGCTATCGGATCGCACGGGGGAGATGGGAATATTTGGCAACATCGGATGCAACGAGCAACGGGTCGCGAGGTCACACGGGACCAGCCCGTGGGGGTACGGGACTATACTTTTGGTCCTTATATTTAGGAGTTGCACTATATTTCTTTCCGGCGTTTTAGTTAGTGTCTAGGAAAGCAATTACAAATACGCACGTATTGTAATCGTGATACGTTCATGTTGGTTTTATTTGCGAACTTTTAATAGTTTGTAAGTTATTTAGCTCCGAGTGATTATGGATGTGTGATCCGTACATAAAACATATATAATACATAAATAAATAATGAATAACAAGATCCTTCACCGCCTCACGTATACCTTGCCTCATAGACTAGAGAGTGGGCAGCAGTGTAGGCAATCTGTAGTCTGTACATACCGGTGCACCGGCACAGATACTATGACGTATAAGTATCGCCATGTATTGGGGACTCGTAATAATTATGATTGGTTTGGAGTCCTCATAACATAAGAATTCCGACAATTTATGTATTTCAATGTATGTAATCACGTTAATCTAGTAGAGAATTTTCCACGCTAAGTACATCCAGAAAAACCCACAGCCGACTATCCGGTATCTGTAAAGATAATAATCACATTATCGCAGGCGCGGCGGCGCATGCGGCTGCGGCTACGACTGTGCAAGCTGGACAATTTATCGGTTTCGTTAAAACCATCGAATTTACGATAACTTTATCGGTGAACAAGTACGGACCTATTACTGGTCGCACCAATCAATACAATAACAAATACATCGTGCATTGAACAACCCACACAGGTATTAAGCAACGTAGCCCGGAGGTACATACCTAGTGTACCTACTTACTTACTACCTACTTACCTAGTACCTACTGCCTTACGTAATATTTAACTACTTACAGTGTACTCGGATATAATCTGCAACTGCTTGAATAAAACTATAAATGAACTGATTTCGCCATGATGTTTGTACTGTACCTATTGTAAGCGACGCAGTAGCTTGTTACGACCGTCTCCAACTACCCTATTGCGAGTGTATTGTGCATAAAGCGCATGTCGGAGCATTGAACGTTGTAACGTGAGCGTTTGGTGATTGACGAGCTTTCGCATGCAATGTTCCGTGGCCAAGGGCGCGGCCTTGGACCGGCGCGTGCCACCGGCGGCGGCGCGCAGTGCCCGCGCAGTGCCAGGCACAGCCGCGTGCTGCCTCGCTGCGACAAGCAACCGGTGGCCGATACCGCTATCTTACAGCGGACAAAGTGTTAAGCTAACCGCGACGCAGCATATTGTATCAACAGAATAAACACCGAATTCCTTAGCTCGGTGTCCGAACATGACTGCCGGGCCCTATTTCATTAACATACGATTCACTGACAATAATATTGTCGGTAGACGGCTTGCAGTTCAAGTAGGTACCTACTAACATGCTTGTCATATAAGAATGACAATACATCCAAGGAATTGTACAATCATCCCATATTGCACTCGTCATGACAACAGCGCCACCTAACGGGTCCAATTATAACAAGAACCAACTAGGTGACTACATGAGTACAAAAAAAATCATCATTCATAAATATTAAAACATACCTACATAAATATAATACGATTGTTGTATAAGCGGTGGCAGGAGGTTCATGTGTAGTACAGATGCTATGATGATGTTCATAAACTAAGACAAAATCGTCGGCAAAGTCGTTTACCTATTCAATAACATCCATTCCCTACGTAATTGAGTTGGTTGAGCACGACCCCGATGCAGGTTACCGTCCCGTTGCTGGTACAGGCACCTTATGTACATACTATATACTATACACGGACCTACAATATTCTACACGCTACAGGAGCCTTCAATATGTTGAAGATTATTGGAATCTGCCTATACGCCAACTAATACTTTGATTCCGACCATATTTAAATTCTAAAAAAGTCTGTAGTCTTCCAAAAACATAATTATTATTATAATGGCGTGGAGATGTCATTAGTCATATAAAATGGTGTACTACAAAATGTATTGATGCAGTCCTTGGTTACTGGTTGGTCACGCATATGATTGTTGATTGTGTAGATATCAACTGGTTACCGGTGTACACATCGCTGCGGAGTATGCAGGTATGTGGCGCGTCAGAATGAACACGGTGACGATGAGGGAGCATGCACTCGACGAGGCTCACCGCTGGTGCGCCAGCTGCGAGGCGCGCGTGTACGTGACGGGCATGCTGGCGGCGGCAACGGCGGCTGAGGATGGGCGGGCGAGCGTGGCGGTGCCGCGGCCGCGAGTAGCGCTCCCGTGCCCGGTGGCGGCCGCCCGTCAATGCCAATGTCACGAGACAAACTATTTTTGTCACAACTCCAACTCAGGTGTCATTTCCGCAACGCTCATGTGTTGCGGTCGCGCGCCACCGCGCCCCTCTCCCAGAGTACCGATCTTGGCCGGTGTCGGGGCGCGGCGCCGGCGCGGCGTACCGAGCGTCCCGGTTGTGTAGTGAATACCGAAATAACCGAAGACCTCTATGTTCACTCGATACACAGCTCGATACGTACTCGTATTATTGTATTAATGTTTTGAATTGGAAAGTCTTCACGCACATAAAACACTCGTGCGTATTGCGGGATTCCTACACATTGTATCTGCACGGTGCTACCGTCTCATATATGCTCGTACATAAATACAACACTATAAAATGATGCATAAAACAAACTGACATGCCCGCGCCGGCGCCGTGGACTTGTTATATCCGTAACTGCACTGCAATCATACGGAACAAGTTCACCGAGCTCACACTGGCGACATGTGTACAGTCGCCAACAGTCCCAACAGTCGTCGACGACCTGTACCTACATATACGAGAATCTATGTGGTAAGTAATTCGTTACACGACTTTATTGTCACTGTGTCCTGAGTGTTTATAAATAATGCAGCGCAGTTAACGGACCAAAATAATTAAACTAAAATGAACTAATAAAATCTATTTGGTGATTTTTATGTAAAATTTATTCATTTTAGTTTATTAATTAATTTTTTAAGTAAATCCTTTCGTTCTCGGAATTTGGAAATAAGTAGTGCAATGCGCAATTTACACATACATAGGTAATGTACATATTTTGGATGCCTATTGATCCTGTTTCTTATAAGGATCAACAGAATCTATTGAACAAATTACTGAGCTTTGAGAACTAGAAATGTCAGAAAATGCCTACAGAAAAACTTAAGAACTGCCAAGTCTTAGGTTACGTCTCAAAGCCAAGGCCACTGCGTAACCTAGGTAAAATATGTACTCGTAAGTGTAACTATTAAAACAATACGTTTAGAAGTAAATGTCGTGTTTGCTATTCTAACAATTGTGGATTTATTACAACAGAAATCGATTTCGTCAATTCCGTGTCAGACCCTACGTACAGGGAAGTACCTACTTTTGATATTTATAAAGAATTACACGTTAAAGATCATTTAGAGGTGGGTAATTATTTTATTGCTCTGAGTTCTGAGTGATTTAAAAGAACTTTGTCATTGACATTAGCAGAAATACATCACATGAAAATGAGAACAATACATGGAGGAGTAATGTAATTCCGCCAAAGATGAGATGTGGCGCGTGACATCACGCGTCCATCAACGTCATGGAGATATAGTAATATGAATGTACCCCATAAACACTGAAATATACGAGAATTTGTGAACGATGGTGTTACAACTATGTTATTAGTAATTATAAAACTTTTTAATTATTACTTTTTAAATATCTCGTAATTTTTTATTAAGAACACGACTCTTACCAATATTTGTATGTCTTTATGGTAAAACAAACCGAAATTTTACTATAAATTAATGGATCCTATTTATTGGGTCGGTAGGAAAGTAATGAGCATTGCAAACAACAACAGCAATTTAAATTATCATTTTTATTTACAACTTTTTTTATTTATAGTAGGCACCATTGTTATCTATAACCCACTTCCATCGATTAGGTAAAGCGTGGATACCTTCGGCGTAAAAATGTTGGGGCCGTGACTCAAAAAAGTTTTTTAGGAAATCTAACAACTGTGCTCTATCATCAAATTTTTTATCCTGAATATGATTACTGAGGGAGCGAAATAAATGAAAATCCGTAGGTGCAAGGTCGGGAGAATAAGGTGGATGTGGTAAAAGCTCCCATTCGAAATCCAGTAGTTTCTGGCGAACGACTTTTGCTATATGCGGCCGAGCGTTGTCGTGGAGGAAGAATACCTTTGAGTGTTTACTGCGCTTATTTTCAATTGCCGTACGGACTCTATCAAGCTGATTGCAGTAGATTGTAGAATCCACCGTGGTGTTGTCTGGTAACAGCTCCCAATATAATATTCCTTTAACATCCCACCAGACACATAACATAACTTTCTTTGCATGTGGTTCATTTTTTGGCGTTGGCGTAGGTTTTTCGTTACGACTTAGCCACTGACGCTTACGCGTATGGTTCACATAAAAAACCCACTTCTCATCTCCGGTGATAAGGTTGTCAAGCCAGTGTTGGTTGCGTCGCAAAGACAAAAGATTCATACAGATGTTAGCACGTTCATGTAAGTGCGTGGCACTCAGCTCGTGTGGTACCCATGATTCTAATTTCCAGACCTTACCTAGTTTATGTAAATGTTCTAACACTTGTACATGACTGCAATTAAGCTCCTCTGCGACGCAACGTGCAGTAAGCCGGGGATCTCTTTCAATTAATTCTTTTAAACGGTCTTCATCCACTTCAACTGGTCTTCCACTACGGGGTAAATCTTTCAAATCGTAGTTTCCGCTTTTGAACCTTGCAAACCAACGTCTTGCTGTCGCTTCAGAGATTGCATCTTCGCCTTCTGCACTGCATATGTTTCGAGTAGCTACAGCTGCTGTGTGACCCAAACGGTATTCATACAAAAGACAGTGCCGTACGTGTTCTCTAGTCGCTTCCATTATTAAACGAGTAATGAAGTGCTCGGCGCTAGTGACACGCGTATTTATATAGTTCATCCCCACCACAATGCGTTACAATATTTTAGAAAGCTCTAGTTCGTTTCTAGAGAAAAAAAGAAAATTGACGAAAAAACGCTCATTACTTTCCTACCAACCCAATATTATAAATTAAAACTATCGGTAATTTTTATCCCGAACATCGCGCTTATCTTACAGTGTTATTGCATTTATGAAGCTTTATAATTTATCACTATTATTCGAGTTAAGTATCGTCAACTGTGGTATTTTTACAGTCCATGAGCAACTTTACCCATATGTGTACTTGTCATTAAATATCTATCGATTACTTAAAACCTGTCACATAAAGTTGATTCTTTTACATCCGTATCGATTCTATTCTAAATTGTCGCAAACAAAACAAAAAGTTTTCTACAATTATTGCAATATTGACAGCTGTGAGGTTATTGACATTTTTCCCGACTTGTGGTCAATTGTGCTTTAGGTGATCTGTGAAAACCTTTAATGTTTTACTAAATTTCAAATTGAAGGTATAGAGAGATAGAGATTTAATTGTATAGATTATATTCTTGTAAAGCTGTAAATTGAATAATCAATCCATTCTTACCATTATTTCTTGACTTATAACTAACTATTGGTAATGTTGTTTGAGCTTAGGCAGCGTTACCTCACCTAGGTTGATGGCAACTTTACCTACACAGCTATTAGGGCTGTTAATATCATTTCTTTTTTGTATCTACTAACTTTTACTCACATTGATCTAAGATTTCCTAACAAAATTAGTTTCGGTGTCTTGCATTATAAATTAAGCTTGTTTAACTAATTATGATTTTTGTACGCCTACGTCTGTTGCCTATCTAACTACTACTAATTAATTGTTTCAGATATTAGGTCAGTACTGATATGGCATCTCAATGTAGAATAAATAAAGAAAGCAGACGATGATTGGGAGCTCGATCGTATAAAAAATATTGCAATTAGCTGTCGATCTGGTAAAAAATATTTTAGAATAGCTAAATCCATATTTTTTAAATTCAATTGGACAGATTGTTTTCCTGTTAATGAATAATTATTTGTATGGTGCCTATGTTTAAAAACAATATTGCCAGCTTTATGTTAAAGAAAATTAAAAAGTGTGATTACTGCAATGCTGCAATTTCATTTTATTGGTTGGCCAATCGACAACCCTGACAAAATTCCCTTAAATTAACGAAAACTTAGATAATCTTGAGGCATCTTTACCGGTTATCTATGTTTCCAGTTCTAACAAAAACTTATGTATGTCAGCCAGCAACACTGTCTCTTCAAAGTAAGACTATATAATTAATAATCAAAAAATAACATCAGCTTTACCTTTCATGCAATTAGTTCTCATTTTTTAAGTAGATTAAATTTTAGAGTCTGTTGCCAAAAACGTTTCAATTTTACCAAGAGACTATTTTTTATCTCATAAAGCGATTCTTATTTAATTTAGTAGCTTTAATTTTTTAAACACCCTATGTGTGTGTCCGAGTCAATTTTATAGACTGTAAAAAAAAAAAACCCTAACTGACTAGTTTTATTTTTGATATATTAAAAAAAAAATAGTAAAAATATATGGTATTGTTGCCACAGTTGACGGTACCTCAAAATATTACTGGTATATAATCATCATACAGATTTATAATATCACAGTATGTTGATGGTTGAGACAAATTTGTTTAAGGCATATCCTATGCTGCTCATTTGTTCACTTAGTAAGTACATCAGATTTTTAAATTGTAATATTTTTTTTGTCTATAAACATTACAATTCTTTCCGCTTAGTTTAGAACGTCGCGTTACCTTTAATGATCTTTTATATTGGTTTAGAAGTGATAGGAGTATGATAAGTGTTGAACAAGGAACTAGAAGGTACCTACATTACACATGCGTGTCGCGGTAACAATAAGTAACTACTTAAGTTTAACTTGATTGATCCCGTCAGTATTGCTGCATTCTATGTGCACTCACATGTTGCGTTGCGCGCGGCGCTCGTCGTCGGCGTCGTCGAGCGTGTCGGCGTGCTCGGCGCGCTCGCCGCCGAACTGCACGTGGCGGTCCTCGTCGCGCGGACTGCCCTTGCTGCCCGCCGAGCCCGAGCCCGACCATGCGCCTCCCGACATCTGCGACATACATACCGTTGGACCGTCACATCCAGGCCGCGCCACCAGCCTCGGGCTCGACGCTTCTTTCTCTCCTGATACGTTGGCCAATTAACCATTGTAATCAGTCGTTTCGAGCTGGCTGGTGGCCTGGATACATTTCAATCTCAATCGCCAAGTATAACAAACGCGCACATTTTCTTGTGACACGATATATAAATTAATAAAATACTTTTGAATGTCAAAGTATGTGAACTCACTAAATCGCCTACAGACTGGGACTGCCTCATGCTGCTCAGTGCGTGCCAGCATTCATTGAGCATACAAATAACCGTGCTGGGTACCCAAATAAGCGAGAAACCGTAAAGAGACACAGATTTTTATTCTAAAAAATAGTAATCTTTTAAAAGTTCGAATTATGAAAAGTTTAGTTAGTTTCCATAAAGCATGTGGTAGGTAAACGTCACCGGGTGAGGACGGTGGAGTACTGGGGCCGTACTGTCACGGGCCTCGCTCGGCATGGCGCATGGCGTCCTTCAGCGATGGTGGTTGGGATATCGATCGTCGTAATATCTGTTTTAGTGCGAGGACAATCAGGCAGGCGAGGCATAGCCCGCACGCACTCACCTGGTGCTCGGAGCCCGTGCTGGCCGGCAGCGGTGCCGACACTTCGGAGCTGCTCACCGAGCTAGCGCCATCTGCACGACACACAAACAGTATTACAAAACAGTCAAAAGGCTCAGGCTTACTATATTACACACATGCTCGCCGAAAATGGATAAAACTGAAAGGCGCCAGACATTTAGGTAGGTATATCACACCCATACTGAAGGGCGGTCGGCCATTCGGCCTAAGACTATCTGCGATCATCAATTCATCATCATTATTATCATATGTATCAACAAGCTATTATTCATGTAATTTAAACAAATTAGACATGGGTTGAATATTTGTGATAAACATCAGGCTATATCTATCGAGTTAACAAGTATTTAACCTGACAATTTTTTTTTTATGGCATAGGCGGAAAACGAACAGACGGATCGCTTGATGGTAAGCGATTAACGTCGCCCATGGACACCCGCAACACCGGAGGAGTCACAAGTGCGTTGCCGGCCTTTTAAAAAGTAGTACACTCTTGTCTTGAAGGTTTGAAGGTCGTATTGGTCCGGAAATATCGCAGGCGACAGTTCATTCCACAGTTTTGTTGTGCGAGGCAGAAAGTTTCTAGAGAAACGTACAGTTGTGGACTGCCGACCATCTAATTGACTAAAACCTTTTCACGTTTTGCGTTTTATAATAATATGTAATTCAATTATCTAAGTAATAAAATCTTATAAAATTTTAAAAACAACAAGCCATAAAATAGTATCCACCCACCAAACTCAAGCGCATATAACAAGACGTCTAGTTTGGTTGAATAATTGTACATAGTATATTTCGTCAATATAGGGAAGAGGTGCGACACACTACACACAGTTGCGGACGCGGACGCGGACGAGGACGAAGCTCATAGGGAGCTGAGTAGTGCAAAATATTGTTGTGTATTATGATTATGATGGATATTATAAAATGCAAGTATTATATGACTACAAACAGCACTCACCGGGTAGCTGTGTGTGCGTGTAGGGGGGCGGCGCTGCGCTGTCGCGGCGCGGCTCGCCGGCGGCTGCGGGCAGGCGCGGCGCGGCGTCGCCCCACACCACGCGCTCCATCTCCTCGTCCAGGCGCACCTCGTCCTCGCCCGCCACCTGCGGACACCACTCGCTTGCATTAACATTCTCGTCACCGCCCGGTGGCTGGGATCTGTTCGATGCTCTCAATCCTTCTCGAGCTTCGATCGAACTTCTAAAAACTAACTTGATGCATAACTGGACGCAAGCACTCCAACTGCTGGGCATGGTCCTATTCACAAAATGAGAAGGGTTTTGCCTTATTAATAGTTCAATACGCATAATGAACTTCAATAGTCTACACAACGCATAGTAACAATATAGAGCGTCG
The DNA here is from genome assembly GCA_947562105.1 of Shargacucullia verbasci. NCBI lineage: Eukaryota > Metazoa > Arthropoda > Insecta > Lepidoptera > Noctuidae > Shargacucullia > Shargacucullia verbasci. The sequence goes on from OX387279.1 coordinate 20,414,551, forward strand.
GGCACAAAATAGTTTCCTTCCCCGTTAACGCAAGTGATAATCAAATTGAATTATCTTTATCAAAATAACGGTCACGGCGCCGCGCCGTACTGGACACAGTTACATTACACTCGGGGGCACATCGGGGTGCATCTACTTGCCCGAAAGCCGAGCAGCCAGCAGCCAGACGGACTGCGCGGCGCGCTTACGATACTTCACGCTGACTTCAGAGAAATGGATTGGAAAACAACCTCATTTTTACTCAATGGAACACCAGACATGTTACGAATGTATATACCTGTAAATAACTTTTATTCTCAAATGACACACAATATTTTACGCGTGAGGCAAACTAAGTTAACGCGCTCTCTGACTAGGCCTTTCAGTGACCACTAGCGCTCACTGATATCGAAATGATATCCTCCTCACACCCACCTACTATTATAATACTGCCAGATATTCAAACTATTTACGAAAGACGCATAAATATAGTGTTAGTGAATGACGGAACGATTACGGAGCACGTGGGCATGCGGCTGCGCACACTGAGCTGCCCGCCCTGACAATGACACGATGGGCTTATAAATAAACTACTGTGCCCGCGACTTTGCCTACGTGGATGGTTTGGATTCCCGAATTTTATTCTTGAAAATAATTCATTCATAATTCCACATATGATAACAATATGAACACGATACCCGTCAACCATAGTTCTGCCATTCACTAATAGTAATTAGATTAATTATGATATATGAAAGGGCTCTCGCCTGGCCGAAATGATCAGACACCCACGTGTCCAGTCAGACACCCATAATCAATATAAGTTTCGCATCGGTTGCCACTGTCGACCGTCTACCATTCACCAGTGTGCGTATTGTAAGTGTATGTGTAATGTGTACGTATGTGTGATTGTACATTGTACGCCAATACATATATATATATATAAAACAAAGTCGGGTATGTTCGAACACTTATAACTCGAGAACGGCTGGACTGATTTTCATGGTTTTTGATTTTTTGTATTTGTCTCCGTCTCGAATAGCAGAATAGCTATTAAAAACATTGGAAAATTGACGAAAAAAAAATTAAATAAAAGAAAAATCATTTTCCCATACAAAATGTTCATGGGTTTCGTAACTGTCAAACATTTAATGTTCATCCCGTCGATACAGTAAACTCTCCCCTCAAATTAAAGAACATATTTAAATAAAAGTTTCGAATCGACGAGATATATCCACAATATTCGGATAATGGCGTATTTTAGATTTAAAAAAAGGTAGAATAATGTCAATAATGAAAAAGGATTGACATATTTATTGGTTGTCAAATATTTATGCGTGCGTTCAGAAATTTATTTTGTATAAACCTCAGAACAATAAGTGTAAAGTAAAGAAAAAAAACATATCTAGCTACTTTAATATAATACGATTAAAACTAATTATTTACAAACATAACTCAATATATACTCATAAAAAATAAATAAATAAATAACTAAACTTCTACTTAAATATAATTAATAATAACAAATGACTTAATAACGTGAACGTGAATATGATCGATATGAATTAGACCAATCAGTTCAAACGAATGTACCCCTGTTGAACCCAAAACAGAAGGAAGTCTATGATAAATTAATTAATGCAAGTGATGATGCAAATGGTGGCTTATTTTTCCAGGATACCCCTGATGGAACTGGAAAGACATTCCTCTTGTCATTGATTTTGGCCACTGTTCGTGCGAGATTGCGGATTCCGAAATTGCGGTAGCAGTTGCTTCTTCTGGAATAGCGTTATACTCTGCATTCATTCAAATCTATTGACTGTGTAATAAACGAAGACGAAGCCACTTTTTATCCAACTGAATTTTTAAACTTCTTGGATGTGCCCGGTTTACCACCGCACAATTAACAACTGAAGCAGGGCTCGGTAGTCATCATGATTCGAAATCTAAACCAACCAAAACTATGCAATGGAACGCGCTTGGTGATAAGAGAACTGATTTGTAATGTGATTCACGCGACGATACTCAAAGGGAAATTTAAAGATGAGTTAGTTCTCTTTCCGAGGATTCCAATGATCCCAACGGATATGCCCTTTGAGTTTAAACGAATTCAGTTCCCGATTCGTCTTGCCTTCGCCGTGACGATTAACAAATCACAAGGCCAATCCTTGACTGTTTGTGGTCTCAACTTAGAAAATCCATGTTTTTCTCATGGTCAATTGTACGTGGCATATTCACGTGTCGGCAAATCATCCGCTTTATTTGTTCTTGCGCCTGATAAAAAAAAACAAAAATGTCGTATATCACAGGGTAGTAAAGTAAACTTTATTGCTTATGATTGAGTGGTACAGTTGTTATACATATTGTGATAGTGTTACATCAATCAGCCCATTTTGGGCATACAATAATTGTAAGATTAAAGTAATTTCTGAAGAAGAAAGAAAACCAAATCTAGAAAAGTAATACCGATTACAAATACTTATTTCTAGATTCTAAAAATTCCTTAATTGTATAAAAACATTGTTCTGTAAGCCATTTTTTTAATTGTACTCTAAATAATCTTAAGGGTAATTCTCTTAAAGTTTGGGGTATTTTATTACAAATTTTAACACACATAAACATACTGTTTCTATGGTGGAGGGTAGTTCTACATTTCGGCATAACTATCTTTGTAGGACCCCTTTGGCTAAACAAAATATTTTCACATATTTTTTTAAACAACTGTGGGTGTTTCCTGACAAACAGTCCAATTTCAAGGATATAATGAGAGCTTAAAGTTAATATTTAGTTCTTCTAAAAAGCGGTTTACAGGAATCCAGAGGTTCAGCATTGCAAATTGCTCTTAAACATTTCTTTTGAGACAGAAAAACTTCGTTTATTAAAGTTGAGTTGCCCCACAACAATAAACCATATCGCTGTAATTGCTGTACTTTCTGTAGCTGTAGTGCGTAGATATTTTAGTGCGTAAATGAATTTATTTATTTTTTCGTTGACGCTGCTTATGTGTGACTTCCAATTGCAGTAATTATCTACAGTAATACCTAAGAATTTGATGTCATTAGTCGGATGCTTCAGTGAAGAGAATTAAACCGAGTGCATCCCATGCTGCACAATATGTACATAGTTTAATTCAATCATGTCTTGTAGACACGCGATTGATATACTTAATTTTTGTACTTTTTTATTTCCTTTTGTGTTATTATCTTAATAGAGTACTGATCTTAATGTTTATTTTGTATTCATTGTATTACTTTCATAAAAACATAAATTAAGTTCAGCTAATCTGTAACACGACATTCATTGACTGTTAGGCGGTACGAAGTCCGCCGGGTCAGCTAGTATCTATATAAATAAACTTCATTTATTTCACAATCGTTTTTTTTAACTAAATGGCGTCGCCATTTCCTATGACTATCCCTGAGAAGAAACGCCTAAACAAACTCAGGGGTCAAGGTCTATTTTAAAGTCCAGACAGATATAGTAAGGATTTATGTGAGATAAATATAGGGTGGAATGGTCTTTTGAAGAAAGTACCATAGCTATTTGAACTGACCTGTCGCAACAGAGTGCAAGCATGGATCAGCCATCGTGAGAATTAATGAACTTAAGAGCGTTCAGCCTAGATCTCACTCACATTTACAATGTATAGCGGGTGATAAAATATAAACTATGGATTATATTATCTTTGGATTCCGTGGTTTACTAATAAACGAATATTATTATAACGCGTGTATAAGCAGACATAGGGGGCTGAAATGTTTATGTAAATCCTAGATTTTTATGAAGAACCACATAATTGAATTGAATATGTTACTTTAATATTACCTGAGAAACGAAGATTTTGTTTCAAAATTATTAAACATTAGAACCAGTCATGATGATGCACCTGCCCTGTAGTCCGTAGGCCATACATAGTACATAAGGTAGATATTGTACCATACGTAGTTGCTGGCAGAGTGATTCCCTTGTTCTGTTCAAGGGAAAACCCATTCCTATAATTTTATTTATAGGTTGTACCATTAGGGTCAAGTGAAGCAAATGTACTTTAAGGTGGTAATGTCACAGATATATATATATATATATATAATGCAGTTTGCGAAATACGCTCCATTGAGCCACGCGGTCTGGGGCCCAGTCACGACTACGCTTCTTTGTTTTCACACGGGCAACTCGAATCCATCGTGCTCCATCTAGCTGGAGCGACACAAAGGCGACGTGAGCAAGCGCTGGAGCCGCCAACCATACCTTACTTTATGAACCGCCAACATTCGCTAGATAGCCATGTAAAAAACCAACTCAGGCCGCGGAGACACAAGTAATTGGCCGTGCCGTCATCGCGAACAGTGTCTCATGCAAACTCTACCCTCGTTCGGGTTCCTTCGATGCTGAATGCTCTTCTGACATCGGCACCGGAGTGTGATTTGTTTGCTTGGAGATGGATGAACGTGCATAGCGAATGTTTAAAGTTGTGTATAGATGTTGTGTTACCAAATTGTTATATATTTTCTATTACATTTTATATGTTGTTTATAAAGATAAGTAGATAAGCAGTATTTTCATTTTTGTTTTGTTTCTTTATTTTAATGTTTTTGTTTTTAACTTTTAATTATAAATAGAATAGATATAGTACAGTCATTGTTAAAATAAAGTCTTAATCTACACGACGCCGACGTCTTGGTCAATACTGTAATGTTGTGTATTATGTGTAAATAAATAAATGTAACTTATTATGCTGGCGCATCGATGTAGCGTGTTCTCGACCAGTACATGACACTAAACCTGAATGAAAATTCAAATCATTCAGGTTTAGTGTCATGTACTGGTTGACAAATGGTTTATACCTGAAGGAGACGGGGATTTCTGGGCCTGATAGTAATAAGTTGAGATATGGTTTAAAAAGGCAATTTTTTTTTTATTTCAAATTATAAAAAAATAGCCCAACTCACGAGACAGCGAAAAAATCTTTAGAAGAAGAGAAATTTTAAAAATAAGTTTGTGTCACGAATAAAATAGGATATCGATTACTTTAATCGATTAATGTGAATGAGTTTCAACACTTAAACATCAAGAAAGAAAGAAAGAAAGAAGAAAGAAAATCTGTTTATTTCCGCCATGATGTGACGCATACAATAAATACACAAAAAAGTAAGAAGAATAAATGAGGAAAATATGCGCCACATCCGCGCAAAAACGAACAAAACAACTTACACCAGATTGATTCAGTTAAAGTAATTATATACATTACACATAGACTTAGAATTGCGCTTACGCACATTACAATTAACATAACGTCAACTGTAACATAACAGTTTAAAAAAATATATCAAAATATTAAAAATAAATCTTAAAATCGATTCTTTGTCAACTGTATTTTTAATCTGTAATGACAGTGACAGCTCCTGCCTGAGCCTAGTCTCAATCTATGATCAGTCCTCTCGTATCGTTTAGTGCGTGTGCGTGTGCGTGTGCGTGTTGAGTGTATTTCCCGTTGTTTTATTGATATAATCCTCGACCACTGCTTTCTTTCTACAAAATAGTAACCGTACTTCAAAAATCAGCTGTTTAGTATAGGTTGTTGCCTACTTGTGCATAACCTCACTTTTACTAAATCTCATAACTCTGCTCTCAGAGTACCAAAATTCGTAGAATTTTCAGTGATGGTTTGATATATAAGCTATTAATTGACACCACTTTCATCTTTTTACTGTAGTGTAGTGTAGTGGTCTCACTACCGGCACACTGGAGAGGTGGCTGAGCGGTACACTGGGAATTAGAGATGGGGTAATAGGGTCATTAGTTGGTAACACTATTATTAAATATAACGCTTTACTGATATTATATTATTATAACTATTACTCGGTAATAGTCAAATAATAGTTTACGGATTCAGTATTCGTTACCCAATAATATATATTATTCATTTAACGTATTCAGTCGTATGATTACACTATTATCGATACCGACTAACATATTACGCGAAACGGTCATTAAAATTTCCTTCATAGTTTTACAGGCTTAGGACTATATGGACGTTATGTACATTGATTCTTGATTCGTTTTTACATCATTTTATATTTACGCTCCGCTAAAATGCGATGCACCGCGCGCATCGAGAGTTCGAGACATTTGTCGCCAACTACACAACGGCAACAGCGCGCGCGCGCGCTTAGAATAGTTATTTAGCTATTACTGAGTAACACTATTACTGCAGATTTGAATAATCTATTATCATATTAATACTTTATATTATGTTACCAGTAACTATGTATTATGATTATATTAGTGACACCTCTACTGGGAATATTTGAATTGCCACCGCAAGACAAGACCGATTTTTACAAATAACGGCGAAAAGACAACCTAACGCTACAGCTACGCAATTGGTTTTGAAGTTACAATCGGAGCACCAAGTGCTGGTCAGCGATCAAACTGTAAGGAGGAGACTGCACGAAGTTAACCTTCATGCTCGTAGACCACTTCGGATTCCAGCACTATGACGAGGCAATCGCGGACTACGATAACAATGGCCAAATGAACATTTGGATTGGAACGTTCGCCAATGGGCTACAGGCATCTCTGATGAAACCCGATTCGGCTTTTATCCAGTTTCACGAAGAATACGTGTTTGGTGAACACCTGGACCTGAGAGCCGCCTGCAAAATCCCCAGTCCAGTTCAGTCCAAGTCCATCCATGCCAAGGTGGAACAATAATGGTATGGGCGCCTAGGCGGGAGATCCGACCTCGTTTGAGTTCACGGCAACTTAACTTACGTAAAATACCGTGACGACGTACTGGAACCTGTAGTCCGACCAAACTGGTTGCAAATGGGTCAAGATTTTATGCTTATGGATGATATTCCCCGCCCAGATACGAGTGGCAACTCGGTGGCTGAAACAACATAATATGGCAACCTTGGATTGGCCCGCGCAGTCGCCAGATTTAAATCCAACTGAGCACGTGTGGAATATGCTCCAACGAAGGGATTTACAAAATTTTCTCGAAAATCTGGTGACAGACTGAGCTTTTAATGCATCTTCGTCGAACCTGGGACATCCCACACAAGGATATAACCACCTCATTTTGAGTATGAACAATCGTTGCAGATGCGTTATTAACATCTGAGATGCTTTTACAAATTATTGAAATTCGTTTTGTAATCAATTTAATGTTTCATTTAATTTTATTTGTTTATTTAATCACCAAAAACAAAAGTTAGTTTCTTGTACATTGTTAAAAAAAAACTTCTATAAAAGCCATTTTTTTATTAGTTAGATTTTTATTTAATTTTCTATTAGAGTACAAAATACTGCGCATTTTGATATAAGTATGATAAAATATTTTCTAAGTACGTAGTTTCTTTTCAATATATGAATAATTAAAATATCCTTAGATTGTGTTGATGGGCATTATTGTATTTTATGAGAGAGATAGGTAGTTCCAGAAGGGCCGTACGTCATGCGTGTGCGCGGCCGTCTATTGGCCGGTGCCACTCGGTTACGAGCACGGAGTAAATACGAAGAGGAGATGTTGTAATTCGATTTCCCTATGAAACATTGCGTGACATTTTGCGGGGTGAGGGGGTGTTAGATCCCGCCCACTTCTTTATTTTCCATCTACCGGTCTATAGCGAAACTACTCGCTCGTACTGTCGATTTTACTTTGTTACATAACTATCTCACGCTAGATGTCACTAAGTGCAAGATGCAACGGGGTCGTACTCAGAATTTTCGTACCAAGGAGTAAACTGTTTTTTTTTTAATTAATTTCACGAACCATCTTGATACGTATTTTTTTATTGAAATAGTGATATTATTATGAAAAAAAGAAATGTTAGAATAAAAAGGTTTTTGATGAATGACGAATGAAGATTATTAGTTTTTCTCTAATGAATGAAGATTATTATTTTTAAATGACTGATTTTGTTAAAAAGACTTATCAAGATTGTTTACAAAGCTCGTACTTTTAGAAAAAAGAATCACTTCCCGTTTACGTGACAATCCATCCGAACCATTAATGTCAAATAAATAAGTAATATCAGGCTAAATCAAAAGCCGCATGACGCGAAAGAAGCTTCATACTTAACATGACTCTTTTGATATGGTCGTAGGTAAAACTAATTTCAGAGGCAGAATAAATAATAGACAAATTATAACGAAAAAAATTAATTTTTTAGCACAATTCGATTTCTTGCAAGAATAACTGATTTTTAAAAATAACTGATAATTACGGCCCTGTCTTTTTGTTATGTTTATGTTTGTTGTTCATAGATGACGATAGATGGCAGCCTGTTTACAAAATTATATAAAAACTACAAAAATAATATTTTAGCGATTAAAGGATCTTTAGTAATGAATGTTGATCAAATTTCAGTTCATATGATTATTAAAATATATTAATACTGCGCTCTACGTACCTAAATATTGTTAGTTCCCATGACACAAAGTGTCGCCATCTGATGTCGGGTAGAATTATATTCGGAAACGCCGACGCTAAGAGATTTTTCTAGAACTATTTTAATAAATTACGCATAAAATTACTTACAAATGAAATGTGATGCCATCCATAGCATCAGAACGTCTATTCGAGTAGTTCTTACAAGATAAATCACAATACTTCATTCTTTTTTTCTTCTAGCGCGAGTATACTGTAAAATGGGAACGTTTACAAAGTTGTGCACAGGACGAACGCCAACAATACACTGACTAAGGCCACGCCTACTTGATGATGTCAGGACCTAGTTGAGAATCACAGTGCACAGTTACTTAGGCCGTCTCCTCTTTGTATTTACTCCGTGGTTACGAGTTTACAAGAGCGAAAGGGACGGCGCATGTACCTCCTGCGGCGGCATACGACCGCAGGAAGCTCGTATCAGGCGCGTATGGATGTGGTTTGCTATAATTTATTTTATTCCTATATTATCTAGCTGGTTACACCAAAAACTGTTTTTTTTTTTTTTCCTCTTATTCATCCCAGGTTGTCTGGAAGAAATCACTGTATGCGATAAGGCATCGCCATGTATATATACTATATTATTTATTAGGTAGGTATACAATATTTTATGTCAATATATCTAAAGGTCTACAATAAAGATATACAAATAAATAAACACTGTCTCTGACAAATTATTGACAGACAAGCGTAGTTGTGAGTAGCAGCGACGACGCCGACGGCGACTGATGTGACAGCTCCGCACTAACATTGCCAGAGGTCGGTGAGCAGGCAGGCGCCCGCGCCACTCGACAATAACAACTGACTGGCAGTGGTCCTTGCGCGACGTAAAGGTTATCGTTTCACCGTTCTAAAATAACGTCCTAACATCTATCCACAGATCACACGCTAACATCTCCACTCCATCACATTGCACTCGAACACAACGCAGTTAACATTCGGAATTTTCTGTTACATCCGTAATTAAGTGCCAAAAATCCCGCTATTGATCGCTACTAAAATAGCGCGTTTTAACAACCGCCATTGATATCCGATAAACAGTTCCGTTTCATTATTCAAGAAAGCCGCTACAGCCCACCGCTACAACGCGTGAACAACGAACGTTTCGCGGGCATGCGTGTTCGCTCCAGGCGCACTCGCTGCGAACCGTTCGACGTCCTTCACGCGTCACCCCGCGGCCCGCTCGCCTTCACCTTGACATCGACGCATAATCTATCTATCTCTACACTAATCTAATAAAAAATTTCATTAGGCACGATATTTTACCAAAGTAAGAGTGTTCAGGAAGTAGTTTAAAAACATTGTAAACGAACATTGAAGAATCAAACGATTTTGTTAAATTTCGACGGAACAATATTCCACACTAATAACATCGATAAAAACTCCGGTTTTATATTATGAATTGTTCATCACGGTTCTATACAGCGATAGTCGCTCAGCGCGACCACTCGCACGCACACCGAACTGCCGTATGTGTATAAAAATAATAATACTATTTTATTTAAAACAAACGTAGGACATACGGCGTTCATGTTTGGCAAGCTCGCCATGGTAGTGTTAGCGCGCGTAGGCCGGTCACACCGGCCACACTGCCGTGACTCCTCGAGCGCTGTCCGCCGCACCCCTCCCACACCAGCACCACACCCGCGACACGCACGTTATCACTTCTGTGTGGCACCACGGTATTAAGTTCTCTTGTGATTTGCAACATGTTATCTGATTCTTCTATATGGACTTGGACCTCGCTGGCACTCTGGGACATATTTAGCCGAGTAACGATTTTTTTTGTTTATTATGACGGTTATAATTAAGTGTATGAATTGACTGATTCTGAATGGACTCACACTCTCACAGTAATAAAACACACACACAGTAATAAAATTCACAGGAAGAAAGAAATAAAAGGCATTATGTATATAACATATAGCTATGGGTCATTTATGGAATTTTAAATATTAATAAACAGAAGAGGTTGTTGTGATTAAACGAGATTAAAAGTGAATGAGTTCGGTGCCGCACCGGCCACTCCGCCCCACCTGCCGCGTCCTGCTATACGTGTCCTGGCTGCACTACTGTACACAACAACAAAGGCCGAGCTACTTGTACGGTACATCCGCATCAAAGCCAAATTCAACTTGACGGTCGAGCGGTCGGAGCCTCGTCACAATGCCAATTTCAATTCATTCGTGGTGAGAGTGCTCCTGATCTTGTATCGACATTCGTCGAGGAAGGATTTTGCGAAAAGTGTAGTGAAGTTCAGAGATTGCGAGACCGGCTACCGGACACCGCGCGACACACGATACCAACGTGTTCATGTTCGTGAGAATTAGTCGTTATTATAGTTTATGTATTAGTACTGTTATGTTACTCGCGCGTATTATGTTATTGTATTTTATACGTGCATTGATGCCTCAGTTATAGTGCTGTGCATAAAACATCAGGTGGTCCACAAAGTTGCCTCGTGACCAATGGACAGGACTATACACTTAAGCGCTATCATTTTTATTCATGGATACTTGATTATGTCAATACGACAATTATTTAGTTTAAATACAAATTGCATTGCTAAGTAATGTCTTTATAATCTAAATCAACACATACCTAGACAAAATTGTGATTCCAGCGGTATCTAAGTAAGAGATGCGTCAGGCGATGATGCGCAGCGTGTGTGTCAACTGTCACGTGACATATTTGCTGTCAGTACCAGTAGCAGTACCAGTACCAGTCCAATACACTTGGGATTGCGCTGCTCTATTCTCCGAATGGTGGGATTGTTATTGTTATTGATATTTGTATGACCAAAATTACAAAAAGCAATTAAAATCTTATATGTATTAATAGAACCCGGGTACGTCTTAAAACTGCGGCCAGACATCGGAGGACGGGCAGCAGCGTCCTCTCACTAATCGGTGAGCCACTGCGATCCCCAAGCCGCAGGGATTAAGGCAACCAAAACTTGGGGGAAGCCTTCGTTCGACAGTGGATGTTTGGGCTCATTTGTTTTGTCTTGGCGAATACTTTGGTGCTACATGATATCCAGGGTCTGGTACAAGCTTTTATTTAACTTGCAATGTTTGTATGTAAGTACACATATATGTTCGGGTCAAATCGTGCAAATGAATTTGAAGCAGTTATCCTCAAACGATTGAAATGAAATTTTGCATACACGTTTAGTTTGGATGACAATGCATGGTTAGCTAAGTGACGTCATTCTAAATCCAATATGGCGGACTAGTTATTTTTTGTGCACTCCCATGATATAGGTATCAAATGAAAGGGTTTGCTGAGAAGAATACGAATAACACAGCGATAACTAAAAAATAAAAAATAACTATTAATAGTAAAAAAACATTTTTAAAAACAAGCTTTTATTTAAATGCTCTAAAAAGAAAAGCTCTAAACTTTAAACAAGCTTTTGTATCATATAAATTGTGTAATGTAGTAAATTGATGGGTTTGATTCAATTTAAAGTTTATTTTCTTCTTTTTATAATAATATCATAATACAAATAGGATTATCAAAAAAACCTCAAATTTAAAACGATCTCATGACTTGGAGGTCAGAAGGTCCGACGGCAACCGTCGTAAGAAATGCTGATATTTGTCCTGCATCCGCTTCTAGATTACAAGTCGCACTCTAACACTTAAAAATTGACTGACATTTTTAACACGCTTTCATTAGCTTCACCTGTAACTGTGTAAAAAATCTTGGAAGTTAAATTTGACCCACTTCGCGGTTTCCGATTAAGCTGAAAGTTTGCATACCCACTCGTTTAGTTTGGATCACAAGCATGGTTAGCTAAGTTAATTGTTGATAACAATTGAATTTGTTTCAAACAATTGTAAAAACAATCTATGCATTGAATACGAGTTTATTCAACGGATAATTGTTTCTTCGACTGGAAAAACGTTACGAAAGTCAAAGTCAAAGTTTTTTATTTCATGTAGGCCTACCTACTATATCACATGCACTTAAACGAACTTCATGCGTTATAAAACGATGGAATTTGTTATAAATAATGAAAAACGGCATCTATGCAATAAATTTGAGTTTTCTCAACGGAAAATTATTTCTCTAACTAAAAAAAGTTACCGCTTCACGCTAGCGCTTAGTTAGCGCTTCACGCTTTTTGAATTGGCTATTTACCAGTTATAACGATAAAATATGAAACATGTCAGATATGGTAGCTTATAGGTTAACAATAATTATACCATCTTTTTTTGCATTAAAATAAATTGTAAATATTTTATTTTTCAAAAATAAATTTGAGTTTTTTTATCTGTGGATTACAGGTACCGAAACGCGGGCGGCCATGATTGAGTGACGTGTGACGTCACTTTTTACAAAATAAAACGTCATGTGTTTTATCGTTTGCGGTTTGCTCAGAATATTAACACTTATTATATACAATTTTTGCCATTAATTATTATATTATTCACTTCATTATTTTGATATTGTAATGTCGTTTAAATTGAAATTATTTCTTATATATAACCGCTATACATTGTAAATGTGAGTGAGATCTAGGCTGAACGCTCATTTCATTTCATTTCATAAATATTTCGATTTGTGCTCTTGGGAGGTTTCACGAAATGGAGTGACGCTATACATAAGCTGATAGTGCAAATCTGCCTAAAGTCGATTGATTCATGGTCGCAAAATTCTTTGCGTTTAATCCTGACTTTGCTCTGCCGAGTTTCGGAATGCAAAAACTTCGTGTAAGTATCGAAATAAACAAAGTAATTATACAATTTATTTGTAAAAGTTGATATGTATAATTCTTAGGTCAAATAGTCAAAATTTTATGAAAATATTTTAAATTACTTAAAGTTTATGTTTATAATTTCAGATCTTCGCGACAATCGTATGGTGATGACGCTATAGGATGTGTCCAACTAAAGAGGGAGGCAAATGTGTGTATGGTAAAATGCAAAATTTGTCCTGAACATAAGGTTCGTCAGCAGCCACACTTGGTGTCCATGTTCATCGATGAAAAGGAAGGAGTGGTACAGTGTACAGTGTGCTTACTGCCCTGCCTCCAAAAGGTGTTGCAAACATGCAGTGGCTTTCTTAATGTGGACTCACAGAAGAATTGAGGAGTCGTTTTGCATTGCCACTAAATGTTACTGGAAGAAATCAAAACTGTTTAAAGTGGGCAGTAACCTGAAATACATGAAAATCAAAGAAATGGGTAAAAATAGTAGTTCCATATGTACCCAACAAGATGATAGTGTATTGTGCGACTTTTTAGAAGGGAGTACAAAAAGGAATTTGCAGAATTGTCAAATTTTAAAACATCAACCTGATTATGAAGATGACGTGGTTCAGTTGCTCTCATTGCACTATTTGAGTTACAGATTCAATCCTGAAAATGACTGTTATCGTAGAATATTATTAGAATACTAGCTTTTGCCCACAACCTCATACGCATGGAATTTAGAATCTGATAAAATGGAACCTATAGTTTAAGTTAGACCTCTAGCAATACATCGGTGAAAACTGCATTCAAATCCATGCAGTGGTTTTTGTGTGATGTGTGTATAAATATACTGATAAAAATTCTAAAAAATATTCTTTTGGCTTCTGTTGCTTTAATAAAGACCCCTATATTAGTTTCCAATATCTATAATGTACAGACATCGGCCTGTTATAATTTTATTATATGTGTAGATGATGAAACACACATTTACTCTGTAAATTAGATTTTTTTTTGGAAGAAATAATTTTATTCATTAGTTTATAATAGCCCCAAATAAAAGAATTTAATCTTAGCAAATCATGTATTTTCAATTATCATCATAACTGTCATCCTGTAGGTTAATCAGTGCACACGCAATAATAACACATTCATCCAAATATTTTAACAGTTTCTTATTCACTACGGAATAGAATAACGAGTAAAAAAGCAGTTAACTTTCCTCTTAAACTATGCTTAAGCTAGAGATGGGGTAATAGGGTCATTAGTTGGTAACACTATTATTAAATATAACGCTTTACTGATATTATATTATTATAACTATTACTCGGTAATAGTCAAATAATAGTTTACGGATTCAGTATTCGTTACCCAATAATATATATTATTCATTTAACGTATTCAGTCGTATGATTACACTATTATCGATACCGACTAACATATTACGTGAAACGGTCATTAAAATTTCCTTCATAGTTTTACAGGCTTAGGACTATGAACTAAACGACGTTGACAACGTTGTTTAGTTCGTTGGCGTATTTCAAAGTTTAATCACCGTTATGTACAGTCAGCCCCAAAAAAGATGTATACGCGGACAAGGAACCATGTTATGGTCTACAACCTTTGTTCCATAATTTTGTATCCATGCAAAACAACAAATTAAAATATACAACGTATTTCACATAACAAAGTATACAACGTATTTCACATAACAAAGTATACACTTGCACCAAAACCTTTTACACAGGCTAAATACATAATTTTCTATACATCCTATCACCAAAACAAGGTAATCTACTTGTCTCAGAATTATCTATACAGTAATCGAAAACAAGTTCACAATATTCTGACGTAAACACTAAAAACTGACACAGAACGATACGAAGTTCGAAAATCGGAATAGATTAAATGACGAAGGAGTTTTGATGTAGTGGCAAGCTTAGACAGATAGAATTTCTTTATTTCAAACTAGCAGAAGAAATAATAATTGTGGCAATATCGTTTGAAATTTGAAAGAGTTA
This sequence comes from Shargacucullia verbasci, assembly GCA_947562105.1. Lineage (NCBI taxonomy): Eukaryota > Metazoa > Arthropoda > Insecta > Lepidoptera > Noctuidae > Shargacucullia > Shargacucullia verbasci. The sequence goes on from OX387279.1 coordinate 20,429,696, forward strand.
TATCTTCTTTAATAAGGAATAATAAAAAGAATTGCTCTTTCAAATACATTTGCCGGTACGACTCGCGCGCCACCTACTGTAAGTAATTGTACTATGCCTATAATCTTCGCGCAATTTCGTAATACGATATGGGGTACGTTTGGTAACGAAAACTTTAAACATTTGGTTTTTGTAGCACTTAATAATAGATTATTAGCTGCAAACCATCTGGAAAGAGTGCATAAGCTTTCAGTAACATGTGCCAATTCAGTAACTTTTCGACTTATCTTGCTAGCTTGAAGTAAGCTGCATTGATAATAATATAATACAGAGCGATACAAAATGTTATTACATAAACATGAATAATAATACTCTGATACACTTTATTTTATATAATCATATTCAAATTAAGCTGCACACAATGATGACATTCAAGAAGGAATATAATATACATATATCTACATACATGAAACGTAAATAGATTATTTTATTTTAGTGTTAGATATAATTGTAGCAGTAGTCATATTGTATTTACACAAAAATAAACCATCAATAAAATTTGTTTACATAGTTATTGAACGATTACTGAATAGATAATTCTGAGACATAAATAGATTACCTTGTTTTGGTGATAGGATGTATAGAAAATAAAATAAATAAATAAATAAAATTGTATATTCGACGTCTTGTCGATATAATAATGATGTATGTGATTTGCCACCTCAAATATCTTACAATAAATATTTATCAGACTTATGTAGGGTAGGCAGTGTCTTTTTGTCTTTATGAGCCGCACGCTACTGTGTCCGCGTATACATCTTTTTGGGGCTGACTGTACATTGATTATTGATTCGTTTTTACTAGAATAGTTATTTGACTATTACTGAGTAACACTATTACTGCAGATTTGAATACTCTATACGTGACCAGCGGTTTTCGCGCGAATTGCAAATTAATGAATAAAAAAGATTTTGTGTTTTTCTAATAAATAACGCTTTAAAAAAAAAAAAAAAAACTGTAAGACGTATAAAATAAACCTACGTAAATTTTAACATTTTTCTGAAAACTGTCAGGTAGCCAATTAGTCATTGGACATAAAAGAAGTGATAAGTTTACTAATAACTACCTAGCATATGTAAAGTATTCTGATAGAGCTCCGCGAGTACTACATAGACATGTAGAACTCGGACAATATTAAAGATACGAGTAGGTACTACAACAAAAATGAAGTGCCTTTCCAATTAAAACTACACAAAAACTAAATAGAACTGCGGCAGTGCGGGTCAAGAGACGTGTGACGTAGCGGCCGACCGTGTTATACTATGAACGCACGTGCGCGCCAGTCACTCAGCGCAGGCGCGCTGTGCCATCAGACGCACTGGCGCCGAAACGCACACACGCATCGACTCAGCGCCCACATCTTGTTAACATCACCCAGTGGCCATGGTTCGCAAGTTCCGCAAGTGCAACCTACGGCCCGGGCGGCGGTGGCGCGGCGGCGGCGCGAACGCTGCACTGCAACAGCTGATGAGCTGACATTGCAAATTCAGTACTGTCAAGTATCTAATGGTATCCTTCCGTTCATGGATATAGTGTACTTCACGCGTGATACAGGATTATGTTGGCTTTAGCGCGACGGTACGAGTCCCGGTGGTTGTCAGTTGTCTCATCAAAATATCTTACGACACCTAATTCATTTTGAGTGTGTTTTGTTCCTAGAACAATACACATAACATACTGCTGTGCAGTGCTAATATATGATTAACTACACAATCATGCATCCCGAACGAAGATGCACTCGTTAACTGTTACATCGCGCTGTTGTGTGACACGTATCGCGACAGACAGGCTCATCGGTGAATGCGTGGTGCGAGTATTAGTTGGTCTAGGTCAGGGTCGGGAGCGCCCAGGAGTACGGCGCCGGCGCCGCCCGGCGGTGGCGGGCGGCGCGCCTTTCTCTACGGGAGCCTCGGTCAACATCTCACGCAAAATTACGTGAGTGCCCCTGCGCAAGGTTCGCCTCTCGCGAGCTAACCGTGTTAAGGACACAGTGATAGATCACGCGGCCGCACAGGTCAGCGACTGCGGCCAATCGACATCTACAAACCTCGGAAACGGTTCGTTTTAGAGTTTTTCTGTTTCATTCGACAGGCCTTATGTACGAATACCTAATGTCATTAACATTGCGTAACTATCCGCTCCCCTTGGAATATGAATAGGTGTTAAGTGTTTACATAGGTACCGCACTAACGTATTCTAGGCGCACTTGCCGTCTGTGACTTTGTGTGACATACATCAGCGACGACCGGTTTTTACCTTGGCTGACCTCACCCGGTTGCGATGGCTGACAATCTTTCGAAAACAACTTAGAATAACCTATGTTAATGGAACATGAGAATAACTGAATAGGTCCGTGCGTACTGCCTATGACTTTAGTAAACCAAACGAGACAAAGTTAAATATAAGTATCTTATTTCATATTGTAATAAAACCTCGCATTCTACTTCGTCCATTCTACCTACAGCACAGGGTGCACGGTAATTCGAGCTATTCCTTGTAAGGGATTATATTAGAGCCAGTTTTCAATAATTTCGACCCCAGAAACCAGGGTATGTATGTATGTATGTATTATTATGTCACATTATTATTTTATGTGAAAAAATATGTATGACACGTGGTGTAAAAATATTAGAAAAATTATTTAGTCTGAAAGATATTCTACTAAAAAGTGGGCGAAAGCGTATTTTTAAATTGAATTAAGTTGTTATAATAATAATAATAATAGAGCACCTTGAAGCGAGGTGAAGGGGAGTAGCGACCCCGCGGCACCCGAGTGCTCCAGGGAGAAGTCACCGTTCCTCACCTCCGGCTTGCCTTCGCTGGCAGGCTGGAGTGAACAATGACGAGCAATAGGTCTCCCGCCTTTGTGTTGCCTTCATTGGCCGCCCAGAGTGAAGTTTTATGTGTCTTATTACATTGATTTGGAAGGCGCCATAGGTTTCCATAGTTCCCCATTACCCAGTCCATTACCATCCCATCACAACAGCACAAGTAGTTTTTCTCCACATTTTCTGCAATAGTCTTACAAATTCAGGGATTGTCCTTGCGTACATTTCTATAGTGCATACAGGGATAATCGCTGGTTATGTCACCACAACATTTTCAATAAAGCTGTCTTAAAGGGCCTTTACGTGCTGGCTTCGGCCCCACGCACGCCTTCCAAAAGTCCGGTACTCTGTAGTCCCGTGCAAAGACATACAAATAATGACAACAGAACTTGACACCTTGGACAGGAAAGTTCGCACACTGCTAACTGCAAACCGGATGCATCATCCACGATCATCGGTGATGAGACTGTACATCCCACGGAAATGTGGTAGCTTTTTAAATGCTAACACCCTCCACAACTGTGAGATGCACAAAGATGTAGTTGCAGTTGACAATAGCCTCACTCCGCTTGGTTTGGCTAAAGGGAACTGGCGCAAACTTGTGATACTTAGTACTAATGACCAAAGTCAAAGTCAAAGTCAAAGTTTTTTATTTCAAGTAGGCCTTTTCAGGCACTTTTAAAAAGTCGAGACTCTAGGCGCACGGTTCCAAAGGGGGTAGGTCCTATGGAGAAGAGACCGGCAAGAAACTCCATGGATACTCTTTTCAAAAACAAAAAGTTAATTTACAATTAAAATCTTAAATTAACATGCATTATATAAGAAAAAATACAAACTTAATAGAATGCTACTTACACAATGAGGCAATACAACATGAGTTAAACAATTGTTTCGAATATAAACTAAAAACGGGATAAACAGATCAAAGCGGATAAAACAGAAATAAAAAAATACAAAAAAGAATACAAAATATTGAAACATCAAGAATGTAAAGTGAATCTAATATAAAATAGAATTAGTAGACACAATAGATAACCAGGGAAGCCACATGTGCAGAAGATATTCAACGCCACACGTCTCTATCGTCAACATAGTCTTTGATCCTATAATATGCTTTCTTTGTGAGAACAGATTTAACGTGGATTTTAAATTTCTTACCGGTAAGATCGGTTACAGTTTTCGGTAGCTTGTTATAGAAGCGTACACCGTGTCCTAAAAATGATTTATTTGTTTTAGTCAATCTAAATTTTGGCACCACTATTTTGTGTTTATTTCTAGTATTAATGTTGTGAACGTCGCTATTGATACTAAACATGTGAAGGTTCTTCCGAACGAACATTATATTTTCTAGAATGTAGAGAGACGGTAGTGTTAAAATATCGATTTCTTTAAAAAAATCCCGTAAAGACTCACGTGGGCCCATGTTATAGATCGCACGGATCGCCCTCTTCCGCAGGGAAGTATGGCAGAGCAAGGAAGGAAACCGAAGGGTTTGTCTGTGCAATTATGGATGAAGTTATCATGACGAATAACTACCGGAGATGTGTTGTGAAGGATGGCACGATTGACATATGTTGGGCATGTCATCGTCCGGGTGAGTCTCTTAAGTACATTATCTCTGGTTGTTCTCGTCTTGCTAATGGAGAATATTTGCACAGGCACAACCAAGTAGCCAGGATTATTCACCAGCAACTTGCTCTAAGTACAACCTTGTGGATTCTGAGGTACCGTACTACAGGTATGTGCCCGACCCAGTTCTCGAAAATGGTCGTGTCACTTTGTACTGGGACCGATCTATCCTCACTGATAGGACTATTGTTGCCAATAAGCCTGATATAGTGCTGATAGATCGGTCAGTGCGCCGCACTGTTATTGTTGATGTTACCATCCCTCATGACGAGAATCTCGTGAAAGCCGAGAAAGATAAACAAATTAAATATCTTGACTTGACACACGAGGTTGTCGACATGTGGGATGTGGACTCAGCAGACATAGTGCCAATAGTCGTTTCGGCCAATGGCTTAATAGCTAAGAGCCTTGACCAACATCTTCAAAGGCTCTCGTTGGGAGGCTGTATCAAGGGCTTGATATAGAGGGCGGTCCTCTCCTCGATACAGCTCGCATTGTGATGAGGTTCTTCTCTCTGGAGCCCTAACCGCTGGTAGCTTAGACCCTGTTCCCGATACCGGTTGGTCTCTATTTTTTATATTTATTAATGTATTTTTTTAATTATATTTATAAATTTAAATTAGATAAGAAGTATAAGATGAATAAAGGAAATAATAATAATATTATAATTATTTTTGGGAGGCCGTTAGTGAGTTGGCAAGTCATTGCCATTTTTACATGTTTCATTACATTGTTTCGGCAGGCGCCATAAGTTCCATAGTCCCTCGTTACCCAATCCACTAACATCCCATCACAACAGCCCAAGTGGTTTTTCTCCATTTGTTCTGTAATAGTCCGACAAATCCAGGGATTGTCCTTGGGTGTATTTCTGTAGTGCATACAGGGATAACCGCTGGGTATGTCACCATAACATTTCATTAAAACTGTCTTAAAGGGCCTCTACGTGTTGGCTTCGGCTCCGCGCACGCTTTCCAAACGTCCGGGATTCTATAGTCCCGTACAAGGTGAAGACATACAAAATAATAGTTTAACCAAAAATTTTGTTATAAGATTAAATCAAACACTGGTGATTAAACGTTAATTATATTCCTAATTCTTACGTTTCTGATCTAGGTAAATCCTGCGTTTCAGGCAAGAAGAGCTAAAACAGTCTAAAGTGTAAACAATTTAAGAGTTATTACATAAGGTTCACGAAGGGACAAACGAATCGTTTTTACAAGAGCTCCACATCTAAAAACGACTTACCTCTCTATGCCGAGAACGTCAACTAAGTTTCTTTGGACATATAATGCGATCACATATGCATGAGTTGGAGAAGCAATTAATCGTGGGACAGATGCAGGGGAAGCGCTCCAGGGGCAGAATTCCAACACGCTGATGTAAAAGTATTGTAGAGGCAACAAGAGAAACTCTACAACGATCTATTGAACTGGCGCAGGACAGAAGCAAATGGAGACAAATCATATATGGTCACGATCCTCATTAGTGAGGGAACGACAAAGAAGACATAAGGTTAAAAAAAATATTGCTAAATTAGACAAATTATAAAATTTAAATAGGCTAACTTTTAGTTTCTAAATTAACTAAATGCTTAGTGTAGGTGAAAATTTGTATACTTAAATATATTTACTTCGGCACAACTAGTAGATTCTCTGTATCTTCGTAGGATATACTTTGAAGAGAATCTTCTTACAATTAGTGTGATTCAGGGAATAAATATACGCTATAGAGTTTAATCTATTATAGAGGAGAGGACCGAGGAACAGGTAAAATTTTGATGTGAAAGCATGTTTTGTTTAATTTTGAGGACAGACTAGATCTTTACGTCTTTTATTGGTATGTTCAGTGCTGTATGGTAGAGCTGCGTGTTGTTTTAAGAGGGCTATCACAAATTTTTGTTTTTGTGCGTTTGGCTCGAGTTTTGATGTGTGATTATGGTCTAGAAAAAGCCATAAAATTAAAAAAATATATATGCAAGAGAAAGTTTAATTATAAAGAAATAATATAAAGACGATGTTCTGAATAAATATTTCAATTTGTTTACATAAATTTAAAGTGAAAACCTTGTCGCTGCAAAGGTGTTTTATAAAATTTTACGTTTGGGCGTCTTTTGATGCTTTGTCATATAATGATGCTTTGTCATGTAAGACTTGGTAATATCGAATATTTTAACAATTCATAAAAATTTCTATGGTACAACTGTATATTTTATTAGCAAGTGCTCAAGTCAATTTATTACTTATCATACAGTAATACACCAAAAATAATTCCGTAAAACAGAGAGCTACGGATAATTTTTCGTCCGAAATTATATATTTTATCTATCAATATATAATGGAAATTCAAACAAAAAAGTTTGTAATAACTAAGGTCAACATGTAACCTTGCTTGAAAAAATATTAAATATTATTCATTTTTTCCATTAGACTCTTACCTAATAAATATTAAACAGGGGGAGGGGGTCGGCTTATTCTTATTTTTTCTTATGTAGGGGGTCAAAAACTGGCAAAAATAGTCTGACGTAATAAATGAATGGCGCCTATCCAAACATGATTGAAACTGTAGAAACAACATTACTTTGCATTAATTTCTATAAATAAGTACTACAATGTCTACCTACCTGCTGAATAAATCTATACTTCTATACTAATATTATAAAGGGGAAAGATTTTTTTGTTTGTTTGTACCAAATAGGCTCCGTAACTACTGGACCGATTTTAACTAGTTTTCACAAATAGAAAGCTAAATTATCAGGAAGTAACATAGGCGATAATTCATTTTCAACAAAAAAATGGGCCTTAATGAAATTGCAAAATTGTAACCCAAAATTAAATTTTTTATAGGCGTGCGCTGCAAAAACTATTGACGATAGAACAAAATAATGTACTACGGGTTTACAGATCTTATGTAAAAAAAATTCCAATTCGAATGAACCTCTTTTTCGATTCGAATGAATTCAAAAATCAATGTTCATAGCCAGGAATCGAACCCAATTTGTTCGATTCCTGGCTAAGAAAAGTGATTTTCCAAAAATCCAATGATGCGGTTTTAGTTTTGCTCAAAATCGGACTCGAGTCTCCTTTGAGTATTTTTCGCTATTCCTTATAGCTTCCGATTTGGCTATCCACGCCCATTTGAAAAATTCACCCTGTATATATTGTAGGCTGCTTTTTGACCTGAAAAAATGCACAGATTCGTAAACCGCGCGGGAGAAGCCGCGGGCGGAAGTTAGTTACATATAAAGAAACTTCGTAAAAAAAGTAGGTACATATTCACAAAAAGTATTTTTATAAGTAGCAGTGCAATTCCTTTCTTAGAGGCTGGCAACGCCCAATTGATGCTGTCTATAGGCTGTGGTAACTGGTTACTAGTATTACTGTACTCTGTGCTGGTTACTATGAGGCGGGCCGCATGCTAGTTTGCGACTTTAGTGATATAAATAAAAATAACTCAATAGATAAGCCGTCTAGGTGATAACATTCATCGGTATAAATAATATTTCTCAAACTATAATAACAGTAATTTAATTTATTTCGAAAGAAAAGTAGCAATGTCTCATGTTAGTTTGTTCCTGGCGTCCGACACATAGCAGATTACATGTGTGCGTAGCGTACTTTACTAGACGCACACAAGCGCAACCGCTGCCGCGCGCCGTCAAAGGGTCTAGCGGAATAAGCATTGCGAAGTGGCCCCCTAATGGGAACCTATACTGAAACTTTTGGTGCGTTATTTTTTTGAAAGTATGAACAGTTTATTAGGGTTATGGTTATAAGTACGAAGATTACGATGTACCGCTAATACTTTTGTTATGGACCAAGTGACTAATCGGGCGTTATTCATAATGTCGGCGGTTGTGAGGGGGCAATATGACAGTAACTATAGACAATATAATAGAAAAAATCAATTGACCGCGCATTATAAATATTTATTTATTATTCTTCTGTTCTGAGATGTCGTATGATAGAAAATGAATTGATCATTAATATTTATTTATTTATTTATTTATTTATTAACCAACTTACATTTCCAGATAATTCCACACATATAAGTTATAAGTTAAATACTATTAACTAGTCATATAAATACAGATTGTGCTAGGAGTGGCAATGAATTCAAAGTAGCTACAAGCTGCGCTCAGCAATCTCGGCTCCGTGCTTGTAAACACATCTAATGATTGATCTTGTTTTAAAATGTTGTTTATGTGAGACAGAGCTAAATACAGTGGACTGGTAGTGAGGGCCTGAGAACAGAGGTCGGTGGCGCATGGCGCGGGCTAAGTGTGTGCCTTATTGGTAGTGGTATATTAAATGAAATAAACTGTAATAAAAGAGGATTCAATATCGAACTGCGTACAAAGCTAATAAAATAATTTAATAAGGGTAATATTTCTTCTAACTTCCAGACTTTGGTAAGTAGTCATTCCAAGTACGGAAGGCGGTGGGTACATATAGGTAGGGGTAGTATCCGTATAACTTTAGATATATATAGATAGCGTATAAATGCTTTATGTACTCTTTCAACTAACAGTGTATATTTTTTTCACGAGGATGCCATATAATGTTATTAGTTTGTAATAGGCTGCGGTCATATGCGTTGTACAGTACGGATATGGCGTGACGGTTGTTGAAAAGTTTAGTATGTCTGTAAAACAAAGCCTAGGTTTACATAGAAGAAAAAGAAACATTACCCCGACCCCGAATAATATCAAATCAAATCAAAATGTTTATTTGTCATCACATGATGATGTAGCGACTATCGTCGCAACATAGCAAAAAGTAAAGCGCCATCTATCGGAGTGAAGTGATAACAGAATACCCTGAATCGCACTATAAGAGTTTACAACGATTCTAACACATATACGAATGTCCGACATCAACTGTCGGGCTTCGGCCCGCCAGGCTAACCACCTTGCCTGGTCGGAGGATCCTCCCTTTTCAATGGAGGAACACTATACCTCGTTCCTCCACATTGGTGACCCCGACGTGATCATCATCCTGCAGCAGACGTGAACATCAGCGAGCAACTTCCATGGAGCAGACCAGCAGCATCAGCACCATCACTTCCATTGCAGCACCCCCAGCATCCAGACCAGCAGTAGCAGTATACAGTCACGAGGGTTACCACGACAGCAGACAACGCATCCTGGACTTAACCCAACGACTTGAGGAGGGCAACATGCGGCACCAGCGTCCGGGCGACAGAACACTGCAGTGCGACCGGTATAGAACCAAGACAACAGGTGGCTACAGTGTGACAAAGGAAAAACGGGACGGCATGGGTCTTCACACCGGTGTACTGGCAGTCAGTCCACGTGGTTCGCCGTACAGTTGCAGCAACACGAAGATAGTTCGATCAGCGAGAACGAGTCTCGGGGGGGAGTGATGTAGCGACTATCGTCGCAACATAGCAAAAAGTAAAGCGCCATCTATCGGAGTGAAGTGATAACAGAATACCCTGAATCGCACTATAAGAGTTTACAACGATTCTAACACATATACGAATGTCCGACATCAACTGTCGGGCTTCGGCCCGCCAGGCTAACCACCTTGCCTGGTCGGAGGATCCTCCCTTTTCAATGGAGGAACACTATACCTCGTTCCTCCACAATGATATAAGTATACTTTTAGATCGGGTATGTGCTACCATTAATGTGGTGTACAAATATTAAGGTACATAAATACAATTACAGTGTATTGTGTTATATATTTTAAATATCAACCCGATTTGGTTGTCATTGACTCGTCATTCATACTGGCCGGGCATTGTAAATAGTGCCCTCATTAATCAATTGCTCCATAACATATTCATAAAGGCACAAATGGTGATCTGCAGTGCTACAGGCGAGTCTTCGAAACAACCACCGGAGCCTCTGAACACTATATATGTACGTACTTGTTGTCAAGTGCGGATCCAGAGGGGGGTCGTTGGGGTCATGACCCTCCCTCTGGGCTGGTTCTAGGTCGACCACTGATAATTTTTCTAATCGCATTGATCGTTTTTCGGATCGAATTTCCTGATTCGAGCACTTTTTATATGTTTTTCTCCAGTCAATAGAAGCAGTTTTATTACCTTGTATTTATTATTGTAATCGAATAGGGCCTGTCCCGACTAGACTTTCAAACATGTGACCCCCCCCCCTCCGACTTTAAAGCTGGATCCGCCCTTGCTTGGTGTTGTGTTTAAATAACCAACTTAAATAATTAAATGTATCTTTGTATTCTGTTGGAGTCTATCTCGGATATGACACGAGGACTGTAATCCGTTGCTAATCAAAAATGGAAAAGCAAAAGGTTTACATTAACATATTGTCGACATTGGACACGACCACTGTGGCAAGTCCACGACCACCGACACTTGATCTACAAACGCGGTCGTATCGACAACCTTCGAGAGGGCGTGGTGTCGGTACGGTGCCCGCAGGTGCGCACACTCCAAACTGCCTCACCCCAACGAGTCCAGTGGAGATGCACCACGAAGCTCTCCCGGAGGCTGTACCCGGAAACAACGTAGGTTTCAACGTCAAGAACGGATGAATTCTAACTGGAAACCCGTCAACCACAGTCCTTCCATTTACCGCCAGACTTATTATAAGTAATCAAACGGCCATTCCTAAGGTTAAACATCCCACCGCTTAGTTCCCTTTTGATATTTGAACTATGTTAATATTTAATATTATTATTAATTGTTTTTGTATTTGTGTTTGTAACTGCATTTTTTTTGTATGCTTAATCTAGATCGCAAGTTAAATGGTTTTACTGTTTAATTTGTAGTAGCCAATGTTAAAAAAATGCATCACGATGGCGACGCGCGACTCCCGCGACGCCCGCGCCTACGTCTTAGTCCATTCTGTAATGTTGTGTATTATGTGTATTATATGTAAATCAACAAATTGCGTGATATTTCATACATCAGCCTTAAAACTTCTCATATTTCTGACATAAAAATGAATTATGGGGCTCCCGTAAAATTCTCATTCGCAATTTTAGCCTCATAAGGAATGTTTTTTTTATACATATTTTAATTCATAACCTTAAGGTTAAATACCAATATTGACTTCAAAACGAAGAAACTCACATAAAAATTCTTCTCGCATAAATACCTACGGGGAAAACAACCGTGACGCTATGCGTATGTTATAAATAAAATAAAATGATTTTATAGGTTATAGGTAATATGATATGAGCTAAGTAGTATAGGGTAGGTACAAATGTTGGCCCCCAAATGTACAGCACACACGTTAACACAAATACTAATAGTACGAGCACAGGTGCAGCTAGGCTAGGCTAGGAGCAGCGCCGCGCCCGACCCGCTGGCCCCACTACACATATGTATGTACATGTCGTGGTTGTGAGCATCTGATCTGACAACACAACACAGTCAATGTTTACTCTGACCGCTAGCCAACAACGGTAAATACACTTTACGAACAGACTAGGTACGTGAGCCTGCCGTGTCACACTATTAGGTATCTGTGTGATGTCATCAGATTACTATGAAAACATAATTAGCAATAATTTCGTATAAAATTTAATTAGGTAGGTATACTCGACGAGTTGATTTATCGAACTTCGTTCATAAATGACCTTGAATATTTACTTTTAATACGTATGAATATTTACTTTTAAGAGTAAGTATGTGTTTATATGTATATGTACATTGCTAGTTCAGAGGATTATTTTATTTTAATTTCCCATCAACAAAGTGTGATATGTCGTTGTTTTATAAATGACACACATAGGTAATGTGCAGACATATCACTATGACGTACCACATAGACATGTAACGATCAAATGTCTTCTATCTACTAAACGAGGACTGAGCTATTAATTAGGAGCTGAGAATTAATCAAGTTTAGTATTTTCCTAATTCCCAAATCTTCCGAACAGGACAGACGACAGACTGACTTATTTTAACGGTGAGATATTTTCTGAATATCATCGTCACCCTTGTTAGAGAGAGATAGAGAGTATCTCTTGTTCGGCACACTGTTTCTGTCAGGAACTTATTCCAGTTGTACGCTAGTACATATGCCTCTATAACAAGGATGTTACGAATGTTCGTGTTCGCATTCGCATATGCGAATGATTCGCATCATTTCAAACACTCGCATCAACACTCGCATTCGCATCAAACCGAATGTTTAGCGAATGCGAGTGTATGCAGGTAGAGACAAGTAGGAGTGGGCAGAGCTTAGCGGGTCATCATTGCGTGTTTGTTACTTTGTTTCTAGTTGTTACTTGTCGATCAATCAATAAGCAGGTATTGTGATTAAGTGAATTAACACAGTTTCGAGTTGAAAAAATATAATCTGCCCCTATTGAAATTCGATTATTAAATTGGTTTATTGTTAACTTGATTGTGTATATTATATATATACACTGTATAACCTTAAATAAATAAAAATCGATGATTAAAATCATACCTGGATATGTCTTTTTTTGCCCCTTCTCAACATTCGCACTCGCATTCGCATTCGCACATTCGCCTTTCAAACACTCGCATTCGCATTCGCATACGCGAATGTCTAGAATATGACATTCGTAACATCCCTACTCTATAATATAATTCATATTTTCACGTGACAGCTGCAGCCACTTACGTACCGACCTGCGTCGTACACGACCTTACCGGTTTAGCAATAAAATAAAATAAAATAAAAATAAATAAACTACGCGATGGGATTATGGTTTGATTGTTAACTTTTCACTATTGCAGGTACCGAGCCTGCTGGAAAATAAGTAGAGTAGCTTGGCGTACCGAAGCCCAACGGTTGATGTAGGACATTCGTATATGTGTTAGTAGAATTGAAAATATCTTTATTTCGTGTAAACCAAGTTCAGGCACTTATGAGACTAGGCGCACGGTTCCAAATAGTACGTGCTAAGGAGAAGAACCGGTAAGGAACTCCATGGAAACACTTTTAGAATAAATTACAATCATGTTTGGTATAGGTACTGTTGTAGTAAGAGAATGCGAGAATAATGTAGTTCAATGTGAACTCTCATAGTGCGATTCAGAACTTTCTGATGTCGCCTCACTCCGATAGATGGCCTTTCACTTTTTGCCATGTTGCCAGTAGTTTATTTAGTAATAACGCCTCCGGTAGGCACACGATTCGATCACTACCTGTGCAATTGTTATCAATGAGTGTATTCACTTGTCGGAGTGAAGAGAGCCACCTCGGCTGGCGAGTGACGACGGCAACGGGCTCCGGTGCGCGAATAAACATGGTTGATGTGGTCGTGAGTGACACGCGTGCGCAGGGATTACGCGTGGCACGGCGTATGTCAGGTGTCGCAGTCGGCCGAGGCGCGGATATTTGCTGGAGTCATCGCGATAACGCGGTGACATCGTGTCGAGCGCCGTCGCGCCGCACCGCGCATCGTTCTTTTATTTTTCTTAGTCGTGGTGTATTTTTCTGCTTTCGTTTATTACAACTTGATTCAAGTATTCATTATCTAATCGTCTCTCACCAATTTGGTGCATTGTAAGATCATGGAAAAATGTATGGTTCTTAGCAGTCTGCTACTTCTGTCAAGTAGCACTCAATAAACAAAAATATTAAAAAGCAATTTTATTGCTATACTTTGATGTGTAAAGTAATCTTCATATTTTTTTTTATGTGGGTAAAATTTTTTTCAAAACATGAATCGTCATTTTGAAAATATATTCGAGGGCATAATATAATATGTAATTACGTGTCAACAAAGTGCGCAAAACGGGAAATTACGGTGGTTTGATTTTATTTTCTCCATCCATTTATTTTTGAAATTTGATCCATCTAGACATAAAATAAAATCGAAGGCACGTTAAGGTATTTAGGATGTTAACATTACACTGATTACGATTAGTTAGTACAATAACGTATGGTAGCCTGGTACTCCTGGTAGGCACTTTGACCATTTACTTCCTTGTTCTTAGAGTTAGTTAGATAAACTAATGTCTGTCACCACCCTGGTATATATTTAAGTTTAACGTATTCACAGTTCTGTATTGCATGTCTGTGACCTCATTATATACAAGGACACACGCTGGACCAAGACCCAAGGTCCAAGGACGCCTCATTTGTTACAATCAATTCAATATTTTGTAGTGTCCGAGGTAACCAACACACAACTCACACGCATGCGTACATCAACATCGTTCCCTAAAGCATCGAATTAGTCTTCTGTAAAGGTGTTTTAGTTGTTTTTTAATAAATAAATCAGTGACCAAGTGGCTGTAGCCACTTAGCCAGTGAGTGCGTAACATTAACGTTTTGCGTTCTATTTGTCAATACTTAAAATAAAAAAAATAATGCTTGTATTAATAAAGAGACGAGTGAGATTATAGCTACACTCATAAAATGTATTTTATAAAGTAGTATAACAAGTTGGAAGTTGGTTGTACAAGTGAGTGGCAGGCGCATGAGGTGCGCGAGGTGTACGCATCAGCGCATGCGGCACGTGAGCCGCGACTCGCGAGCCTCCTGAAGTCAGGAGGCCTTCGCGTCTATCTAATCCGTCGATGGCGAGCCGATAAATTTCGCGTAAACAACGCTATCTGGCTGTATCTGCGTTAAGAAGCTGTGGCCACCTTCGCCGCCGCCGGCGCACCGATAACGGCTGCCTAAATGATACGGACGCGTCCCTGAATTAAGTGTGTCGATACATTTCCGTGATCCGATGTTTATCACGCAGTAAGCGACATTGAGCGAGTACTTTTCCAGATTTTAGTTTCTAGTTCTACCTTTTAATTTTATTATTCGGTACTGCGCAATCTGATAAGGAACTAAAACGCACGACCTACTTACATAGAAAATGTTTAGTCTCGACGACAATTATGTATAATGTTTATACAACGTAGACGTAGCCGCCAGCCTCAGGGGCCCGTGCGCCTGCGCCTGGCCGCTGGCGACCAGCGACCACTACAACACCACAACACAACAAACTTTATTCGCTGAACACAGCCACGTTACATATTGGTGGCACGACCACCGCGCATGTCACTCTTGTAACGATACCTAAGACAGAACCGAACAACGTGTACCAAAGATTTGATTTCAGCCGCCTGATTAAATAAATAATTGTGCTTCACTTACATTACATATACATGTGTATATTTGATACACATATATATGTAATACTTAGCTCTTCCGGGCGTATTAATTTTGTAGAAAATAAAAATTAAATAAAAGTACCATTCGCACTCACGTTTATGTATTATTTATACGTGTAGTACCAAGATGACGAGAGGCGAGTTGTGCAGCGCTCACTCGCTGCCGCATGCCGGTGTGCAACGAGTAACAAGTGAAACACGCATGCGTACAGCAGGCGCACACTTGTCGCAGGGACCGCGGCGATGAGTAACGCCTTGAGCATGCGCGCCGCCGCGCCGCCGCCCGCGCCGCCAGCCTGGTGGCTCACCAGCTATGAGCACCAAGTGAGTCAACTGGCTTCGACGTACTTTATTATTTTATAACTTCGGCTAAGCTATGCTGTTTATTTTAACCAAACACATTCAACATTGAAGTGCAAGGCACTCGTCGGTGTGGCAAAATCTATCTGTATCTGTGTAAATCTTTTAATTCTCTATAGAGACGTATGTCTCTACATTTGCTTTTTCCTTCAACTGACCATGGTATGTACTTTCTTGGTTTTTTTCTCATTGGCTCTGTTTTTTTATTTGTAGTGGTGGCAGTAAACTTGTCTTGCCTTATTAATCAAAGTGACAAATGTTGCTTTCTCTCAAAGCGAGCTAGCGTCCTACCGGCTATCGGCTATCGGCTATCACACACATTACACAGGTCAGAGGTAGAGTCACCTGTGCAGGTACTATAGGTATGCCGCGCCGCAACTAATTATAGTGTTTTGGCGAAAAAGTAGTCTACAGTATTTACTGTACACATAACGTATTATATTAAACGCGCCTTATCTTATTACCTTGATTTGTATGTGTTTACAAATGATTAGAATTTCAATGAGTCAACGAGTACTAGGAAGCGCGAGCCGAAGAGCAGCCAGCGCCCGCCACACTCGTCATGTCATGTCGTGTGTCACTACGAGTAGTGTTTATGTGTACCAGACCCGGGCCAGCTACAATATCTACAGGCAATACAATACTTTTAGTTATTTTGCGCAAAAAGTGTATCACTTAGCCACTGCACCAACCGTGCGCGTGCCGTCTCGGTGCCGAAATGAAACAAAAGTGGCTCTAGTAGGGTTAAGAGTAATAGGTATAAATAAACGTATTACACTCAACACAAGTAGTACCATTTACGGAGATCATTATGTAAAGATATTGAATTCGTATTGATTGCATAAGTAGTGTCCTATGGAAACTGTTTAGTATTGATGTGTCTGCTCTAGCCAATATTGTTCTTCTTCATTCGGGTAGTGCTGGTTCATATATGGCGTGGAAGGCTTCAAATTAACCAGCCAGTACTTATTACTACGAAATGTACTGTCACGAAAAGAGAGGCGAGGCGAGGCGACGCGAGGCGAGGCGACGCGAGTCGACTACGTGTACACGTACTTGCAAACACGCCGTAAATATAACAAATTAGGAACTACTGAGGCGCTTAAAACATTTTAGATTTGTAGAGTATTGAAACAAACCGTAGGTCGGGAGTCGTGCCGCGCCGCCTGCGCCGCTAATAACCTTACCAAATTATGTGCCTTACAAAAACATATAATCGACTAATGATTGCAGAAAAAAGTGACCTTAGAGACGACGCTCGATTACTAGTTATAGGCGAGCCTGACAATAATAATAATAATCATTCAGCCACGGCCTCCACCGTCCACGTGGACGTGCCGGCTCCTCTGACGCAACAAACAATTATTGATTAGTTCGACGGGCGACTGGGACGCAGCGGGACGCAGTTCCACGTATGTACATAGCACAGACATTGGAGTCTGTTGCCACAAGTACTTGAGTATGTGCGCACACGTGACGGCGCGCGCGCCGATGATGATATCTACACTTTTTGCATGTTATTATAAGTACCTACTTACATTAATTCATCGCGGATTTATCCATCACGTACTGACGATCTTTGTAGCGCGGTGTGAACGTACCGCAAGGTGAATTTACAAGCTGGTACTTGGAACCAGTTATTGTTGAGCCTTGTACGAGCCTGCGAGTACACGCCTGCGCCACAATTTCTTGCACACTACGTGTCGCTACGCAAAGCTACGAGGTGCTACGTGCCGCTACGATAGAAGGGCGAGGGTTACGCGACTACAGGACGAGTGTGTACGGTCATCAACTGTAATTTTTCAGTCATGTAGCGCCAGGAAACCGCCCGATATGTAAACGTATTTTCATTCTATAGAGCTATGATATCTCATGCTCCAAGGTCGCTTTAAGCTGGCCAGAAGTTACCTGATGGCAGTTGTGCTGTGCGGTGATTACGATGGAGATGCAAAAATATTAATAACAATGGGACAATATTTTCAACAAAAATGGTTCATAAGTTGTTACGTATTGCTGGAGCTATGCAAACAACAGTGCATACTATATAAGTTAGGCGGAGATGGTGAAGGCGCGTGCGCGTGCGCGGACGTTTCCCTTGTTTTTGTACAATTTACGTTATTTTTCTTGGCAACGGCTACAACTATTATTAGTATTATACTATTAATCATTTTCAATATTTTCAGATGCACTGTGAATAGATACTTATTGTATGTAATTTACGTGGTAGGTTTATAATGTATATTGTTTTGTTCAATTAAGTATTACCACTACATATTCCGATGAAACGTTTCGGTTTAAGCGAGCGACGAAATGAGTGTCCTGCATGATCCGCATCGCACAAAGTAATCCACTGCAGCTCATCAAACTGAACGTTAAACCTTCCGCCTGTTATATATGTAGTGTCCGAATCTTTTTTGATTTCGCTAGTAAACTAGCGTTTTAAAATGACGCCAAAATGTTTCGCGCCATCCCGTATAATGTGACGTAATAAGTGATGGGTGAATCACTAATGCCTATTCAGCTTTACAATAATGGAACAATATTATTAAACTGTCTTCTGCAATCACTTGTAGTGTTTCAAGCCAATGGCCCGCGGGCCGCAGCCGCCGCAGCCAACTCAGCCGTATACTACGAGGCAGTACGACCATGTGAAGAGCTTGCTGGAACGCGAACCGGCTCTGTTCTTGTGTAAAGTATTCAGCGCTGCTCGTCGATAATTTCGTGTATCAATGTATTTATTTCGTTTTAATATTACTGTCGTATTATTTATAGCATTACTGATACATACTTACAATTTAATTTGGAACATTTGCTTATCGTTTATGTATTCATTAATCGTAATGTAGAATTTTGGCTTTTTTATTTTATTTTGTTTGTAACATAACCTGCTCAAATATTGTTTGACTGGTTAATTCTGTTATCTTATTATATATTTTATACACATTAGATCCCGACCGCTGGAGTGTAGCGTAATTCGGGAAGATGGTACCACCAGCATGTTCTTGTGCCCTAGTGGTCCACCCTTATGTTTAGCTTCGCGTATTGTAAAAAATGATTTAATATTAATAGTAAGCAGCTATCGTCTGATCTATATTAGTGACTTTCAAACGGATACATAGAGTGTGGCGGAGCTCTCGGTGGCGGCGGCGAGTGTGACAGCTGGACACAGTGTCGCACCACCATTGCTGCAGCGCGAGCAGGCGGCAGGAGGCAGGCGGCAGTACGCGACCCCGACCGTCGCGCTCCGCGGCCGCTAAGGGCTAGCGCACTGCTCTAGCGGAACCGCTGCACTCGTTGTCTCAATGGCACTACTATTGGGACCGCGATGACTCGATGCATCGCACTAGTGGTCAGTCAACGCCATCCAACCGTCTATTTAATAACACACTTGAAAAGCACAACTTTATTCTGATTCGCTCGGCATACGGATAGAATTCATAACAGCTTTTACACAGTTCATAATACATTGATAAATAAAGGAAACAGACAGTAGCAATGATAACTTGCATGAACCGCGAGCGCGAAACGGCCCAGCGACAGCTCCATCTGCACATCGGAGTGGTTATGACACTTGACTTCTCTTTATTTTAAAATAATTAATTGATTACCTTTTATACTTTGTATTGTTGACAAATTGTTTACAATAATTATTTTACCACCTATCTCCGACTTGAACCGGGGTGGCTGCGTTGGACCCATAGAGAGATTGAAGGATTTCATGCACGAATACACAAGTGCTGGTAGGATGTACAGCTTATAGTATAGGATATGTACAGAGCGGGAATTATCGGACTGTTGCCGCACTGCCGCACTGCCGCGGCCGACCGGCTGCTCTCAGCCGATACGCCGATGTTGTGAAACTTGTGTCAATCATTTGATTGGTTGTTATGACTTTAATTTTTCGCCCGACGTCATTTTATATTCGTTAACCGTTCTGCGTGTTGTGTTCATGAGCAATAAATAAATAAATTAATTGTTTTTATGAGAGAGGTTCACACAACGGAAGTGACAGTGTAGGTGGTGTCATGTGCCGCGTGGTACTGACCTGCGGTGCGAAGCCCAGGAACGACAGCTTCCTCTTGCCGGTACTCATGTCGCGTTCAGTGCGCGGACTAGTGGAGAGCGCGAATAGCGCGCGCGCACGTTACTCGTAGTTGCCGGCGGCGCACCGACTGTGCGCGCACCGAGTGGGTGTCGCTCGCGGCCTAGCGCAGCCGGTGCGGGCGCGGGGTGCGCGGGGGCGGCGCGCGCGCACCACGCCGCGCACCACCCCACACACTCACGCACTCACTCACCTGTAACATAAACACACAGGAGCTGTCACGTGTGCTCATGCGCAGCATCCAGCCGTACTTGAGAGGCCACCTCCCATAGCACGGCGGCGCGTCATCGCCGCACGGGCGTCGGCGGCAGCGCTCGGTCACCAGCCACTGCCAGGGCGACATCAAGCCACCACTTCACTCTTACTCAACACTACATTGCTTTGAGTAACATAGCAAGGCTTTAAGCTAGCCCTCGCTATCATCGAGGCGTGTCCATTAGTACCAGGATGGACAGATAAAGCCATAACATTAATGGACCAACTTCCTATTCGAATTTCGATATCTTATCACTTATGTCAACAGCTTAGGTATCTAAAATTTGCTAGCATTTCTATTCTTCGGCAATCAGAGATTGGGATCCTGCTTTCAAGCTGAGACTTCCAAGAGCGGATCACAGTGAGGCATGATGATAGCCAGGAGCGTTTCGTCGCTACAGCTCAGGTAGAACAAGCTGCACGCGGCGACATATCCTCGGAACACACACCAGCCCCATCAATCAGGGCAAAGCACCTCCCTAGCCCATGATGAGCTCCAACTTAGAATGCCTGTCTGGGTGAGTGACCTCTCCACTTGGGTCCCACGCCAGTTTTGAAGTATATGTCAAAAAAGGTCAAACCATTGCGGTAGTATTATTCAGTTAGAGGTCATTACGTGTCGTTAAATGTTCTAAAATATTTGTAGATACCTACCTACATGTATTTATATTTAGAATAATTTATTATGATAGCCGAAACAGTTACGTGGTCGAACGCGGCCACGTATTGCAACCAGTTCCCCGCGGGCGGCGCGGCGGCGCGGCGGCGGCGGCGGCGGCGCGCGCCGGAGGACACTGGCCGCGCTCCGTCGTCACTGCGCTACGTCACACGCGTCACACACGCCACACACGTCACACACGTCACACACGTCACACACGTCACGCGTGACCCACACGAGCTCTACTTTCAATGTTCACCTCGTATCGTAAATACATATGTACCGGACGGTATAATCTCAGTTTTAATATTTTCTTTGGTTTGAAGGAAAACGACAATCGCGCGGCGCCGCCGCCGGCGGCACACCGCATGCTCCCGCGCCCTGACTGCATTTATCATTCTTCGTGACACTTCCGTTAATTATTTTAGTCTACAAGCTTTAGAAAGATTTAAAATGGGATCGCAAGGACAATAAACTTACTAATACATAAACTTACTAGGTATTTTGAAAAATAAAGTAATATAATACTTGTGTGTGGTGTCGCCGCGCGCAGAACCTATAGCGTTGTTCAATCCGATCATTTGGGCTGGTCGCAGACAGTGAACGCGGAATATATTGATATTACGTCTGTGTTACACGACTGCGCAAATAGGAGTAATGTTTTCAGGTGTCATGTACATATGTATGTAGGGTGCATTTCTTTATTCCACCATATCTTCTAAACGGTTCAACTGTATTAATTACAACTTTACAGCGGTTGTATCGTTAGATTCCTTGCATTATATCTTAATGGGTTAGCTATGGTACGTCAATAAACCACACTATATAAAAAGTACGTCGCACAATCTGACTATGTGGGTCATTAGGTACTATTTAGAACTTAACGAGAACATTATTAATATTCATTCTTTTTTTTACCTATAATTTGACGTCTTGTGGCTATTGGCATTATTGTTTATTTGGACATCTTTCTACTTTATCGGCATTATTATACCTATGTATAATTAACCTGTACTGGCTTTATTGTTTACATTACATCGTCTATGTTAGGTATGTGGTTACCCTATATCTGTTTAGTTATGTTAATTGGAGGCCTACCATCAACTCCTAATGCCATATTAGGACCTAAACTGGACTGAGTCTATTTCGTACCATAGGTAACTTTATAAACGCGAACCAGTATCGGCGCAAAGTTTATTTACGATTCTCTTGAGAGTTGCATAGCATTTGTTTCGCAAACTCATGCCGTTCTTCATTTTCGTACCATGACGTGCTCTCACAACCTCATCTGATTCGTTTATCTGTCAAATATAGAGATTCAATTAAAGTTACTATTTCGTTGTTAAAACTGAATCTTTTATTTATTATTTTTCTTCTTTGATTTATTATAATTTTTCTGTGAACGTGTAAGTATTTTGAGGTAAATAGTGCTCAATTCTACTAAGTTTTAGGACCAAATAATATATTATATAGTCATCTGCCTAGCCTTTTCCTAACTACATTGAGGTCGGCTTCCAGTCTAACCGGTTGCGGCTGAATATCAGTATTTTACACAGAGCAACTGTCAAATCAAAGACTATGTTGACGATAGAAACGTGTGGCGTTGAATATCTTCTGCACATGTGGCTTCCCTGGTTATCCATTGTGTCTACTAATTCTATTTTACATTAGATTCGCTTTACATATCTGGACATTCTTGATGTTTCAATATTTTGTATTATTTTTTTTGTATTTTTTTATTTCTGTTTTATCCGCTTTGATCTGTTTATCCCGTTTTTAGTTTATATTCAAATCAATTGTTTAACTCATGTTGTATTGCCTCATTGTGTAAGTAGCGTTCAATTAAGTTTGTATTTTTTCTTATATAATGCATGTTAATTTAAGATTTTAATTGTAAATTAACTTTTTGTTTTTGAAAAGAGTATCCATGGAGTTTCTTGCCGGTCTCTTCTCCATAGAAAGGGGGTAGCCTTTGGAACCGTGCGCCTAGAGTCTCGACTTTTTAAAAGTGCCTGAAAAGGCCTACTTGAAATAAAAAACTTTGACTTTGACTTTGACATCTGATCACGGCCACCCAATTACTGGCAGATACTGATACTCTAAGGTTAGACTGGTTGTCAGACTTTTTGGGCTGCTGACACCCGTAACGACTGTCATAGGCGTAAGCGAAATTCTAAGTCTATGTGTGAAACGTGTAATTATTTGGATTATTTCTCTATGTCACGTTACAATTGGCAAAAGAACATGACATTACGACTATCTAAATATCACTTATCGCCAATAATTACACGATTATTTTATAAATTAATAAAATATATTTGACACTAAAGCAAGGGTAACGAAAGGTAAAGATCCTTAAAAAAAAATGTAATATTCTGACATTGACATCTGTCTCTTTCTTTCTCGGGTAGTGTTCATATGAAAATGATATCTCTTTTCCACGCTTAGTTGGTCTTTTAGCGTAAGCGAAATTCTAAGTCTATGGTCATAGGTCTTCATATGACAACCGGGACCAACTGCTTATCGTGCTTTCCGAGGCACGGAGGGATGTGTTAAATATGGTCACCCATCCAAGGACTAAGGTTTAAAATAGCAATGCGCTTTATGTTAGCTGAATCGAACGACCACCATAAAAAATGTAAAATTGCAGTTTTAATTAAATTAAAAAATAAATGCACGGCTCAGTGACATAATTTTTAGGTATTTCTTTAATTGATTGATTTCCCTTTATTATTATTACATAAAATATGATAGTTTACGCTCGAAATTTTGAGAATTGTGCGACGAAAAATATTTTTTGAACTCTGTTTTACGATTTTTTTTATCATGATACTATTTTATTTTTATAAAATAATTTTTAATAAGTCTTTCCTTTGAACACTTGACAATACACTCCATTTTTTTCTGGCTTGTAATATGTACCATGACGCCGAACTGTGCGAAAAAAACTTCGGTTTACGGTGTCCTACGTTTGGGCAGCGCCTTAAATATTAACATAATAATAAGCGTAAATGTCGAAAATTCTAATAGTTGAGTTTCAGAACGCAAACTGTAGTACCAAGTGAAAGAAATTATATTTGTATAGCGTGGTCTCATTCTACCGACGCCATTCAGCTCAGCTGCCTAACGAATCAAATACGCTTCAGTTTAAAATACATATGTGATGGTATGATAGAAAGCGATTCAGTATAGAACCTAAAATGATCTACATCGGAACAGAATCGCTAGCTAAAAGGTGATGGTAGGTCTCCTGCTATTTTGTTATTATGTTTCCAATTTATATATGTAAGTGCCATGTAGCCCTAATGAGATATTTAATTTAATTGACGTGATAGTTGTCTGGTAGTTTGAGTATGTCATGCTTGTTCAAGTGTCCTGCTGATGGGAGCGTTATGTGTAGGTCGTTGAGTTCCCTGCAATATGGTTGTTTGTTCTATTATTTGTTGTAAATTCTTAACATTTGTATTTAATATTGTAATTGGTGCATATCGTTATAATTAAAGTAAATACATAGATAATTATAATGTGTGTGTTAAGCGTTGCCGTACTTGTGAATGGGAGCCGTCTGTTGGGAGTTTGGGAGTGGTTAGCTCATAGCTGCCATAGCGATCGAATCAAAATATTTCTTATTAGTTTGGAAATCGGGCTTGTTTAGTTAAGACTTTGTTACATTGTCCTCACCTAACTTTTCGAGAGCAATGTATTGTGATGCATATAATATTGATATAAGTTCTGAATTTAATAAAGTAGCCATGCTCAGGAAGCGCTCGGTTAAACAGTTAACGGTGAGTTATCATTATATACCTCTAGAAGAATTGTGAAGCTCGGGGGTGACTGTTCACTTGATATATGATAGATTTTCAAATAAGGTAAACAAACATTCCTAATATGAAAACTGCGTTGTACCTTGTACCGACCGAAGAGTGCTTAAGGATTAGCGCGAGCCCGGATGGCAGCGCTGTATCTTCTAACTTTGCCAAAGTATATCATATGAAACAAGGTCAAAAGCCTAGGACAAGTCCAGGGATACCGCATAAATTGGTGTTTTTCTATCCGTGTAATACTTGTACCGCCCAGTGTGGAGTCGTTAGAGCAGAGCCCTGCTCGTAGCGTGGACGCTGAGCGTAAGTGGCGAGTGGGCCAGTGATGCCGGACCCTCAGGCAGTAAGTGATCTGAGTTTAAAGTCCAGCGAAGCCTCTTCACTCTTCAGCCGCTTACATACCTGTTGCCCCCTTGTTGCGACCAGAGCAACTATTTTTGGGGGGCCCAGTTAGTGAGTTAGCAAGTCTCCGCCTGCCATTTTTACGTGTTTCATTAAATTATTTCGGCAGGCGCCATAGGTTTCCATAGTTCTCTATTTCCCAGTCCACTCCATCCCATCACAATAGCCCAAGTAGCTGTTCAACACATGTTCTGCAATAGTCCTACAAATCCAGGGATTGTCCTTGGGTGCATTTCTATAGTGCATATAGGGATAATCGCTGGTTATGTCACCACATTAAAGCTGTCATTTTTCATTAAAGCTGTTTTAAAGGGCCTCTACGTGTTGGCTTCGGCCCCACGCACGCCTTCCAAAAGTCCGGGACTCTATAGTCCCGTGCAAGGAAAAGACATACAAATAATAGTAAATACATTTAGAAATACATAATATTAAATACCTATATATATATAATATTAAATACAAATATATTTCTTACATATTACACATTATATTTTTCTAATATAAATATGAAAATAAGATTTTAGATATGTGTAATAATAGATATTAAGTTAGGTACTACAGCTTAGTCCTCTTCCTCTCTCCTAAGTTTTTGCTGTGCCCGACAGGGTCCATAATGAGTCTATATTTTTATATTTTTAAGACCATTGTACATTATAAATAAATAAAAATAAAAAGATATGGACCAACCGGCATCGGGAACACGGGCCTAGCTTTTTTTTTTACGAAGTAAATCCTCATGGGCTACCTCCGCCTGGGGAAAGCCGGAGGGGCGTGCCGGACTCTTACCGGCTAAAACCACCCCGGTGTCTCCTCGCACGTGCGCGCGGGGCCGCGGGAATCCAAATTCTTCCGCAGCCCCACACTAGTGCTGGCCCGGTCTGTCCGGGCCTCGTCTCCTGCACGGGGTAGTGAGGTGTTCAACTACTCCGTGCATCGCCTACGAGGCGCGCGCCGAAACCCGCGCGCGCCTCCGCCTCGGGTCCATTGAATCCATCCCCCTGGACCCAATCAAGGGGGCCGGAAAAGGGCGTCGTCCGCCCTTCTCCTGCGCCCGGTGCGCCTTCTGCGGCGAGATCTCCCTCTCCCGTTCCGCAGTTTCCTTCTGCGACATCACGTCCTCGCAGAAGGACACCACCGCGTCCGACGACTCTGCGCTACCGACCATCCTCCGCACTACGGCCGGCAGCGACAGATCGCCTCCTACTTCATTTGTGAGGTCACGGCGCTGCTCCACCCAAGCTACACACTAGGCGAGCGTGTGTTGCGCCGTGTCCTCCCCGCAATGGACGCAGTGGTGCCACTGAGCGTCCGGCTCCCTGTCTATGCGGCACAGGTACTTGCCGAAGCAGCCGTGCCCCGACAGCACCTGCGTCACCCTAAACGACAGGGAGCCGTGCCTTCTCCCGAGCCAGTCGTCGAGTACTGGCCGGATCGCCTCGACGGTAGCGAGGCCGGCGGTAGGGCGCAGAAGCCTTTGCCGCCATTCCGCCACCAAGACCTGACGGAGCTCCTCTCGGCGCAGCGCGATCTGCCGCTGCACCGGCCTCGAGCCCCGTGCCCGCTCTTCCTCGCGCCATCGATATAATGACGCGAGTACTTTCGCCTCTAGGTCCCAGGGCGGGGATCCGGCCAGGACGCAAGCCGCCTCGTAGGAAATCGTACGATACCCGCGGACGACTCTGACGGCCATCGCCCTCTGCGGTTTGCGCAGAATGGCGAGAGTGCCGGCCCCATGTCCATCGCCCACACAGGGGCCCCATACAGGGCCATGGACCGCACGATTCCCACGTACAACCGCCTGCAGGCGGCGCTCGGGCCCCCCAAGTTGGGAAGCAACGTTGAAAGCGCGCCCGCTGCACCCATCAGCTTGGGCGCCAGCCGCCGGAGGTGGGGCCCGAATTCCCATCGGCTGTCGAGCACCAATCCCAGATACTTCATGGTGGACTCGACAGCTATCTGGGCCCCGCTGACCACGATGTGTGATCCCGGCGCCGGCGCACGTCGGAGGCCATGAAACACCATGGCCTCCGACTTGTTTAGGGCCACCATGCGGTTCACCACCTGTGACACCGCAGCCGTGGCTATCAACGTCGCTTCCCTGTGCGAGCTCCCCCGGGCAGTGACAAGCGTGTCGTCCGCATAACACGTCAAGTCGGCGCCCGACGGGAGCTCGTCTCTCAGCACCCAGTCGACATGACATGACATGGCACGACATGAGGTGCCGACCGGCACCGTCACGTCCCCGATAGGTGACGCTTCTACCCTCCAGATAAGCCCCTACCGTACGGCGGAGGTAGGGAGGCACGCGATGGTATTTCAGAGCCTCCCGAATACAACTCCAGGGTAGGGTGTTGAATGCGTTGGAGATGTCTAATGACACCGCCAGCACCACCCCACCCCGGGACACCGTCTCCTCCGCCAGGGCCCTCACGCGCATGATGGCGTCTACGGTGGAGCGCCCCCGACGAAAACCAAATTGGTTGTCGTCCAGGTCCGGCCCCTCCCTGCACAAGTGGCTGACGAGGCGATCTGCGATAATGCGCTCAAAAAGTTTGCCCGCCTCGTCGAGCAGCACTATGGGCCGATACGAGGACGGCGAGTCCGCGGGGCGCCCCTCCTTGGCCCAAGCTAACCTAACCTAACCTAACCACCGGTAGGGGCAGAGACAGAAACCTCCTCACATTACGTGCCGTATCAAGGAGTACCGCTTTCTTAATCAGTCCCTTGACCCAGCCGCCCAACGAGAGCCTCTTGAGATATTGGTCAAGGCTCTTGGCCATCAGGCCATTGGCCGTTACAACAATCGGCATGACCATAGCCGAATCGACATTCCACATGTCGACAACCTCTTGCGCCAAGTCGAGATATTTCATTTGTTTCTCTTTCTCAGCTTTCACGAGTTTCTCGTCATGCGGAATGGTGATATCGATTAATTATCGATAGCTTATCGATCTATCACCACTATATCAGGCTTATTGGCTACAATAGTACTGTCAGTGATGATAGAATGATCCCAGTACAACGTGACATGGTCATTTTTGAGAACTGGGTCGGGCACATACTTTTAGTACGGTACCTCAAGATCCACAAGTTCGTACTGCAAAGCTGCTGGTGGATGATCTTGGCCACTTGGTTATGTCTGTGTAAGTACACGCCGTTAGCCAAACGAGAACAGCCAGATGTGATCATTGGGCATGTGCTCGACATATGTCAACCGTCTCGTCTTTTATGATATATCTCCGGTAGTTATTCACATTCACATTCAGGTACACATCACAAATCATGTGTACCTATGTACGTATATATTAATTAATAACTTGCTGTTGCCCGCGACTTCGTCTGCCGGTATTTAGAATTTATTACCTAATTAGTGGTTTGCTGAAAGGTAAAAATTAATCTCAAGGTCTCAGGCTACCTTTTTGTTAAAATTAATTAAGATCGCATTGGTACCTAGTTTAGTCGTGATAAGGTAACAAAAAGACAGACAGAGTTGCTTTCGTATTTGTAGTAGTGTGGATGATCTGTACTCTAAATTTTAATAAATCTTTGGTCCATTTATAATCAATCTCTTGATTCCTGCCATTCATAAACAGTCTTTTTACAGCCTGATCTATTCATTTTAAGTAAATTATTATTTGCAGTGTATAGCATAGAGTAAAGATAGGGTCCCATAAATTTGCTTTGAAAGATCTGCTTGCAAAGGACTAACGCATTCTAAGGCGATCCCATTTCAGGGTTCTGTGTGAGACTCGAACAAGATTTTTTGCATTTTTATGAATCCTTAGAATAGTCGATGCAATATACAGCTGTCTCACTTGGGCAAGTCTGCAGTCAGCGTATAAATACAGCTGGGTAGCGCCATGGTTTCTTAAAAGCCATTTTTAAAATGGCTCTCTGGACCCGCTCCAGTGAAATTAAGTTTATTTTGTTAATTGTATTTTTGCAGTTGTAGCGGTACCCAGCGGCGTGCACAAAGTTTTTAGACAGGGTAGGCAGAAAATTTTAAAAGCTTACTTACCAATAATACCTACTGCATGTTGGTATTGGTGCGTCGTCTTGTCAATTAAATAATGATGTATGTGATTTGCCACCTCAAATATCTTATAATAAATATTTATCTGAGTTATGTAGGGTAGGCAGTTTTGTCTTTATGAACCGCACGTCACTGCCTATACCTTACATGAATCTTATGGCCATGGCCAGACGTCAATAAACAAATCGACAACCCTTGAACATTATATGATATGGCCACAGTCTATAAACCCTTCAGTCAGTCGACGAAGACGTCTAGACAGGGTAATCGTGCGGGGTGTGAGGGGTGAGACGCGGGTGAGGCGAGCCCCAGCTGCATACTTCACCGCACTTAGTAGCTTGGGACACGACTTTGAGGGCTATCGAGTATTTGATATTTAAGATATTTCAATTTATTATTAATATGGTGCATACGACATGTGCTGTCATTGGACTGGGGGGTTGGCAATGGATCGTGCGTCTGATTTATAAATTAAAAAAAAATCTACCTATTTTTGATTTATTTGTTTAGACTTTAGGCAGGAATTTAACGATTTGTTTAAAATTTTAGTAAATTGTCTATTTTTAGAAGGTTTGTCAATTTGACGTGTACGATTGGGGTCGATTGGGGTCATCAATCCCACGAACCTCCCCCTCGGATCGCCACTCGTGCATGTGCGAACGTAAACAATATGGCGTTCGTAAAAGTACCGAGTATATTGCACACCCCCGAAGCGTTTTGTCTTTATAAGATCGAATGTTTTGAGGTCTCTCAGGGTGCTGTCACACGAAATGAAACTTATAAGACATCCATTTTGAAATACAAGATGGCGGACATGCATTTTTGAAAAGTATAGATATGGGTATCGTTTTCAAGGTTTCTTGGGGTGCTGACGACTTAAAAAACTAAGACTTAAAAAACATGATATTAATGATTAGGTATATATGTATTTTTTTCAATTTGTGACAACCCTTCCGCAGTTGCGTAAATGCCTACACAGGCGGCGGCATCGCCCGACATCAAAGGCGTCAGCCTACTGTTGGAATACTTATACTGTGATATGGCGATGGCCAGTAGGTACTGTAATACTTGCCCATGTCATATGGCATTTGCCGAATTGCACTCAAACCGCAGACTGCCTCATTTATATAGTGGTCGCAAGCGCAACTACGGAGCGAGAGGTCCTGGGTTCTATTCCCGGTTCGCGCAAAGTGTAATTAGGTTTTTGGCAGCACGGAGTCTGGAACTGTGGCCAGTGCACTGTATGATACGATGGTGAAATGTGGGTATACAATAGTACACATCTGGGTAGGGTTAGGCCTTCGGGGAATACAGGCGTGATGCTCTGTTATGTGTTATGTTATATTATCATGAAACGCCACCGTTGACTTTATACATATATATAGATTCCTGTGGATCCTCCGAAATACAGGCTACGTCCTACTTGTAGGCATACCGATGAATACCTACGGCCAACATCGTCAGTGCCCTACTGACTCCCTGTGATCGCGTATTAGTATTAAAAGAAAATCTAAAACGTTCTACACATGCGCCTTCTGTAGTACTATTATTTATTCTATGGTTGCGTCTAATTCATCAAGATTTACTCTTGCGTCGTTTTATATGTGTTGAGTGGCTTGTGAGTATGTTGTGATGCGGACGGTGTTCATACCTGACGCCAGGCGCCATCGCGTCAGAAGCGCCATAGCTCTTTGGGAACCGTTTCTTTTGTGTAACTTTGTTCTGTTCTATATGCCCACGAAAACACTTTAAGAATTAGTTTATGGTGTTTGCGACATAAAACCAGATATATGAATGGGAACTCTCGGCAGTCGGCCGGGAGCGCCGCACAAACTTAAACGACAACGTGCAGAGTGCCGAGTTTATTCGAACCATATAAAATAGGATTCGGTTTAATTTGAAACTTAAATTCGCAGCAACTATAAACAGTGTAAAAACCCCGTTCTATTTATCGTGTGATGATGTAGAAGTGACACCATAGAAAAAATCTACTCCAATGTCATCATCGGAGTAAAGGGACAACACAAATCCTGAAATGCTTTTTCCTCTTAAATAAGTGTTATTGCGTAATCCATTGTCGAACATGAAATAGTTTAACATTCGTAACAAGAGATACGCCATTACCTAGTGTAATGCACACCCGAATGCGCAGCACTGGGCGTCCTATACATACCTACTGTGCGCACATAAGAACACACTGCGACCACCAGTTCAGCGGTTGACAGCACCACGTCATACGATATACACGTAATAATGGATAATTGGTGATATTGATGGAGGACGTTGTTGCAATTGATCACAATGCTAGTTTACTTCTCCGTCCCGTAGTCTAAAGTAACAGGTTTAGATCACTTGTGTGACTCACAGTTATGGATATAGTAACTATTAGGTATTGCTACTTGCCTAGGAAGCACTACAACGTATGATCGGTGTATTCTGCGGTCGTCTGCGTGTGACTGTTGTCGTACTTGATTAAAGATATTGTATCATCCACTGTGTCACCAGGCGGTGCTAGCACCCCCCCCCCCTCCCCTCCCTCCCTCGCACTTCCCTCGCGACCACACGAGCCTAATTGTTTGGTGCTCACCTGCTTGACTCGGCGTAACACGAGCACAGCGCGCACGCGCGGCCGCGCTCCGTGCACGGGATGTCACTGGTCAATGCACAGTCACACCATCACATCAGTGTCCACTGACCGTCAGCGCGCGTGCTCGCCTTGTCACACTGCGCAACACTCCACTCATTCACTCATACCAACCTGGTGCCGCGCGCCCTCATAATACTTATTATATCAAACAATCATTATAATAATATGGCGTATTGTTAATCAGTCTGTGTGGGCGGCGCGACAGCTGCGCACACAGACTGATTAACAATACCCCCAATAAGCGAGTGCTCGTCGGCTGAGTGACGTGCGTATCTCCTTTCATCTTTATGTTTCATCTTTACGACGCAGAAATGTTTACCGGTATCGGCTAGGCCAGTCCGACCGGGGCAGCGCACACGCACTATGCCGAGCGGCCTGGGAGCCTCGGCAGCGAGGTGCAGGCGCCGATGCGACCCGCTCTCACGGGATCTTCCTGAAATGAGTTCAGTCTGTCACACAATTTCGGGATGACCTACGAAAGATCACGCCGCCGTCTTATTATTAAAATAACTGTAAACGATGTAGGTATTAGGCTCATATTATTAGTACCTTATGAGTCACGTAATGAACACATGTGAGGGCGCGTCGAGGGACTTAGAGTAAAATCGTTCGCGCACTTATCCCATAACTTATCGCAAATACTTGTGTACGGTTAGTGGGCACGCGTACCGCATTGTATCGTTCCACCTAAGGTTTTAAAGCTAAGATAACACCGATAATCGAACGCACACTGAACGTTGTGAAAACAAAATAAATAACAAACGGAAAATCATAAATAGACATTAATCCTTACTCAAGAACAAAATAGTTAAGAAATATTTAATTGTATGGACATTCTACACCTATTTTAGTCCGAACTGACACTTGTCAAAATATGAAATTTTTTTATAGTAGGTATCATAGACTTAGAATTCCGCTTATTACATTCTAAATCTATGGTAGGTATACTCATTTACATGGTGGGTCGCTTGGAACTTGTCCATGGAAATATTCGATAGCATGTAATCTAGAATACTCTTTTGGGAAAAATTATAATTTCCTAGGGTTAACTACAAAAAAGTAAGTGATTACTGTTTCATTTGAGCTGCCTGAAGCAACCAAAGTTCGTTCGGCATTCGGCCATAGGTATAGTACCAATAGGCAGGTAACCTGTAATCTGTAGCTCGGGTGGCGCTGTGGGCGAGCGATCAACTGCTGCGTTACATGCTGCGGATTCGATTCCCGCATGGAATATTATTTGTATGACCTTCAAAATGTTGTTCTGGGTAGATATTTGAGCATTTGAATATTTACGTTTGTAAACGCACCCCCGACACAGAAATTAGTCCTAGTGCGTGGCAAAGATTAAAAATAAATCCCCGGTCCATGCGCGTGCGGCTGGTGGTGGTGGCGGTGTTGCCATATATCTTCGTACAAATATTCCTGTTTCCATTGTTAGTATCTAAGCGTAGCCACCATTATCGCATCGCGAACATCTTTTTGTTGAGATTAAACTCCGGCACACAAAATCTAACTTGGCGTTTATTATTGTCCCTCATTATGCATAGACTACTTCTCTTCTTTTGAACATATCCTAGAAAATCTAACCCCGTCTTACAATCACACTATAATTATGGGATATTTTAACACCTGTCTTCTAAAAAATGATTCATGTGCTTCTTCTGTACATTCGGCTGTAGAATCTAAAAACTTATCCATTCTTCATCTTAATGCTACTCATCACTTCCCCAACTGTGTCCCTTCATTACTTGACCTTATATTCGTTTCTTCTCGTGAGCACGCTGCAAAGCACGGTCAACGCCCTACTGACGAGTTCTCGTATCACGACTTAATTTTCCTCTCATATAAAATTCGTCCTCCAAAGGCCAAGTCAAAAATTCTTCTGCAACGTATTTTGGTGGAATGAACCTTCAGAACCTTCGTAGGCTAGCAACATTGACTGGGGTCTACTTTTGGATTCGGAATCGGTTGACGAACAAGTCAACATATTCAAAGGAAATATAATAAAATTATAGCCGGCCGTCGTTGTGACGCTCACCGCGGAGGCTGCGGAACGAGGGGAGACGTACGCGTCTATTTTGGTGCGGGCGCGTGCGAATGCCGATCCCACCCAACTGGGGATCAGCAAGGTGTCTTGCCGTCGGACCCAAGCCGGGGCTCGAATCTTTGAGTTCCCGGGGGCAGAGGGGAGTGCCCATGCGGACCTCTTTGCAGCCAAGCTGCAGGAGGTCACCGCGGACTCGGCCAAGGTGGCCCAACCGGTAAAGTCTGCGGCCATAGAGGTGACGGACCTTGATGACTCCGTCACCAAGGAGGAGGTGGTGGCGGCGGTCGCAGCGATAGGGGACTGTGGCGTCGCGGCGGTCCAATGCCGGGACATAAGGCCCGGGCGCGGCGGCATGGGCACCGTTCGCCTCGAGTGCCCAATCGCCGCTGCCAAAGCCGTCCTTGCCAAGGGACAGCTTAAGGCGAAGGCGAAGTCCAGGCAGAGGAGGACCGCCTATACGCCACCTACCGAGAGGCGAAAACGGTCCTCAAGTCTGCAATGGGCGCTGCAGAAGACTCGGCGAGGGCCGAGATGCTAGCGGATCTCGACAGGGATCCTTATGGGAGACCGTACAAGGCGGCGCGAAACCAGCTACGCCCATATGGTCCCCCACTGACGGAGACCCTCGAGCCAGCGTTGCTCGACGGGGTGGTCCGGTCCCTGTTTCCGCGCAGGACCGACTTCACCCCACCAACGATGGATCCTCCGCAAGGGGCGGCTCCGCCGGAGGAGGGGGTCCCTCCGGTGACGGCGGCGGAGTTCGACGCGGGGGTTCTCAGCCTCTGCGCGAAGAAGACGGCTCCCGGACCAGACGGCGTCCCCGCACGGGTGGTGGCGATCGCCGCCTCCGAAATGAAGGACAGGTTTCGGGATCTCTTTAGCGCGTGCTTTACGGCTGGGAGGTTCCCGAAAAAGTGGAAGGAGGGGCAGCTATGCCTCCCCCGAAAGGAGGGACGCCCGGTGGACTCCCCCTCGGCATACCGGCCCATCGTCCTCTTCGATGAGGTCGGAAAATTGTTCGAGGGGATTGTCGCCTCCCGGCTCGATAGCCATTTGCGGGGCGTAGGGCCGGACCTGTCGGACGCCCAATTCGGTTTCCGTCGGGGGCATTCGACGATCAATGCGCTGGCCCTACTCAAGGGCCAGGTGAAGGAGGCGGTGGAGGCGGGGGACGGAGTGCTGGCGGTGTCATTCGACATTGCCAACGCCTTCAACTCCATGCCCCACTCGACGATTCTGGAGGCGCTCCGGTATCATGGAGTGCCCCAATACCTGCGGAGCCTCCTGGCCAGCTACTTGGAGGACAGGGAGGTCCTCCTCGTGGACAAGACGGCCATGGTGAGGCGGTTCGGCGCAGAGTCCGGTGTTCCGCAGGGGTCGGTGCTAGGGCCCCCCCTGTGGAACATCGGATTCAACTGGCTCCTGAGGGGAGCCCTTCTCCAGGGCACGAGTGTCATCTGCTACGCGGATGACACTCTCCTCACCGCCCGGGGGAGGAACTTTGGGGATGCGGCCTGTCTTGCGGCCTGGCGGAACTTTGGTTGCGGAGAGGATCCGCCGCCTGGGATTGAAGGTGGCGCTGCGAAAGACAAAAATGGCGCTGAAAATTAGTGGCGTCGTTATCGGTTTATTAAAATTAGTGGCGTCAGTGTCGGTTTTTTAATATAAAAGGCGTCGGTTTCGGTTTTTGAAAATTAATGGCTTCGTTATCGGTTTTTGAAAATAGAGGGCGTCAGTGTCGGTTTTTTAATATAAAGAGCGTCGTTATCGGTTTTTGAAAATAGAGGGCGTAGGTGTCGGTTTTTGAAAATTAGTGGCGTCGTTATCGGTTTTTGAAAAAAGAGGGCGTCAATGTCGATTTTTTAATATAAAGTGCGTCGGTGTCGGTTTTTTAAAATGAGTGGCGTCGATATCGGTTTTTGAAAACAGAGGGCGTCGGTGTCGGTTTTTGAAAATTAGTGGCGTCGTTATCGGTTTTTGAATATAGAGGGCGTCAGTGTCGGTTTTTTAATATAAAGAGCGTCGTTATCGGTTTTTGAAAATAGAGGGCGTCGGTGTCGGTTTTTGAAAACTAGTGGCGTCGTTATCGGTTTTTGAAAATAGAGGGCGTCAGTGTCAGTTTTTTAATATAAAGTGCGTCGGTGTCTGTTTTTGAAAATGAGTGGCGTCGATATCGGTTTTTGAAAATAGAGGGAGTCGGTGTCGGTTTTTGAAAATTAGTGGCGTCGTTATCGGTTTTTGAAAATAGAGGGCGTCAGTGTCGGTTTTTTAATATAAAGTGCGTCGGTGTCGGTTTTTGGAAATTAGTGGCGTCGTTATCGGTTTTTGAAAATAGAGGGCGTCAGTGTCGGTATTTTAATATAAAGAGCGTCGTTATCGGTTTTTGACAATAGAATGCGTCGGTGTCGGTTTTTGAAAATAAGTGGCGTCGTTATCGGTTTTTGAAAATAGAGGGCGTCGGTGTCGGTTTTTGAAAATTAGTGGCGTCGATATCGGTTTTTGAAAATAGAGGGCGTCGGTGTCGGTTTTTGAAAATTAGTGGCGTCGTTATCGGTTTTTGAAAATAGAGGGCGTCAGTGTCGAATTTTTAAAATTAGTGGCGTCTGTATCGGTTTTTTAATATAAAGTGCGTCGGTGTCGGTTTTTGAAAATTAGTGGCGTCGATATCGGTTTTTGAAAATAGAGGGCGTCAGTTTTTTAATATAAAGAGCGCCGTTATCGGTTTTTAACAATAGAATGCGTCGGAGTCGGTTTTTTAAAATTAGTGGCGTCGTTATCGGTTTTTGAAAATAGAGGGCGTCAGTGTCGGTTTTTTAATATAAAGAGCGTCGTTATCGGTTTTCGAAAATAGAGGGCGTCGGTGTCGGTTTTTGGAAATTAGTGGCGTCGTTATCGGTTTTTGAAAATAGAGGGCGTCGGTGTCGGTTTTTGAAAATTAGTGGCGTCGATAACGGTTTTTGAAAATAGAGGGCGTCAGTGTCGGTTTTTTAATATAAAGAGCGTCGTTATCGGTTTTCGAAAATAGAGGGCGTCGGTGTCGGTTTTTGGAAATTAGTGGCGACGTTATCGGTTTTTGAAAATAGAGGGCGTCAGTGTCGGTTTTTTAATATAAAGTGAGTCGGTGTCGGTTTTTGAAATTTAGTGGCGTCGTTATCGGTTTTTGAAAATAGAGGGCGTCAGTGTCGGTTTTTTAATATAAAGAGCGTCGTTATCGGTTTTTGAAAATAGAGGGCGTCGGTGTCGGTTTTTGAAAATTAGTGGCGTCGTTATCGGTTTTTGAAAATAGAGGGCGTCGGTGTCGGTATTTGAAAATTAGTGGCGTCGTTATCGGTTTTTGAAAAAAGAGGGCGTCAGTGTCTGATTTTTAAAATTAGTGGCGTCAGTATCGGTTTTTTAAAATAAAGTGCGTCGGTGTCGGTTTTTGAAAATTAGTGGTGTCGTTATCGGTTTTTGAAAATAGAGGGCGTCGGTGTCGGTTTTTTAATATAAAGAGCGTCGTTATCGGTTTTTGAAAATAGAGGGCGTCGGTGTCGGTTTTTGAAAACTAGTGGCGTCGTTATCGGTTTTTGAAAATAGAGGGCGTCGGTGTCGGTATTTGAAAATTAGTGGCGTCGATATCGGTTTTTGAAAATAGAGGGCGTCGGTGTCGGTTTTTGAAAATTAGTGGTGTCGTTATCGGTTTTTGAAAAAAGAGGGCGTCAGTGTCTGATTTTTAAAATTAGTGGCGTCAGTATCGGTTTTTTAAAATAAAGTGCGTCGGTGTCGGTTTTTGAAAATTAGTGGTGTCGTTATCGGTTTTTGAAAATAGAGGGCGTCGGTGTCGGTTTTATAATATAAAGAGCGTCGTTATCGGTTTTTGACAATAGAATGCGTCGGTGTCGGTTTTTGAAAATAAGTGGCGTCATTATCGGTTTTTGAAAATAGAGGGCGTCGGTGTCGGTTTTTTAATATAAAGAGCGTCGTTATCGGTTTTTGAAAATAGAGGGCGTAGGTGTCGGTTTTTGAAAATTAATGGCGTCGTTATCGGTTTTTGAAAATAGAGGGCGTCAGTGTCGGTTTTTTAATATAAAGTGCATCGATGTCGGTTTTTGAAAATTAGTGGCGTCGTTATCGGTTTTTGAAAATAGAGGGAATCGGTGTCGGTTTTTTAAAATGAGTGGCGTCGATATCGGTTTTTGAAAATAGAGGGCGTCGGTGTCGGTTTTTGAAAATTAGTGGCGTCGTTATCGGTTTTTGAATATAGAGGGCGTCAGTGTCGGTTTTTTAATATAAAGAGCGTAGTTATCGGTTTTTGAAATTGAGGGCGTCGGTGTCGGTTTTTGAAAACTAGTGGCGTCGTTATCGGTTTTTGAAAATAGAGGACGTCAGTGTCAGTTTTTTAATATAAAGTGCGTCAGTGTCTGTTTTTGAAAATGAGTGGCGTCGATATCGGTTTTTGAAAATAGAGGGCGTCGGTGTCGGTTTTTGAAAATTAGTGGCGTCGTTATCGGTTTTTGAAAATAGAGGGCGTCAGTGTCAGTTTTTTAATATAAAGTGGGTCGGTGTCGGTTTTTGGAAATTAGTGGCGTCGTTATCGGTTTTTGAAAATAGAGGGCGTCAGTGTCGGTATTTTAATATAAAGAGCGTCGTTATCGGTTTTCGAAAATAGAGGGCGTCGGTGTCGGTTTTTGGAAATTAGTGGCGTCGTTATCGGTTTTTGAAAATAGAGGGAATCGGTGTCGGTTTTTGAAAATAGAGGGCGTCGGTGTCGGTTTTTGAAAATTAGTGGCGTCGTTATCGGTTTTTGAATATAGAGGGCGTCAGTGTCGGTTTTTTAATATAAAGTGAGTCGGTGTCGGTTTTTGAAAATTAGAGGCGTCGTTATCGGTTTTTGAGAATAGAGGGCGTCAGTGTCGGTTTTTTAATAAAAAGTGCGTCGGTGTCGGTTTTTGAAAATAAGTGGCGTCGATATCGGTTTTTGAAAATAGAGGGAATCAGTGTCGGTTTTTTAAAATTAGTGGCGTCGTTATCGGTTTTTGAATATAGAGGGCGTCAGTGTCGGTATTTGAAAATTAGTGGCGTCGATATCGGTTTTTGAAAATAGAGGGCGTCGGTGTCGGTTTTTGAAAATTAGTGGCGTCGTTATCGGTTTTTGAAAATAGAGGGCGTCAGTGTCTGATTTTTAAAATTAGTGGCGTCAGTATCGGTTTTTTAAAATAAAGTGCGTCGGTGTCGGTTTTTGAAAATTAGTGGTGTCGTTATCGGTTTTTGAAAATAGAGGGCGTCAGTGTCGGTTTTTTAATATAAGGAGCGTCGTTATCGGTTTTTGAAAATAAGTGGCGTCGTTATCGGTTTTTGAAAATAGAGGGCGTCGGTGTCGGTTTTTGAAAATTTGTGGCGTCGATATCGGTTTTTGAAAATAGAGGGCGTCAGTGTCAGTTTTTTAATATAAAGTGGGTCGGTGTCGGTTTTTGGAAATTAGTGGCGTCGTTATCGGTTTTTGAAAATAGAGGGCGTCAGTGTCGGTATTTTAATATAAAGAGCGTCGTTATCGGTTTTTGACAATAGAATGCGTCGGTATCGGTTTTTGAAAATAAGTGGCGTCGTTATCGGTTTTTGAAAATAGAGGGCGTCGGTGTCGGTTTTTGAAAATTAGTCGCGTCGATATCGGTTTTTGAAAATAGAGGGCGTCGGTGTCGGTTTTTGAAAATTAGTGGCGTCGTTATCGGTTTTTGAAAATAGAGGGCGTCAGTGTCGGATTTTTAAAATTAGTGGCGTCAGTATCGGTTTTTTAATATAAAGTGCATCGGTGTCGGTTTTTGAAAATTAGTGGCGTCGATATCGGTTTTTGAAAATAGAGGGCGTCAGTGTCAGTTTTTTAATATAAAGAGCGCCGTTATCGGTTTTTGACAATAGAATGCGTCGGAGTCGATTTTTTAAAATTAGTGGCGTCGTTATCGGTTTTTGAAAATGGACGGCGTCAGTGTCGGTTTTTTAATATAAAGTGCGTCGGTGTCGGTTTTTGAAAATTAGTGGCGTCGTTATCGGTTTTTGAAAATAGAGGGCGTCGATGTCGGTTTTTGAAAATTAGTGGCGTCGATAACGGTTTTTGAAAATAGAGGGCGTCAGTGTCGGTTTTTTAATATAAAGAGCGTCGTTATCGGTTTTCGAAAATACAGGGCGTCGGTGTCGGTTTTTGGAAATTAGTGGCGTCGTTATCGGTTTTTGAAAATAGAGGGCGTCAGTGTCGGTTTTTTAATATAAAGTGAGTCGGTGTCGGTTTTTGAAAATTAGAGGCGTCGTTATCGGTTTTTGAGAATAGAGGGCGTCAGTGTCGGTTTTTTAATAAAAAGTGCGTCGGTGTCGGTTTTTGAAAATAAGTGGCGTCGTTATCGGTTTTTGAAAATAGAGGGAATCAGTGTCGGTTTTTTAAAATGAGTGGCGTCGATATCGGTTTTTGAAAATAGAGGGCGTCGGTGTCGGTTTTTGAAAATTAGTGGCGTCGTTATCGGTTTTTGAATATAGAGGGCGTCAGTGTCGGTATTTGAAAATTAGTGGCGTCGATATCGGTTTTTGAAAATAGAGGGCGTCGGTGTCGGTTTTTGAAAATTAGTGGCGTCGTTATCGGTTTTTGAAAATAGAGGGCGTCAGGGTCGGTTTTTTAATATAAGGAGCGTCGTTATCGGTTTTTGAAAATAAGTGGCGTCGTTATCGGTTTTTGAAAATAGAGGGCGTCGGTGTCGGTTTTTGAAAATTTGTGGCGTCGATATCGGTTTTTGAAAATAGAGGGCGTCGGTGTCGGTTTTTGAAAATTAGTGGCGTCGTTATCGGTTTTTGAAAATAGAGGGCGTCAGTGTCGGATTTTTAAAATTAGTGGCGTCAATATCGGTTTTTTACTATAAAGTGCGTCGGTGTCGGTTTTTAAAAATTAGTGGCGTCGTTATCGGTTTTTGAAAATAGAGGGCGTCAGTGTCGGTTTTTTAATATAAGGAGCGTCGTTATCGGTTTTCGAAAATAGAGGGCGTCGTTATCGGTTTTTTAAAATAGAGGGCGTCAGTGTCTTATTTTTAAAATTAGTGGCGTCAGTATCGGTTTTTTAAAATAAAGTGCGTCGGTGTCGGTTTTTGAAAATTAGTGCCGTCGTTATCGGTTTTCGAAAAAAGAGGGCGTCGGTGTCGGTTTTTGGAAATTAGTGGCGTCGTTATCGGTTTTTGAAAATAGAGGGCGTCAGTGTCGGTTTTTTAATATAAAGTGAGTCGGTGTCGGTTTTTTAAAATGAGTGGCGTCGATATCGGTTTTTGAAAAAAGAGGGCGTCGGTGTCGGTTTTTGAAAATTAGTGGCGTCGTTATCGGTTTTTTAATATAGAGGGCGTCAGTGTCGGTATTTGAAAATTAGTGGCGTCGATATCGGTTTTTGAAAATAGAGGGCGTCGGTGTCGGTTTTTGAAAATTAGTGGCGTCGTTATCGGTTTTTGAAAATAGAGGGCGTCAGTGTCTGATTTTTAAAATTAGTGGCGTCAGTATCGGTTTTTTAAAATAAAGTGCGTCGGTGTCGGTTTTTGAAAATTAGTGGTGTCGTTATCGGTTTTTGAAAATAGAGGGCGTCAGTGTCGGTTTTTTAATATAAGGAGCGTCGTTATCGGTTTTTGAAAATAAGTGGCGTCGTTATCGGTTTTTGAAAATAGAGGGCGTCGGTGTCGGTTTTTGAAAATTTGTGGCGTCGATATCGGTTTTTGAAAATAGAGGGCGTCGGTGTCGGTTTTTGAAAATTAGTGGCGTCGTTATCGGTTTTTGAAAATAGAGGGCGTCAGTGTCGGATTTTTAAAATTAGTGGCGTCAATATCGGTTTTTTAATATAAAGTGCGTCGGTGTCGGTTTTTAAAAATTAGTGGCGTCGTTATCGGTTTTTGAAAATAGAGGGCGTCAGTGTCGGTTTTTTAATATAAGGAGCGTCGTTATCGGTTTTCGAAAATAGAGGGCGTCGTTATCGGTTTTTTAAAAGAGAGGGCGTCAGTGTCTTATTTTTAAAATTAGTGGCGTCAGTATCGGTTTTTTAAAATAAAGTGCGTCGGTGTCGGTTTTTGAAAATTAGTGCCGTCGTTATCGGTTTTCAAAAATAGAGGGCGTCGGTGTCGGTTTTTGGAAATTAGTGGCGTCGTTATCGGTTTTTGAAAATAGAGGGCGTCAGTGTCGGTTTTTTAATATAAAGTGAGTCGGTGTCGGTTTTTGAAAATTAGAGGCGTCGTTATCGGTTTTTGAAAATAGAGGGCGTCAGTGTCGGTTTTTTAATAAAAAGTGCGTCGGTGTCGGTTTTTGAAAATAAGTGGCGTCGTTATCGGTTTTTGAAAATAGAGGGAATCGGTGTCGGTTTTTTAAAATGAGTGGCGTCGATATCGGTTTTTGAAAATAGAGGGCGTCGGTGTCGGTTTTTGAAAATTAGTGGCGTCGTTATCGGTTTTCGAATATAGAGGGCGTCAGTGTTGGTTTTTTAATACAAAGAGCGTCGTTATCGGTTTTTGAAAATAGAGGGCGTCGGTGTCGGTTTTTGAAAACTAGTGGCGTCGTTATCGGTTTTTGAAAATAGAGGGCGTCGGTGTCGGTATTTGAAAATTAGTGGCGTCGATATCGGTTTTTGAAAATAGAGGGCGTCGGTGTCGGTTTTTGAAAATTAGTGGCGTCGTTATCGGTTTTTGAAAAAAGAGGGCGTCAGTGTCTGATTTTTAAAATTAGTGGCGTCAGTATCGGTTTTTTAAAATAAAGTGCGTCGGTGTCGGTTTTTGAAAATTAATGGTGTCGTTATCGGTTTTTGAAAATAGAGGGCGTCGGTGTCGGTTTTTTAATATAAAGAGCGTCGTTATCGGTTTTTGACAATAGAATGCGTCGGTGTCGGTTTTTGAAAATAAGTGGCGTCGTTATCGGTTTTTGAAAATAGAGGGCGTCAATGTCGATTTTTTAATATAAAGTGCGTCGGTGTCGGTTTTTGAAAATTAGTGGCGTCGATATCGGTTTTTGAAAATAGAGGGCGTCAGTGTCAGTTTTTTAATATAAAGAGCGCCGTTATCGGTTTTTGACAATAGAATGCGTCGGAGTCGGTTTTTTAAAATTAGTGGCGTCGTTATCGGTTTTTGAAAATGGACGGCGTCAGTGTCGGTTTTTGAAAATTAGTGGCGTCGATAACGGTTTTTGAAAATAGAGGGCGTCAGTGTCGGTTTTTTAATATAAAGAGCGTCGTTATCGGTTTTCGAAAATAGAGGGCGTCGGTGTCGGTTTTTGGAAATTAGTGGCGTCGTTATCGGTTTTTGAAAATAGAGGGCGTCAGTGTCGGTTTTTTAATATAAAGTGAGTCGGTGTCGGTTTTTGAAAATTAGAGGCGTCGTTATCGGTTTTTGAGAATAGAGGGCGTCAGTGTCGGTTTTTTAATAAAAAGTGCGTCGGTGTCGGTTTTTGAAAATAAGTGGCGTCGTTATCGGTTTTTGAAAATAGAGGGAATCAGTGTCGGTTTTTTAAAATGAGTGGCGTCGATATCGGTTTTTGAAAATAGAGGGCGTCAGTGTCGGTATTTGAAAATTAGTGGCGTCGATATCGGTTTTTGAAAATAGAGGGCGTCGGTGTCGGTTTTTGAAAATTAGTGGCGTCGTTATCGGTTTTTGAAAATAGAGGGAAACGGTGTCGGTTTTTTAAAATTAGTGGCGTCAGTGTCCGTTTTTTAATATTAACGCGGCGTCGGTTTCGGTTTTTGAAAATTAGTGGTGTCGTTATCGGTTTTTGAAAATAGAGAGCGTCAGTGTCAGTTTTTGAAAATTAGTGGCGTGGTTATATGGTTTTTGAAAATTGAGGGCGTCAATGTCGCTTTTTAATATAATGTGCGTCGGTGTCGTTTTTTTGTTAAATAGTGCGTAGGTGTCGGTTTTTGAAAATTAGTGGCGTCGTTATCCGTTTTTTGAAAAAAGAGGGCGTCAGTGTCGGTTTTTTAATATAAAGAGCGTCGTTATCGGTTTTTGACAATAGAAAGCCTCGGTGTCGGTTTTTGAAAATTAGTGGCGTCGTTATCGGTTTTTGAATATAGAGGGCGTCAGTGTCGGTTTTTTAATATAAAGAGCGTCGTTATCGGTTTTTGAAAATAGAGGGCGTCGGTGTCTGTTTTTGAAAACTAGTGGCGTCGTTATCGACTTTTGAAAATAGCGGGCGTCAGTGTCGGTTTTTTAATATAAAGTGCGTCGGTGTCGGTTTTTGAAAATTAGTGGCGTCGGTGTCGGTTTTTGAAAATTAGTGGCGTCGTTATCGGTTTTTGAAAATAGAGGGCGTCAGTGTCGGTTTTTTAATATAAAGTGCGTCGGTGTCGGTTTTTGAAAATTAATGGCGTCGTTATCGGTTTTTGAAAATAGAGGGCGTCAGTGTCGGTTTTTTAATATGAAGTGCGTCGGTGTCGGTTTTTGAAAATTAGGGGCGTCGATATCGGTTTTTGAAAATAAAGGGCGTAAGTGTCGGTTTTTTAATATAAAGGGCGCCGGTATCGGTTTTTGAAAATTGAGGGCGTCGGTGTCTGTTCTTTAATATAAAGTGCGTCGGTGTTGGTTTTTGAAAATAGAGGGCGCCGGTGTCAGTTTTTGGAAATAGAGGGCGTCAGTGTCGGTTTTTTAATATAAAGAGCGTCGTTATCGGTTTTTGAAAATAGAGGGCGTCGGTGTCTGTTTTTGAAAACTAGTGGCGTCGTTATCGA
Organism: Shargacucullia verbasci; assembly: GCA_947562105.1. NCBI lineage: Eukaryota > Metazoa > Arthropoda > Insecta > Lepidoptera > Noctuidae > Shargacucullia > Shargacucullia verbasci. The sequence continues at coordinate 20,474,313 of OX387279.1, forward strand.
CTTTTGAAAATAGCGGGCGTCAGTGTCGGTTTTTTAATATAAAGTGCGTCGGTGTCGGTTTTTGAAAATTAGTGGCGTCGGTGTCGGTTTTTGAAAATTAGTGGCGTCGTTATCGGTTTTTGAAAATAGAGGGCGTCAGTGTCGGTTTTTTAATATAAAGTGCGTTGGTGTCGGTTTTTGGAAATAAGTGGCGTCGTTATCGGTTTTTGAAAATAGAGGGCGTCAGTGTCGGTTTTTGAAAATTAGGGGCGTCGTTATCGGTTTTTGAAAATAAAGGGCGTCAGTGTCGGTTTTTTAATATAAAGTGCGTCGGTGTCGGTTTTTGAAAATTAATGGCGTCGTTATCGGTTTTTGAAAATAGAGGGCGTCAGTGTCGGTTTTTTAATATAAAGTGCGTCGGTGTCGGTTTTTGAAAATTAGTGGCGTCGATATCGGTTTTTGAAAATAAAGGGCGTAAGTGTCGGTTTTTTAATATAAAGGGCGCCGGTATCGGTATTTGAAAATTGAGGGCGTCGGTGTCTGTTCTTTAATATAAAGTGCGTCGGTGTTGGTTTTTGAAAATAGAGGGCGCCGGTGTCAGTTTTTGGAAATAGAGGGCGTCGGTGGCGGTTTTCAAATTAGTGGCGTCGATATCAGTTTTTGAAAATAGAGGGCGTCAGTGTCGGTTTTTTAATATAAAGTGCGTCGGTGTCGGTTTTTGAAAATTAGTGGCGTCGATATCGGTTTTTAAAAATAGAGGGCGTCGGTGCCGGTTTTTGAAAATTAGTGGCGTCGTTATCGGTTTTTGAAAATAAAGGGCGTCAGTGTCGGTTTTTTAATATAAAGGGCGTCGTTATCGGTTTTTGAATATAGAGGGCGTCAGTGTCGGTATTTTAATATAAAGAGCGTCGTTATCGGTTTTTGAAAATAGAGGGCGTCGGTGTCGGTATTCGAAAACTAGTGGCGTCGTTATCGGTTTTTGAAAATAGAGGGCGTCAGTGTGTTTTTTAATATAAAGTGCGTCGGTGTCGGTTTTTGAAAATGAGTGGCGTCGATATCGGTTTTTGAAAATAGAGGGCGTCGGTGTCGGTATTCGAAAACTAGTGGCGTCGTTATCGGTTTTTGAAAATAGAGGGCGTCAGTGTGTTTTTTAATATAAAGTGCGTCGGTGTCGGTTTTTGAAAATGAGTGGCGTCGATATCGGTTTTGAATATAGAGGGCGTCGGTGTCGGTTTTTGAAAATTATTGGCGTCGTTATCGGTTTTTGAAAATAGAGGGCGTCAGTGTCGGTTTTTTAATATAAAGTGCGTTGGTGTCGGTTTTTGGAAATAAGTGGCGTCGTTATCGGTTTTTGAAAATAGAGGGCGTCAGTGTCGGTTTTTTAATATAAAGAGAGTCGTTATCGGTTTTTGAAAATAGAGGGCGTCAGTGTCGGTTTTTAAAAATAGAGGGCGTCAATGTCGGTATTTTAATATAAAGTGCGTCGGTATCGGTTTTTGAAAATAGATGGCGTCAGTGTCGGTTTTTTAATAAAAAGGGCGTCGGTATCGGCTTTTGAAAATTAGTGGCGTCAGTGTCAGTTTTTTTTAAAAAGAGGGCGTCTGTGGCGGTTTTTAAAATTAGTGGCGTCGTTATCGGTTTTTGAAAATGGACGGCGTCAGTGTCGGTTTTTTAATATAAACTGCGTCGGCGTCGGTTTTTTTAAATAGAGGGTGTCGGTGGCGGTTTTTGAAAATAAAGGGCGTCAGTGTCGGGTTTTTAATATAATGTGCGTCGATATCGGTTTTTGAAAATAGAGGGCGTCAGTGTCGGTTTTTTAATATAAAGTGCGTCGGTGTCGGTTTTTTAATATAAACGGCGTCGGTTTCGGTTTTTGAAAATAGAGGGCGTCAGTGTCGGTTTTTTAATATAAAGTGCGTCGGTGTCGGTTTTTGAAAATAAGTGGCGTCGATATCGGTTTTTGAAAATAGAGGGCGTCGGTGTCGGTTTTTGAAAATTAGTGGCGTCGTTATCGGTTTTTGAAAATAGAGGGCGTCAATGTCGGTTTTTAAATATAAACGGCGTCGGTTTTTGAAAATTAGGGGCGTCGTTATCGGTTTTTGAAAATAAAGGGCGTCAGTGTCGGTTTTTTAATATAAAGAGCGTCGTTATCGGTTTTTGAAAATAGAGGGCGTCGGTGTCGGTTTTTGAAAATTAGTGGCGTCGTTATCGGTTTTTGAAAATAGAGGGCGTCGGTGTCGGTTTTTGAAAATTAGTGGCGTCGTTATCGGTTTTTGAATATAGAGGGCGTCAGTGTCGGTTTTTTAATATAAAGAGCGTCGGTGTCGGTTTTTTGTTAAAAAGTGCGTCGCTGACGGTTTTTGAAAATAGGGGGCGTCAGTGTCGGTTTTTTAATATAAAGTGCGTCGGTGTCGGTTTTTTAATATAAACGGCGTCGGTTTCGGTTTTTGAAAATAGAGGGCGTCAGTGTCGGTTTTTTAATATAAAGTGCGTCGGTGTCGGTTTTTGAAAATAAGTGGCGTCGATATCGGTTTTTGAAAATAGAGGGCGTCGGTGTCGGTTTTTGAAAATTAGTGGCGTCGTTATCAGTTTTTGAAAATAGAGGGCGTCAATGTCGGTTTTTAAATATAAACGGCGTCGGTTTCGGTTTTTGAAAATTAGTGGCGTCGTTATCGGTTTTTGAAAATAGAGGGCGTCAGTGTCGGTTTTTTAATATAAAGAGAGTCGTTATCGGTTTTTGAAAATAGAGGGCGTCAGTGTCGGTTTTTAAAAATAGAGGGCGTCAATGTCGGTATTTTAATATAAAGTGCGTCGGTATCGGTTTTTGAAAATAGATGGCGTCAGTGTCGGTTTTTTAATAAAAAGGGCGTCGGTATCGGTTTTTGAAAATTAGTGGCGTCAGTGTCAGTTTTTTTTAAAAAGAGGGCGTCGGTGGCGGTTTTTAAAATTAGTGGCGTCGTTATCGGTTTTTGAAAATGGACGGCGTCAGTGTCGGTTTTTTAATATAAACTGCGTCGGCGTCGGTTTTTTTAAATAGAGGGTGTCGGTGGCGGTTTTTGAAAATAAAGGGCGTCAGTGTCGGGTTTTTAATATAATGTGCGTCGATATCGGTTTTTGAAAATAGAGGGCGTCAGTGTCGGTTTTTTAATATAAAGAGCGTCGGTGTCGGTTTTTTGTTAAAAAGTGCGTCGCTGACGGTTTTTGAAAATAGGGGGCGTCAGTGTCGGTTTTTTAATATAAAGTGCGTCGGTGTCGGTTTTTTAATATAAACGGCGTCGGTTTCGGTTTTTGAAAATAGAGGGCGTCAGTGTCGGTTTTTTAATATAAAGTGCGTCGGTGTCGGTTTTTGAAAATAAGTGGCGTCGATATAGGTTTTTGAAAATAGAGGGCGTCGGTGTCGGTTTTTGAAAATTAGTGGCGTCGTTATCGGTTTTTGAAAATAGAGGGCGTCAATGTCGGTTTTTAAATATAAACGGGGTCGGTTTCGGTTTTTGAAAATTAGTGGCGTCGTTATCGGTTTTTGAAAATAGAGGGCGTCGGTGTCGGTTTTTTAATATAAAGAGCGTCGTTATCGGTTTTTGAAAATAGAGGGCGTCAGTGTCGGTTTTTAAAAATAGAGGGCGTCAATGTCGGTTTTTTAATATAAAGTGCGTCGGTATCGGTTTTTGAAAATAGATGGCGTCAGTGTCGGTTTTTTAATAAAAAGGGCGTCGGTGTCGGTTTTTGAAAATGAGTGGCGTCGATATCGGTTTTGAATATAGAGGGCGTCGGTGTCGGTTTTTGAAAATTATTGGCGTCGTTATCGGTTTTTGAAAATAGAGGGCGTCAGTGTGTTTTTTAATATAAAGTGCGTCGGTGTCGGTTTTTGAAAATGAGTGGCGTCGATATCGGTTTTGAATATAGAGGGCGTCGGTGTCGGTTTTTGAAAATTATTGGCGTCGTTATCGGTTTTTGAAAATAGAGGGCGTCAGTGTCGGTTTTTTAATATAAAGTGCGTTGGTGTCGGTTTTTGGAAATAAGTGGCGTCGTTATCGGTTTTTGAAAATAGAGGGCGTCAGTGTCGGTTTTTGAAAATTAGGGGCGTCGTTATCGGTTTTTGAAAATAAAGGGCGTCAGTGTCGGTTTTTTAATATAAAGAGCGTCGTTATCGGTTTTTGAAAATAGAGGGCGTCAGTGTCGGTTTTTAAAAATAGAGGGCGTCAATGTCGGTTTTTTAATATAAAGTGCGTCGGTATCGGTTTTTGAAAATAGATGGCGTCAGTGTCGGTTTTTTAATAAAAAGGGCGTCGGTATCGGTTTTTGAAAATTAGTGGCGTCAGTGTCAGTTTTTTTTAAATAGAGGGCGTCGGTGGCGGTTTTTAAAATTACTGGCGTCGTTATCGGTTTTTGAAAATGGACGGCGTCAGTGTCGGTTTTTTAATATAAACTGCGTCGGTGTCGGTTTTTTTAAATAGAGGGTGTCGGTGGCGGTTTTTGAAAATAAAGGGCGTCAGTGTCGGGTTTTTAATATAATGTGCGTCGATATCGGTTTTTGAAAATAGAGGGCGTCAGTGTCGGTTTTTTAATATAAAGAGCGTCGTTATCGGTTTTTGAAAATAGAGGGCGTCGGTGTCGGTTTTTGAAAATTAGTGGCGTCGTTATCGGTTTTTTAAAATAGAGGGCGTCAATGTCGGTTTTTTAATATAAAGAGCGCCGTTATCGGTTTTTGACAATAGAAAGCGTCGGTGTCGGTTTTTGAAAATAAGTGGCGTCGTTATCGGTTTTTGAAAATAGAGGGCGTCAGAAACCGATAACGACGCTCTTTATATTAAAAAACCGACATTCAAAAACCGATAACGACGCCACTAATTTTCAAAAACCGACACCGATGCACTTTATATTAAAAAACCGGCTCTGACGCCCTCTATTTTCAAAAACCGATAACGACGCCACAAATTTTCAAAAACAGACACCGACGCCCTCTATTTTCAAAAACCGATAACGTCGCTCTTTATATTAAAAAACCGACACTGACGCCCTCTATTTTCAAAAACCGATAACGACGCCTCTAATTTTCAAAAACCGACACTGCCGCCCTATTTTTTCAAAAACCGATAACGACGCCACTAATTTTCGAAAACCGACACCGACGCACTTTATATTAAAAAACAGACACTGAGCCCACTAATTTTAAAAATGGCCACCGATGCCCTCTATTTTCAAAAAGCGACACCGACGCACTTTATAACAAAAAACCGACACCGACGCCCTCAATTTACAAAAACCGATAACGACGCCCTCTATTTTCAAAAACCGACACCGACGCACTTTATATTAAAAAACCGACACTGACGCCCTCTATTTTCAAAAACCGATATCGACACCACTTATAGTAAAAAACCGACACTGATGCCCTCAATTTTCAAAAACCGATAACGACGCCCTCTATTTTCATAAACCGACTCCGACGCACTTTATATTAAAAAACCGACACTGACGCCCTCTATTTTCAAAAACCGATATCGACGCCACTTATATTAAAAAACCGACAATGACACCCTCTATTTTCAGAAACCGACACTGACGCCCTCTATTTTCAAAAACCGATAACGACGCTCTTTATACTAAAAAACCGACACTGACGCCCTCTATTTTCAAAAACCGATAACGACGCCACTAATTTTCAAAAACAGAAACCGATGCCTTTTATTTTTTAAAACCGACACTGACGCCCTCTATTTTCAAAAATCGGTAACCACGCCACTAATTTTCAAAAACCGACACCGACGCCCTCTATTTTCAAAAACCGATATCGACGCCACTTATTTTCAAAAACCGACACCGACGCACTTTATATTAAAAAACCGACACCGACGCCCTCTATTTTCAAAAACCGAAACCGACGCCGTTTATATTAAAAAACCGACACCGACGCACTTTATATTAAAAAACCGACACTGACGCCCCCTATTTTCAAAAACCGTCACCGACGCACTTTTTAACAAAAAACCGACAACAACGCAGTTTATATTAAAAAGCCGACATTGACGCCCTCTATTTTTATGAACCGATAACGACGCCACTAATTTTCAAAAACAGACACCGACGCCCTCTATTTTCAAAAACCGATATCGACGCCACTAATTTTCAAAAACCGACACCGACGCACTTTATATTAAAAAACCGACACTGACGCCGTCTATTTTCAAAAACCGAAAACGACGCCACTAATTTTAAAAACCGCCACCGACGCCCTCTATTTAAAAAAAACGACACCGACGCACTTTATAATAAAAAACCGACACTGACGCCACTAATTTTCAAAAACCGATACCGACGCACTTTATATACAAAAACCGATACTGACGCCCTCTATTTTCAAAAACTGATACCGACGCACTTTATATTAAAAAACCGACACTGGCGCCCTTTATTTTCAAAAACCGATATCGACGCCTCTAATTTTCAAAAAACGACACCGACGCTCTTTATATTAAAAAACCGACACTGACGCCCTCTATTTTCAAAAACCGACACCGACGCACTTTATGATACGCGTGATGATGAAGGTGGTGATGGTGATGACCATAATGATGATTACGGTGGTGATGACGATGATGATGATGATGATGATGACGGTGGTGATGACGATGATGATGATGATGACGACGATGATTATGATGATGACGGTGGTGA